>JAVGWW010000007.1:340000-848293 GCA_036924055.1 Leuresthes tenuis
GATTAACTTTATCAATAATTAAATGAATAATTTATTATTCTGTGTTATTCATTATTTTTCTTAACTTTATTTAAATATTCAGCTGAATCTGAAAGTTTAATCAGAGGCTAACAGGAAGTAGAAATCTGAGGTTTCATCACACTTTCATTCTGACGAGGCGTTCACTGTCTGCTGGGAACCCACAGCTCCTTCTGCTTCAGGTGTTCACGTCAGTGTTGCGTTCGGGTTCAATCAGTGTTTTTTGGTTCCAGGTGAAACTGGACCTTTACTGCTGGTGATGTTGGGTAAAAACAGCCCACAGAGGAGCACGAAGGCCACTCAGGTGAAGGCACCTGGTTCAATGTCCAGCTGGACCCGAGGGTCAGTTCTAGGTCCTGGTCTGCAGGTGGGAGGTAGGGTTCAGGGTTCAGTTAAACCTGGTTCAGATTTTACTCCAGCTGCAAACTTGGTTCTGTTGTGGCAGTGAACGCACCGGTTCTCACCTGGAACTCACCTGTGAGGAGGTGTTGTGTCAGCTGATGATTTTTTGGATGTTATCAATGATTTTTGATTTCAGTTCTTCTGGAAATCACTTGCTTCATTGATTGGACAAAAATAGAATTTTTTTCTTTTGATTCAACCACAGACTGGTTCTGGTTCTGGTTCTGGGATCAGTCTGGTTCAGGCACATGACAAAGCTGTGGTCAGCTCTCAGCCAATCAGATCGCAGCTCTGATACAGCTGAAGCAGCTCAGAGGATTCTGCAGGAGGAACCTGAAACATCAAAGATGTGGAGCTCCCCGGTCAGATGACCCGGTCAGATGACCCGGTCAGATGACCCGGTCACACGACCCGGTCAGATGACCCGGTCACACGACCCGGTCACACGACCCGGTCAGATGACCCGGTCACACGACCCGGTCACACGACCCGGTCACACGACCCGGTCACACGACCCGGTCACACGACCCGGTCACAGCTGAATAAACAGACTCAGCGGAGTGAGGAGGATCCACCATTAGCTACACACCCCCGGGGAGGGCCGCGGGCCACAGTTTGAGCCACAGTCTGTGTTAAACTAAGCTATCGTTTATCAACCAATCAGAGCTGGTCACGCTGAGACGTTGACGTCCCGCAGAGCAATGGTAGCAGCTGTCCCAGCTGTGGAGGTGGTTGCCGTGACAGCAGGCAGCTGCTGTGGTGGGGTGGAGGGGGGAATAACAGGTGGGACCAGGGTGTTCTGATTGGCCGGCGCCACTGCGGTCTGGAACAGGATCTGCTGCAACGTGCGTCTCAGGTTCGGGTGCAGGCGGCGCTGCGTCTGGTAGAAGATCTCCACGGCAACACACTTCATCACCCCAGCAACCAGGTCCTCGTACAGCGGCACCGTGTACATCCTGGAAGTCTACAGAGAGGTGAAGGTTAACTCAGGTGAGACGCTCGGGTGAGACGCTCGGGTGAGACGTTCGGGTGAGACGTTCGGGTGAGACGTTCGGGTGAGACGTTCGGGTGTGACGCTCGGGTGAGACGTTCGGGTGATAAGTTCGGGTGTGACGCTCGGGTGAGACGCTCGGGTGAGACGTTCGGGTGTGACGTTCGGGTGAGACGTTCGGGTGATAAGTTCGGGTGTGACGCTCGGGTGAGACGCTCGGGTGAGACGTTCGGGTGAGACGTTCGGGTGATAAGTTCGGGTGTGACGCTCGGGTGAGACGCTCGGGTGAGACGTTCGGGTGTGACGTTCGGGTGAGATGCTCGGGTGAGACGTTCGGGTGAGACGTTCGGGTGATAAGTTCGGGTGTGACGCTCGGGTGAGACGCTCGGGTGAGACGCTTGGGTGAGACGTTCGGGTGAGACGCTCGGGTGTGACGTTCGGGTGAGATGCTCGGGTGTGACGTTCGGGTGAGACGCTTGGGTGAGACGTTCGGGTGAGACGTTCGGGTGAGACGTTCGGGTGATAAGTTCGGGTGAGACGTTCGGGTGATAAGTTCGGGTGTGACGCTCGGGTGATAATTTCGGGTGTGATGTTCGGGTGAGAAGTTCGGGTGAGACGCTCGGGTGAGACGTTCGGGTGATAAGTTCGGGTGTGACGCTCGGGTGAGAAGTTCGGGTGAGACGCTCGGGTAAGACTTTCGGGTGAGAAGTTCGGGTGTGACGCTCGGGTGAGACGTTCGGGTGAGACGTTCGGGTGTGACGTTCGGGTGAGATGCTCGGGTGAGACGTTCGGGTGAGACGTTCGGGTGATAAGTTCGGGTGTGACGCTCGGGTGAGACGCTTGGGTGAGACGTTCGGGTGAGACGTTCGGGTGATAAGTTCGGGTGAGACGTTCGGGTGATAAGTTCGGGTGAGACGTTCGGGTGATAAGTTCGGGTGAGACGTTCGGGTGATAAGTTCGGGTGTGACGTTCGGGTGTGACGTTCGGGTGATAAGTTCGGGTGTGATGTTCGGGTGAGAAGTTCGGGTGAGAAGTTCGGGTGAGACGCTCGGGTGAGACGTTCGGGTGTGACGTTCGGGTTAGATGTTCGGGTGAGACGTTCGGGTGATAAGTTCGGGTGTGACGCTCGGGTGAGAAGTTCGGGTGAGACGCTCGGGTGAGACGTTCGGGTGAGAAGTTCGGGTGTGACGCTCGGGTGAGAAGTTCGGGTGAGACACTCGGGTGAGACGTTCGGGTGAGAAGTTCGGGTGTGATGCTCGGCTGAGACGTTCGGGTGAGACGCTCGGGTGAGACGTTCGGGTGAGAAGTTCGGGTGAGATGCTCGGGTGAGACGTTCGGGTGATAAGTTCGGGTGTGATGCTCGGGTGAGAAGTTCGGGTGTGATGCTCGGGTGAGAAGTTTGGGTGAGAAGTTCGGGTTAAATGTTCGGGTGTGACGTTCGGGTGAGATGCTCGGGTGAGACGCTCGGGTGAGATGTTCGGGTGTGAGGTCATGTGCTCATCATGAACAGGATGAAGGTGTGTTCTCGGTCACATGGACACGAGTTCTTACGTGTTTGTGAAGAAAGGCTCGGACTCGCGGCAGGTCAGGGTAGAACGTGTTCCTCACCACAATCTGCAGCCAGCGGATCTGGACTTCAGCATTTAGACCGTCAAACAGGGACGAGTAGCAGCCAGACAGACTCGCCATCACATCTGAGACAGACAGACGATCAATAATCTCTGATCAGGCTGCCACAGGAGCACAGGATCAATACACCCAAACCTTTTCCTGTCATTGGCAGTAATATGGGTAGTACTGTAGAATTTTGTAGTTAGCATTCTGTTTGTGTGTAGTATTTTAGTAGAATTTTGATAGTATTTTGGTAGTATAGTGGTAGTATTTTGGTAGTATACTAGTAGTATTAGTGGTAGTATAGTGGTAGTATTTTGGTAGTATACTAGTAGTATTAGTGGTAGAATTAGCCTGAAGCGTACCGTGAGGCAGCGGTGACAGATCCAGCATCCGGTCCAGGAACAGAACCACCTGGAAGGTGCTCCAGGTCGACAGGTCGTAGGTGGCGAGCGTCTGCAGGTCGGGGGGGTTGGCACTACTCCACAGGTCGCACAGGTCCTGGACCAGGCCAGTCAGAGCGCCCCCTGCTGACAAGTCTGGCTCAAACGGGGGCGGCCCGCAGCCACTGAGCCAGCGCTCGAACTCCAGACCTGAGGCACACAGGTGGTGATGTCACTCAGGGGGAGGTATGTCCAGGTATGACTGGATGTCAGCATTCTGCCACACTCACCTTCTCTCTGAGCGACGGCGGCATCCTTCAGTTCCGGGAAGTAACGCAGGAAGTAGTCGATGAGGTCCTGAGCCACAACGCTCTTAAACTTAAACTCTGAGATGTAGTCCTGCGCACACACACGTGCACACACACACACACGTGCACACGCACACACACACACACACACACACGTGCACACGCACACACACACACAGCTGGCTCAGTGTCTACAGGCAGAGGAGGAACATTAACTTGTGAGTGTCCAGGTGTGCGAGTGTTCAAGTGTGAGAGTGTTCAGGTGTGCGAGTGTCCAGGTGTGCGAGTGTCCAGGTGTGCGAGTGTCCAAGTGTGAGAGTGTTCAAGTGTGAGAGTGTTCAAGTGTGAGAGTGTTCAAGTGTGAGAGTGTTCAAGTGTGCGAGTGTTCAGGTGTGCGAGTGTCCAGGTGTGCGAGTGTCCAAGTGTGAGAGTGTTCAAGTGTGAGAGTGTTCAGGTGTGCGAGTGTCCAAGTGTGAGAGTGTTCAAGTGTGAGAGTGTTCAAGTGTGCGAGTGTTCAGGTGTGCGAGTGTCCAGGTGTGCGAGTGTCCAGGTGTGCGAGTGTCCAGGTGTGCGAGTGTCCAGGTGTGAGAGTGTTCAGGTGTTCAAGTGTGAGAGTGTTCAAGTGTGCGAGTGTTCAGGTGTGCGAGTGTCCAGGTGTGAGAGTGTTCAGGTGTTCAGGTGTGAGAGTGTCCAGGTGTGCGAGTGTTCAAGTGTGAGAGTGTTCAGGTGTGCGAGTGTCCAGGTGTGCGAGTGTCCAGGTGTGCGAGTGTCCAGGTGTGCGAGTGTCCAGGTGTGAGAGTGTTCAGGTGTTCAGGTGTGAGAGTGTCCAGGTGTGCGAGTGTTCAAGTGTGAGAGTGTTCAGGTGTGCGAGTGTCCAGGTGTGCGAGTGTCCAGGTGTGCGAGTGTCCAGGTGTGCGAGTATCCAAGTGTGAGAGTGTTCAAGTGTGAGAGTGTTCAAGTGTGAGAGTGTTCAAGTGTGCGAGTGTTCAGGTGTGCGAGTGTCCAGGTGTGCGAGTGTCCAGGTGTGCGAGTGTGCAAGTGTGAGAGTGTTCAAGTGTGAGAGTGTTCAAGTGTGCGAGTGTTCAGGTGTGCGAGTGTCCAGGTGTGCGAGTGTCCAGGTGTGAGAGTGTTCAGGTGTGCGAGTGTCCAGGTGTGAGAGTGTTCAGGTGTTCAAGTGTGAGAGTGTTCAAGTGTGCGAGTGTTCAGGTGTGAGAGTGTTCAGGTGTGCGAGTGTCCAGGTGTGCGAGTGTTCAAGTGTGAGAGTGTTCAAGTGTGCGAGTTCAGGTGTGAGAGTGTTCAGGTGTTCAGGTGTGAGAGTGTCCAGGTGTGTGTGTGTTCAAGTGTGCGAGTGTTCAAGTGTGCGAGTGTTCAGGTGTGCGAGTGTCCAGGTGTGCGAGTGTCCAGGTGTGAGAGTGTTCAGGTGTGTGTGTCCAGGTGTGCGAGTGTCCAGATGTGCGAGTGTCCAGATGTGCGAGTGTCCAGGTGTGCGAGTGTCCAGATGTGCGAGTGTCCAGGTGTGCGAGTGTCCAGGTGTGCGAGTGTCCAGGTGTGCGAGTGTCCAGGTGTGCGAGTGTCCAGGTGTGCGAGTGTCCAGGTGTGCGTGTTCAGGTGTGCGTGTTCAGGTGTGTGTGTTCAGGTGTGTGTGTTCAGGTGTGAGTGTCCAGGTGTGAGTGTCCAGGTGTGCGAGTGTTCAGGTGTGAGAGTGTTCAGGTGTGCGAGTGTTCAGGTGTGAGAGTGTTCAGGTGTGGGAGTGTTCAGGTGTGGGAGTGTTCAGGTGTGAGTGTTCAGGTGTGAGTGTTCAGGTGTGAGTGTTCAGGTGTGAGTGTTCAGGTGTGAGTGTCCAGGTGTGCGAGTGTTCAGGTGTGAGAGTGTTCGTGTGAGAGTGTTCAGGTGTGAGAGTGTTCAGGTGTGAGTGTTCAGGTGTGCGAGTGTTCAGGTGTGAGAGTGTTCAGGTGTGGGAGTGTTCAGGTGTGAGTGTTCAGGTGTGAGTGTTCAGGTGTGATAGTGTCCAGGTGTGAGTGTCCAGGTGTGCGAGTGTTCAGGTGTGATAGTGTTCAGGTGTGTGTGTTCAGGTGTGAGAGTGTTCAGGTGTGAGTGTTCAGGTGTGAGAGTGTTCAGGTGTGAGTGTTCAGGTGTGAGAGTGTTCAGGTGTGAGTGTTCAGGTGTGAGAGTGTTCAGGTGTGAGAGTGTTCAGGTGTGAGTGTTCAGGTGTGTGTGTTCAGGTGTGAGTGTTCAGGTGTGTGTGTTCAGGTGTGAGTGTTCAGGTGTGTGAGTGTTCAGGTGTGCGTGTTCAGGTGTGCGTGTTCAGGTGTGCGAGTGTCCAGGTGTGCGAGTGTCCAGGTGTGCGAGTGTCCAGGTGTGCGAGTGTCCAGGTGTGCGAGTGTCCAGGTGTGCGAGTGTCCAGGTGTGCGTGTTCAGGTGTGTGTGTTCAGGTGTGTGTGTTCAGGTGTGTGTGTTCAGGTGTGAGTGTCCAGGTGTGAGTGTCCAGGTGTGCGAGTGTTCAGGTGTGAGAGTGTTCAGGTGTGCGAGTGTTCAGGTGTGAGAGTGTTCAGGTGTGGGAGTGTTCAGGTGTGGGAGTGTTCAGGTGTGAGTGTTCAGGTGTGAGTGTTCAGGTGTGAGTGTTCAGGTGTGAGTGTTCAGGTGTGAGTGTCCAGGTGTGCGAGTGTTCAGGTGTGAGAGTGTGAGTGTGAGAGTGTTCAGGTGTGAGAGTGTTCAGGTGTGAGAGTGTTCAGGTGTGAGTGTTCAGGTGTGCGAGTGTTCAGGTGTGCGAGTGTTCAGGTGTGAGAGTGTTCAGGTGTGGGAGTGTTCAGGTGTGAGTGTTCAGGTGTGAGTGTTCAGGTGTGATAGTGTCCAGGTGTGAGTGTCCAGGTGTGCGAGTGTTCAGGTGTGATAGTGTTCAGGTGTGAGTGTTCAGGTGTGTGAGTGTTCAGGTGTGCGTGTTCAGGTGTGCGTGTTCAGGTGTGTGTGTTCAGGTGTGAGTGTTCAGGTGTGCGTGTTCAGGTGTGTGTGTTCAGGTGTGAGTGTTCAGGTGTGAGTGTTCAGGTGTGCGTGTTCAGGTGTGAGTGTTCAGGTGTGCGTGTTCAGGTGTGTGTGTTCAGGTGTGAGTGTTCAGGTGTGAGTGTTCAGGTGTGAGTGTTCAGGTGTGAGTGTTCAGGTGTGATAGTGTCCAGGTGTGAGTGTCCAGGTGTGCGAGTGTTCAGGTGTGATAGTGTTCAGGTGTGTGTGTTCAGGTGTGAGAGTGTTCAGGTGTGAGTGTTCAGGTGTGAGAGTGTCCAGGTGTGAGAGTGTTCAGGTGTGAGTGTTCAGGTGTGCGAGTGTTCAGGTGTGCGAGTGTTCAGGTGTGAGAGTGTTCAGGTGTGGGAGTGTTCAGGTGTGAGTGTTCAGGTGTGAGTGTTCAGGTGTGATAGTGTCCAGGTGTGTGTGTTCAGGTGTGAGAGTGTTCAGGTGTGAGTGTTCAGGTGTGCGAGTGTTCAGGTGTGATAGTGTTCAGGTGTGTGTGTTCAGGTGTGAGAGTGTTCAGGTGTGAGTGTTCAGGTGTGAGAGTGTTCAGGTGTGAGTGTTCAGGTGTGAGAGTGTTCAGGTGTGAGAGTGTTCAGGTGTGAGTGTTCAGGTGTGTGTGTTCAGGTGTGAGTGTTCAGGTGTGTGTGTTCAGGTGTGAGTGTTCAGGTGTGTGAGTGTTCAGGTGTGCGTGTTCAGGTGTGCGTGTTCAGGTGTGCGTGTTCAGGTGTGAGTGTTCAGGTGTGCGTGTTCAGGTGTGCGTGTTCAGGTGTGAGTGTTCAGGTGTGCGTGTTCAGGTGTGCGTGTTCAGGTGTGAGTGTTCAGGTGTGCGTGTTCAGGTGTGAGTGTTCAGGTGTGAGTGTTCAGGTGTGCGTGTTCAGGTGTGAGTGTTCAGGTGTGCGTGTTCAGGTGTGTGTGTTCAGGTGTGAGTGTTCAGGTGTGAGTGTTCAGGTGTGAGTGTTCAGGTGTCTGACCCTGAGGAAGCAGTCGAAGCGCCTCACGTCTCCGCTGAGGTCTGACAGGTACGACACGAAGCAGAAGCCTTTCTCGTAGGTGAACAGGTTCATCAAAGTGCTGGGGTTCACACCTTGGGGGGGTGCAGCAGGGATTAGACACACCTGTGCGAGTGGAAGCCATACCTGTGTGCACGTGTTACAGGTATTTAGTTACCTGCTTCAAACTTGACCTGCAGTTTGCTCACAGGGTTGTTGTCTCCGAGGAGACGCAGCTGTCTGTGCAGAGCGTCCAGTCGAACAACGGTTTCCAGGCAGGTGAACGCCTCGCCTGCAGACACGGGGAGGGCAAAGTTACCGCAGCGGCCACAGGTGAGTGGACAGCGCCGCCATCAGGCGTGCAGCTCACCATACGCCTCGGTGGTGATCCTCCGCTGGGCGTAGGTGGCGAGGCCTTCGCTCAGCCACATCTCCTCCCAGGTGGCGTTGGTGACGGCGTTGCCGAACCAGCCGTGCGCGATCTCATGGATGACGTCGATCAGCAGGAACTCACTGCTCTCCAGGATGGAGGCGATGATGAAGGTGAGACACGGGTTCTCCATGGCGACAATGGGGAAGGAGGGCGGGAGGAAGATGATGTCACACCTGAGGGCGGGGAAGGGGCGGCTCAGTGCTGCGGCTCATCCTGGACGTCTTAAATAAAGCTTACTGAAGGCTCACCTGCCCCACAGGTAGGGTCCAAACAAGTCCTCAGCCACGCCCAGCCAGCGCTCTACGCTGCCCCCCAGCTTCTTGACAGCACAGGACAGCAGACATGGCTCCGCCCACACGCGACTTCTGCTCAGGGATTGGACGAAGACAGCAGACATTTTAAATTTAGTGTTTTCTGACATTTAAACCATTTTTCTCAACAGGTGAAACCATTTCAGGTGCTGCCACCATGTTTGGCCCGGCTGCACCTGCAGGTCTCTAAAGTCAGGCGTTCCTTTTCTTTCACGGCTCGGCGGCATCATCTCGCCATGCACCTGAACCAGCCAGCCGAGCGGCTCCAGAGCCACAATCCTGAAAAGAAAAGGAACACCTGACAAACGGGGGGGCTGAGCCTTAACGAGGGGCTGCTCAGGTGTGTCCAGGTGAGACCGACCGACCTCGGGCCGACGTCGACGTGCTGCAGCTCTCCAGCAACCAGCGCCACCAGGTAGGACGGGACGGGAAAGTCCATAGAAAACTGGAAGATCCGATCCTGTTTGGAGTAAGAACTCCGACAGGCGCTCATCAGAACCGTCACGCCATCTGGGACCTGAAGAGGAAGAGGAACAGCAGGGACCATCTGGAAGGTTCATATTTCACCGTTTTAAGTAGATTTTTGGGATTTATTTATTTGTGGGATGTTTAAACTTTTAAAAGATCTTTGAACAACATTTTGGGATGATTTTCTCAAATTTTACTCTGATATTTGAAGATTATTCTCTTCACTGATCAAAATGACACGACTAACATATTTATCTGAGGTCTTCTGCTATTTAACTGACATTTTTACAAATATTTTACTAGTTTTGTTCAGATAAACTTAACAAATAAAACATGTAGCCATCACTTTTCCCTTTTAAAATATCCATCTAAATGAGAGAATTTCTCTGAATTTTTACAGTTGTTTTTAGTTCGTTATACTCAAAGTCTCAGATAATAGTTTGTCCAGTTAGAAATAAGTTATTTTGAACATCAGAAATGTTCTCGAACTCGTGTAATTTCACTCTGATGCTGATGTTTTAGCCTGTTCAGGTGAATTAACTCAAAACTGCCCCTCCAGGAGAAGCTGATCTCATGTCGGCAGAAATGAACCGAGATGATCGAATCAGCGTTTCACCTCCAGACACAGACCTCACAGAAATGTTTCTGAACACAGACGGAAAAACGAGGCTCAGCTGATGCTGGGCCCAGCCCCGTGGGGTCAGAGGTCAGGACTCACCCGGACGGTCGCTGTGTAAGTGCTCTTCACAGCAGGCGTGTCGAAGCAGGGGAAGAAGGAGCGGTTGCACACCGAGTGTCCCTGAGTGAAGACCAGCGGACGAGTCTGACCGCAGGTCAGCTCCGAGTCCAGCCACCAGATCTGAGGACACAAACACAAAGATCAAGTCTAACTTCAGATCAAACTAAGTTTAAAACCAGTCCAAAACAAAGTCTTAAACCAGTCTAACTTCAATCCAAATCCAGTCCAAAACCAAGTTCAAAACCAGTTCTCAAACTATCCCAAAACCAAGTCTTTATTCAGTCCAAAACAAAGTCTTAAACCAGTCCAAAATAAAGTCTTAAACCAGTCCAAAACAAAGTCTTTATTCAGTCCAAAACCAGTCTAAAATCAGTCCAAAACTATGTCTTAAACCAGTCTAACTTCAATTCAAATCCAGTCCAAAACCAAGTCCAAAACCAGTTCTCAAACTATCCCAAAACCAAGTCTTTATTCAGTCCAAAACCAGTCCAAAACAAAGTCTTAAACCAGTCTAACTTCAATCCAAATCCAGTCCAAAACCAAGTCCAAAACCAGTTCTCAAACTATCCCAAAACCAAGTCTTTATTCAGTCCAAAACAAAGTCTTAAACCAGTCCAAAATAAAGTCTTAAACCAGTCCAAAACAAAGTCTTTATTCAGTCCAAAACCAGTCTAAAATCAGTCCAAAACTATGTCTTAAACCAGTCTAACTTCAATTCAAATCCAGTCCAAAACCAAGTCCAAAACCAGTTCTCAAACTATCCCAAAACCAAGTCTTTATTCAGTCCAAAACCAGTCCAAAACAAAGTCTTAAACCAGTCTAACTTCAATCCAAATCCAGTCCAAAACCAAGTCCAAAACCAGTTCTCAAACTATCCCAAAACCAAGTCTTTATTCAGTCCAAAACCACTCTAAAACCAGTCCGAAACAAGTCTGAAACAAGTCTAAAATCAGTCTGAAACAAGTCTGAAACAAGTCTAAAATCAGTCTGAAACAAGTCTAAAATCAGTCTGAAACAAGTCTATAATCAGTCTGAAACAAGTCTAAAATCAAGTCTGAAACAAGTCTAAAATCAAGTCTGAAACAAGTCTAAAATCAGTCTGAAACCAGTCTAAAATCAGTCTGAAACAGGTCTAAAATCAGTCTGAAACCAGTCTAAAATCAAGTCTGAAACAAGTCTAAAATCAAGTCTGAAAAGTCTAAAATCAGTCTGAAACAAGTCTAAAATCAGTTTGAAACAAGTCTAAAATCAAGTCTGAAACAAGTCTAAAATCAGTTTGAAACAAGTCTAAAATCAAGTTTGAAACAAGTCTAAAATCAGTCTGAAACCAGTCTAAAATCAGTCTGAAACAAGTCTAAAATCAGTCTGAAACCAGTCTAAAATCAGTCTGAAACAAGTCTAAAATCAGTCTGAAACAAGTCTAAAATCAAGTCTGAAACAAGTCTAAAATCAAGTCTGAAACAAGTCTAAAATCAAGTCTGAAACAAGTCTAAAATCAAGTCTGAAACAAGTCTAAAATCAAGTCTGAAACAAGTCTAAAATCAGTCTGAAACAAGTCTAAAATCAAGTCTGAAACAAGTCTAAAATCAGTCTGAAACAAGTCTATAATCAAGTCTGAAACAAGTCTAAAATCAGTTTGAAACAAGTCTAAAATCAGTCTGAAACAAGTCTATAATCAAGTCTGAAACAAGTCTAAAATCAGTCTGAAACAAGTCTAAAATCAGTCTGAAACAAGTCTAAAATCAGTCTGAAACAAGTCTATAATCAAGTCTGAAACAAGTCTAAAATCAAGTCTGAAACAAATCTAAAATCAAGTCTGAAACAAGTCTAAAATCAAGTCTGAAACCAGTCTAAAATCAAGTCTGAAACAAGTCTAAAATCAGTCTGAAACACGTCTAAAATCAGTCTGAAACACGTCTAAAATCAGTCTGAAACAAGTCTATAATCAAGTCTGAAACAAGTCTAAAATCAGTCTGAAACAAGTCTAAAATCAGTCTGAAACAAGTCTATAATCAAGACTGAAACAAGTCTAAAATCAGTCTGAAACAAGTCTAAAATCAGTCTGAAACACGTCTAAAATAAGTCTGAAACAAGTCTAAAATCAGTCTGAAACAAGTCTAAAATCAGTCTGAAACAAGTCTATAATCAAGACTGAAACAAGTCTAAAATCAGTCTGAAACAAGTCTAAAATCAGTCTGAAACAAGTCTAAAATCAAGTCTGAAACAAGTCTAAAATCAAGACTGAAACAAGTCTAAAATCAGTCTGAAACAAGTCTAAAATCAAGTCTGAAACAAGTCTAAAATCAGTCTGAAACAAGTCTAAAATCAAGTCTGAAACAAGTCTAAAATCAGTCTGAAACAAGTCTAAAATCAAGTCTGAAACAAGTCTAAAATCAAGTCTGAAACAAGTCTAAAATCAGTCTGAAACAAGTCTAAAATCAGTCTGAAACAAGTCTAAAATCAAGTCTGAAACAAGTCTAAAATCAGTCTGAAACAAGTCTAAAATCAAGTCTGAAACAAGTCTAAAATCAAGTCTGAAACAAGTCTAAAATCAGTCTGAAACAAGTCTATAATCAAGTCTGAAACAAGTCTAAAATCAGTCTGAAACAAGTCTAAAATCAAGTCTGAAACAAGTCTAAAATCAAGTCTGAAACAAGTCTAAAATCAGTCTGAAACAAGTCTAAAATCAAGTCTGAAACAAGTCTAAAATCAGTCTGAAACACGTCTAAAATCAGTCTGAAACAAGTCTATAATCAAGTCTGAAACAAGTCTAAAATCAGTCTGAAACAAGTCTAAAATCAGTCTGAAACAAGTCTAAAATCAGTCTGAAACAAGTCTAAAATCAGTCTGAAACAAGTCTAAAATCAGTCTGAAACAAGTCTAAAATCAGTCTGAAACAAGTCTAAAATCAAGTCTGAAACAAGTCTAAAATCAGTCTGAAACAAGTCTAAAATCAGTCTGAAACAAGTCTAAAATAGAGTCTGAAACAAGTCTAAAATCAGTCTGAAACAAGTCTAAAATCAGTCTGAAACAAGTCTAAAATCAGTCTGAAACAAGTCTAAAATCAGTCCAGAACCAAGCCCAAAGACAAACCCAAACCAGTGTTTTGTGTACTTATTGAACCGTTTGGTTATTCATGACGATGCGGAACCACCTGAACCACCTGAAAGAACCTGAGGATGAGCATCATCTACAGATCAGTACCTGCTGTTCAGGATGGTTAGAAAAGTCCAGACCCGTGTGGAACCAGTCAGGTTCTGGTCTACGGGTCAGACTGTCATACACACAGCACAGGGGAGTCCTTACCGCCGGGCCGTCTGTGGTGGTGTAGCGGACCGTGATCTGGATCAGGCGGCCGGGCTTCACCGCCGTGGTCGGTAGGCTGATGCAGAGCGAGGCGCCGTAGTCTGTGAACGGGTCGACTCGGTATGTGAGGGAGACGGGCTCCTCCTGGCCGGGCCCCGGGACCTTACAGTCGATGGAGTGGATTAGCAAGGAAGGGTGGGAGTCCAGAACCAGGGTGCAGATACCTGGCTGCACCGGGACCAGGTCCAGAACCAGCCAGCCACTCATCTCTTTCAGTGCAAAGTTCAGCCGAAGGTCCAGGTGGAAGTGGCGCTGCTGGAAGTACCTGAAGTTTGAGGCTGAGGCCACGTCCACCAAAGGGCAGCGAGGGGAACCGGGCCCCGGACCTGCTGCAGGCCGGTTAGAGTCCCCCACACACCGGGGCCCCGAAACCGGCACCGATTTACGGCAGCAGCAAAGCGAGGTGGGAGTCTGGAGCTCTGCCATGGTGAGCTGGACCTGGGACTAAAGCCCGCTTCGACCTGGGTTTACAGCACCGGCACAAGCAAGAACTGGATTTCAAACTGTCATCTGATCAGAACCATCTTCATTCAATCAGAAAAGACCGGCTGCGACAGCATTTAACCCAGATCCAGATCCTTTAAACCCGCTACAGACCACACAGAACCGAGCCCAGTTTTAATGAGTTTAACCCAGTCCAAATGATCGATTCTAATATAACTGAAAGTATCCGGTCCAACTGGTTTGGACCAGAAACGGCACAAATTCGACTGTCAACAACCCGATTCAACAAGCTTTTAAATGAACTTTTAAACCGTGAAGCGGGTCGGAACCGAGTGAGGAGAAACCGGGTCCGACTGCGGCCAAACGCTCAGAACATTCAGCTCTCCGAACCGACACCCACGAACTTCTCAGAACCGGGTGGAACCACGTTTGGAGCCGGTGTGAAACGGATTAGCAGCGCGGTGAAGCGGCACCTTGAGCTGGAGGACAGAAATAGCTCTCAGAGGCACTTTAATGTCGGAGTTAGAGGTCAAACCGGTAACTAACTTAACTAGTTTAACTGACCTGGTTAGCACAGCCGGCTAATCAGCGAGCAGCCTAATTAGCCTCAACCCCACATAGAGCATTTGTGTAGCTTTAGAGGACGAACATTTAAGTAAAATCCATCAGGACGCGGCGCAGCAACCAGACGAACACCGACTCCTCCTGCGGGGCTCAGCCCGTCGCCCTGCACTGCGCCCGGGCCACGGAGTCCGGCTCCTCCCGGTGGTTCGATAACAGCTGAGTCCGAGGACACCGAGAGGGACACGGAAGACGGTCCGGCTGCGGCGGACAAAGAGACTGGACACACCGCCGGAGGACCGAGAGGACAGACAGACTCCAGTCCGGACAAAACAGGAAGTAACTACAGCGGGAGAAAGTTTCTGCAGGCCAGTGGGGGGCGCTGTGGAGGCGGGAGGAGCCGGTGCCGGTCAGGGGGGGCATCCACTCACCCATCTATTGATCCGTTCATTGATGAGATGGTTTGACCACAAATTAATCCGTTTAGTATGTTTTCATCCACTCAGAAGATTCTTCTCCTCACATATAAAGCTCTGAATGACCGAGCTCCATCACATCTTAAAGATCTCACAGCTGGATATTTCCCCAACAGAGCACTTTGCTCTCAGGCTGCAGGTTTCCTTGTGGTTCCCAGAGTTTCTAAAAGCAGAATGGGAGGCAGAGCCTTCAGTTATCAGGCCCCTAAAAGCAGAATGGGAGGCAGAGCCTTCAGTTATCAGGCCCCTAAAAGCAGAATGGAAGGCAGAGCCTTCAGTTATCAGGCCCCTAAAAGCAGAATGGGAGGCAGAGCCTTCAGTTATCAGGCCCCTAAAAGCAGAATGGGAGGCAGAGCCTTCAGTTATCAGGCCCCTAAAAGCAGAATGGGAGGCAGAGCCTTCAGTTATCAGGCCCCTAAAAGCAGAATGGGAGGCAGAGCCTTCAGTTATCAGGCCCCTAAAAGCAGAATGGGAGGCAGAGCCTTCAGTTATCAGGCCCCTAAAAGCAGAATGGGAGGCAGAGCCTTCAGTTATCAGGCCCCTAAAAGCAGAATGGGAGGCAGAGCCTTCAGTTATCAGGCCCCTAAAAGCAGAATGGGAGGCAGAGCCTTCAGTTATCAGGCCCCTAAAAGCAGAATGGGAGGCAGAGCCTTCAGTTATCAGGCCCCTAAAAGCAGAATGGGAGGCAGAGCCTTCAGTTATCAGGCCCCTAAAAGCAGAATGGGAGGCAGAGCCTTCAGTTATCAGGCCCCTAAAAGCAGAATGGGAGGCAGAGCCTTCAGTTATCAGGCCCCTAAAAGCAGAATGGGAGGCAGAGCCTTCAGTTATCAGGCCCCTAAAAGCAGAATGGGAGGCAGAGCCTTCAGTTATCAGGCCCCTAAAAGCAGAATGGGAGGCAGAGCCTTCAGTTATCAGGCCCCTAAAAGCAGAATGGGAGGCAGAGCCTTCAGTTATCAGGCCCCTTTACTATGGGATGGCTCAGGTGAGCCTGAAACATCCCATAGTTAAGCTGCTATAGGCCCAGACTGCTGGGGGACCTCATCTGTCTCACCTTTCCTCACTTTCCTCTCTTTTTCCTCCTGTTTAATTTCTCAAATGATATTATGTACATGTGACATTATTGTGGTTATTAACTTGTGTTTCCCTGTTCCAGCAGGTATCCTTTGAATGGTGTTATGGTGTTTTTCCCCCCTCTTTTCCCTCTTTTCCGTCTTCTCAAACCCCAGCTGGTCGAGGCGGATGGACACCCTTCCTGGTTCTGGTTCTGCCAGAGGTTTCTTCCTGTTAAAGGAAGTCGTTCCTTTCCAGTCGCCTCAGGCTCAGGATTTGTTGTAATTTGACGCTTTATAAATAAAACTGAATTGAATTGAATGGACCCAGATTGATTGATTAGTGATGGATCCCAGCAGTTTTATATATTAATATGAATAAACACGGTAAAGAGCTGTAATCCTACCCCCTGATTGGCTGTCACAGGAGGGTTTGGGTCAGAACCAGTGTCCGGTTCTGGTTCCTGTTGCCAGGCGGCCTGGGATCCTGTGGCTGAGAGGCGGGGCTTCAGGATCTAAACAGGAGTTATGAGCTCAGCTGCTGCTTTGTTCTGTTATTGATCACATGATCAGATATGGATCAGCTTTTCTACATTTTTATCAGATTCTGACCTGAAAAAGATTATTTTTTCATACTTTTACCACCTGACGGAGCAGAAATCTGCAGAATTTCCAGAGCTTTCTGTCCAGAACAAGAGAACCTTTAAACCCGCTGTCAGGATCCTTCCCGTGTGACCCGACACCCTCACCAGCTGACCTCTGACCCCGGCACAGCGTCATATTCTATCAGACCACATGGATCTGTGACCTCTGACCCCGGGGCACACAGAACTCGGAACCAGAACCCGTCCAGAGACCTGATGTTCTGAGCCCAATCAGAACAAAATGAAGGTAAAACCTGCTCTGGAAGAACTTCAGAACCAGCAGGAAACCTGCAGAGTCCAGAACCCAGAGGCACCTGAGATGTTGTGGATCAGCTGATCTCCAGGACTTCCTGTGCTCTGCTGCCCCCTGCTGGCAGGTTTCTACGGTTCAGCCTCTGAGGTTCGGTTCTCTAAAGTTCTGATGAGGTGATAAGATGGAAAAGCAACTTCTGTTGTTCAAAGAACCAAACTTTTCAGTCTCAGTTTGGTTTTGGATCTCACCTTTCCACAGAACCAAAGTACCTTCGGCCGCCAAACCTCCTGTGAAAGAGAAGCTTCTGCTCACATGAGAGGAAATAAGTCTGAGGAGGCCCAACGCCCCGATCCAACCCAACCGGAGGAGTCTGACAGAGCGACCTGGTTCTGGAGGTTCTGCACAAAGACCCGGCACCCTCTGAGCTTCATCTGACACCTGAGCCGGTTTCTTCCTCTGTGGAGGCAGCTCACCTTCTTCTTCTTTCCTCCAACTATCTGCTCATTTCTGTTGAGCTGCAGCATCCAACGCTTTCCGGCTCTCAGCCAATCAGAATTCAGAAGGAAACAGACACTGACCACACAGCAGCAGTTTGGATCCGATCACTTTATTGATCCGTTTTTATTTCTGTACAAACATCAAAAGAGACGATTGATCCGCTTCACACCCGAGAGGGATACAGCATCTGAAAGACAGGAAGGGACCGTCAGAATAAGACAGGAAGGGACCGTCAGAATAAAACAGGAAGGGACCGTCAGAATAAAACAGGAAGGGACCGTCAGAATAAGACAGACAGACAGGGAGGGACCGTCAGAATAAAACAGGAAGGGACCGTCAGAATAAGACAGGAAGGGACCGTCAGAATAAAACAGGAAGGGACCGTCAGAATAAGACAGGAAGGGACCGTCAGAATAAGACAGGAAGGGACCGTCAGAATAAGACAGACAGACAGGGAGGGACCGTCAGAATAAGACAGGAAGGGACTGTCAGAATAAAACAGGAAGGGACCGTCGGAATAAGACAGACAGGGAGGGACCGTCGGAATAAGACAGACAGGGAGGGACCGTCAGAATAAGACAGGAAGGGACCGTCAGAATAAGACAGACAGGGACCGTCAGAATAAGACAGACAGGAAGGGACCGTCAGAATAAGACAGACAGGGACCGTCGGAATAAGACAGACAGACAGGGACCGTCGGAATAAGACAGACAGACAGGGACCGTCGGAATAAGACAGACAGGGAGGGACCGTCAGAATAAGACAGACAGGGAGGGACCGTCAAAATAAGACAGACAGGGAGGGACCGTCGGAATAAAACAGGAAGGGACCGTCGGAATAAGACAGACAGGGAGGGACCGTCAAAATAAGACAGACAGGGAGGGACCGTCGGAATAAGACAGACAGGGAGGGACCGTCAAAATAAGACAGACAGGGAGGGACCGTCAGAATAAGACAGACAGGGAGGGACCGTCGGAATAAGACAGACAGGGAGGGACCGTCGGAATAAGACAGACAGGGAGGGACCGTCGGAATAAGACAGACAGGGAGGGACCGTCAGAATAAGACAGACAGGGAGGGACCGTCAGGATAAGACAGACAGGGAGGGACCGTCAGAATAAGACAGACAGGGAGGGACCGTCAGAATAAGACAGACAGGGAGGGACCGTCAGAATAAGACAGACAGGGAGGGACCGTCAGAATAAGACAGACAGGGAGGGACCGTCAGAATAAGACAGGAAGGGACCGTCAGAATAAGACAGACAGGAAGGGACCGTCGGAATAAGACAGACAGGAAGGGACCGTCGGAATAAGACAGACAGGAAGGGACCGTCAGAATAAGACAGACAGGGACCGTCAGAATAAGACAGACAGACAGGGACCGTCGGAATAAGACAGACAGACAGGGACCGTCGGAATAAGACAGACAGGGAGGGACCGTCAGAATAAGACAGACAGGGAGGGACCGTCAGAATAAGACAGACAGGGAGGGACCGTCAGAATAAGACAGACAGGGAGGGACCGTCAGAATAAGACAGACAGGGAGGGACCGTCAGAATAAGACAGACAGGGAGGGACCGTCAGAATAAGACAGACAGGGAGGGACCGTCAGAATAAGACAGACAGGGAGGGACCGTCAGAATAAGACAGACAGGGAGGGACCGTCAGAATAAGACAGACAGGGAGGGACCGTCAGAATAAGACAGACAGGGACCGTCAGAATAAGACAGACAGGAAGGGACCGTCGGAATAAGACAGACAGGAAGGGACCGTCAGAATAAGACAGACAGGAAGGGACCGTCAGAATAAGACAGACAGGGACCGTCAGAATAAGACAGACAGACAGGGACCGTCGGAATAAGACAGACAGGGAGGGACCGTCAGAATAAGACAGACAGGGAGGGACCGTCAGAATAAGACAGACAGGGAGGGACCGTCAGAATAAGACAGACAGGGAGGGACCGTCAGAATAAGACAGACAGGGAGGGACCGTCAGAATAAGACAGACAGGGAGGGACCGTCAGAATAAGACAGACAGGGAGGGACCGTCAGAATAAGACAGACAGGGAGGGACCGTCAGAATAAGACAGACAGGGAGGGACCGTCAGAATAAGACAGACAGGGAGGGACCGTCAGAATAAGACAGACAGGAAGGGACCGTCAGAATAAGACAGACAGGGACCGTCAGAATAAGACAGACAGGAAGGGACCGTCAGAATAAGACAGACAGGAAGGGACCGTCAGAATAAGACAGACAGGAAGGGACCGTCAGAATAAGACAGACAGGGAGGGACCGTCAGAATAAGACAGACAGGGAGGGACCGTCAAAATAAGACAGACAGGGAGGGACCGTCAGAATAAGACAGACAGGGAGGGACCGTCAGAATAAGACAGACAGGGAGGGACCGTCAGAATAAGACAGGAAGGGACCGTCAGAATAAGACAGACAGGGAGGGACCGTCAGAATAAGACAGACAGGAAGGGACCGTCAGAATAAGACAGACAGGGAGGGACCGTCGGAATAAGACAGACAGGGAGGGACCGTCAGAATAAGACAGGAAGGGACCGTCAGAATAAGACAGACAGGGAGGGACCGTCAGAATAAGACAGACAGGGAGGGACCGTCAGAATAAGACAGACAGGGAGGGACCGTCGGAATAAGACAGACAGGGAGGGACCGTCAGAATAAGACAGACAGGGAGGGACCGTCAGAATAAGACAGACAGGGAGGGACCGTCAGAATAAGACAGACAGGGAGGGACCGTCAGAATAAGACAGACAGGGAGGGACCGTCAGAATAAGACAGACAGGGAGGGACCGTCAGAATAAGACAGACAGGGAGGGACCGTCAGAATAAGACAGACAGGGAGGGACCGTCAGAATAAGACAGACAGGGAGGGACCGTCAGAATAAGACAGACAGGGAGGGACCGTCAAAATAAGACAGACAGGGAGGGACCGTCAGAATAAGACAGACAGGGAGGGACCGTCAAAATAAGACAGACAGGGAGGGACCGTCAGAATAAGACAGACAGGGAGGGACCGTCAAAATAAGACAGACAGGGAGGGACCGTCAGAATAAGACAGACAGGGAGGGACCGTCAGAATAAGACAGACAGGAAGGGACCGTCAGAATAAGACAGACAGGGAGGGACCGTCAGAATAAGACAGACAGACAGGGACCGTCGGAATAAGACAGACAGGGAGGGACCGTCAGAATAAGACAGACAGGGAGGGACCGTCAAAATAAGACAGACAGGGAGGGACCGTCGGAATAAAACAGGAAGGGACCGTCGGAATAAGACAGACAGACAGGGACCGTCAAAATAAGACAGACAGGGAGGGACCGTCGGAATAACACAGACAGGGAGGGACCGTCAAAATAAGACAGACAGGGAGGGACCGTCAGAATAAGACAGACAGGGAGGGACCGTCGGAATAAGACAGACAGGGAGGGACCGTCGGAATAAGACAGACAGGGAGGGACCGTCGGAATAAGACAGACAGGGAGGGACCGTCGGAATAAGACAGACAGGGAGGGACCGTCAGAATAAGACAGACAGGGAGGGACCGTCAGGATAAGACAGACAGGGAGGGACCGTCAGAATAAGACAGACAGGGAGGGACCGTCAGAATAAGACAGACAGGGAGGGACCGTCAGAATAAGACAGACAGGGAGGGACCGTCAGAATAAGACAGACAGGGAGGGACCGTCAGAATAAGACAGGAAGGGACCGTCAGAATAAGACAGACAGGAAGGGACCGTCGGAATAAGACAGACAGGAAGGGACCGTCGGAATAAGACAGACAGGAAGGGACCGTCAGAATAAGACAGACAGGGACCGTCAGAATAAGACAGACAGACAGGGACCGTCGGAATAAGACAGACAGACAGGGACCGTCGGAATAAGACAGACAGGGAGGGACCGTCAGAATAAGACAGACAGGGAGGGACCGTCAGAATAAGACAGACAGGGAGGGACCGTCAGAATAAGACAGACAGGGAGGGACCGTCAGAATAAGACAGACAGGGAGGGACCGTCAGAATAAGACAGACAGGGAGGGACCGTCAGAATAAGACAGACAGGAAGGGACCGTCAGAATAAGACAGACAGGGAGGGACCGTCAGAATAAGACAGACAGGGAGGGACCGTCAGAATAAGACAGACAGGAAGGGACCGTCAAAATAAGACAGACAGGGAGGGACCGTCAGAATAAGACAGACAGGGAGGGACCGTCAGAATAAGACAGACAGGGAGGGACCGTCAGAATAAGACAGACAGGGAGGGACCGTCAGAATAAGACAGACAGGGACCGTCAGAATAAGACAGACAGGAAGGGACCGTCGGAATAAGACAGACAGGAAGGGACCGTCAGAATAAGACAGACAGGAAGGGACCGTCAGAATAAGACAGACAGGGACCGTCAGAATAAGACAGACAGACAGGGACCGTCGGAATAAGACAGACAGACAGGGACCGTCGGAATAAGACAGACAGGGAGGGACCGTCAGAATAAGACAGACAGGGAGGGACCGTCAGAATAAGACAGACAGGGAGGGACCGTCAGAATAAGACAGACAGGGAGGGACCGTCAGAATAAGACAGACAGGGAGGGACCGTCAGAATAAGACAGACAGGGAGGGACCGTCAGAATAAGACAGACAGGGAGGGACCGTCAGAATAAGACAGGAAGGGACCGTCAGAATAAGACAGACAGGGAGGGACCGTCAGAATAAGACAGACAGGGAGGGACCGTCAGAATAAGACAGACAGGAAGGGACCGTCAGAATAAGACAGACAGGGACCGTCAGAATAAGACAGACAGGAAGGGACCGTCAGAATAAGACAGACAGGAAGGGACCGTCAGAATAAGACAGACAGGGAGGGACCGTCAGAATAAGACAGACAGGGAGGGACCGTCAAAATAAGACAGACAGGGAGGGACCGTCAGAATAAGACAGACAGGGAGGGACCGTCAGAATAAGACAGACAGGGAGGGACCGTCAGAATAAGACAGACAGGGAGGGACCGTCAGAATAAGACAGGAAGGGACCGTCAGAATAAGACAGACAGGGAGGGACCGTCAGAATAAGACAGACAGGAAGGGACCGTCAGAATAAGACAGACAGGGAGGGACCGTCGGAATAAGACAGACAGGGAGGGACCGTCAGAATAAGACAGGAAGGGACCGTCAGAATAAGACAGACAGGGAGGGACCGTCAGAATAAGACAGACAGGGAGGGACCGTCAGAATAAGACAGACAGGGAGGGACCGTCAGAATAAGACAGACAGGGAGGGACCGTCAGAATAAGACAGACAGGGAGGGACCGTCAGAATAAGACAGACAGGGAGGGACCGTCAGAATAAGACAGACAGGGAGGGACCGTCAGAATAAGACAGACAGGGAGGGACCGTCAAAATAAGACAGACAGGGAGGGACCGTCAGAATAAGACAGACAGGGAGGGACCGTCAGAATAAGACAGACAGGAAGGGACCGTCAGAATAAGACAGACAGGGAGGGACCGTCAGAATAAGACAGACAGGGAGGGACCGTCGGAATAAGACAGACAGGAAGGGACCGTCAGAATAAGACAGACAGGGAGGGACCGTCAGAATAAGACAGACAGGGAGGGACCGTCGGAATAAGACAGACAGGAAGGGACCGTCAGAATAAGACAGACAGGGAGGGACCGTCAGAATAAGACAGACAGGAAGGGACCGTCAGAATAAGACAGACAGGGAGGGACCGTCGGAATAAGACAGACAGGGAGGGACCGTCGGAATAAGACAGACAGGAAGGGACCGTCGGAATAAGACAGACAGGGAGGGACCGTCGGAATAAGACAGACAGGAAGGGACCGTCAGAATAAGACAGACAGGGAGGGACCGTCGGAATAAGACAGACAGGGAGGGACCGTCGGAATAAGACAGACAGGGACCGTCAGAATAAGACAGACAGGGAGGGACCGTCAAAATAAGACAGACAGGGAGGGACCGTCGGAATAAGACAGACAGGGAGGGACCGTCGGAATAAGACAGACAGGAAGGGACCGTCAGAATAAGACAGACAGGGAGGGACCGTCGGAATAAGACAGACAGGGACCGTCAGAATAAGACAGACAGGGAGGGACCGTCAAAATAAGACAGACAGGGAGGGACCGTCGGAATAAGACAGACAGGGAGGGACCGTCGGAATAAGACAGACAGGAAGGGACCGTCAGAATAAGACAGACAGGAAGGGACCGTCAGAATAAGACAGACAGGGAGGGACCGTCAGAATAAGAGACTGTTTAAACTTGAAAACAAACAGGGTTCTGGATCCTCAACAGATTTCTGAACCTGGGTCAGAACACCTGAGCAGGTGTATCAGCGGAATATGGGTTAAAACTGAGAGGGAGGAGCCAAGTGTTAAACTGAAGGTTAAGGGTCACCTGACATCAGTCAGTGGGGGCGGAGTTTAACAGCTGAGAAACTGGTACCAGAACCAGCTCCTGTATCATAACTTTTGTGGCCAGAGATTCTGGGGACTTTAAACAGAACCCTGGTTCTGCTGAGAACAAAGGTTTTGTCCATCAGAACGGGTCGTTCAGAACTCACTGAGCTTCGTCATGAATCAATCGGACCTTATTGTTCCAACTTCTGATCTTTTTCATGTTTTCTGTCATTTTAAGCACAGAAGAATCAGTGAAAAGTCTTTAATCAGATCCGACCCGTTTTCAGGACTTTTCAGAACACGTGCCGTTCTTAACCAGAACCAAGTACGGACCCGGGTTAAATCCGACCCTTTGAGTTGTTCCAGAGTCTCAGACGGTACAGATTAAACGGTTCTGACTGCAGAGGAACCAGAACCCGATGTCACCCGAGTGCACGGCGGCCCGACTCACCACTCTGACTCGGTGTCCGATGGCTTTGGCCGGCAGGTTGCTGCCGAACTTGGCCCGGACCATCCCGCTGTTCCCGTGGGCTCGGGTCACCTTGCCCCAGATCACCCGGGTCTTGTTGGGCTTCCCGCCGGGCGTCACCGTGTTCCTGCGGACAGACGGACAGACTCAGGGTCAGAAGCAGAACTTCCTCGGTGGGGATGTGGCCCGGTGCGGCCCGGTCTTACTTCTTGGCCTTGTAGACGTAGGCGCAGCGCTTGCCCAGGTAGAAGTCCACCTCGTCCCGGCTGTAGCAGCCCTCCAGCTTCAGCAGCGCCGTGTGCTCGCGCTGGTTCCTCAGACCGCGCTTATAGCCGGTGAAGATGGCCTTACTCCAGAGTCTGCAACACAAACTGGGTCAGACCCGGTTCTGATGAACACGGACAGCAGAAAGTGAAGGCAGCTTACCTTCCAGGCATCGTCGTAGTCTTCAGGTGAGTTCACCTGCACAGAGACACGTTGTTACGGTGTGACGTCACTTCCGCACATTATTTACATCCTGAACATCTCTTAAGTTTAGCAGTCAGAAGTTCTGCTGATCACCAGAACCTGTGACCCGGCTCAGGGTTCGGTTCTTGTGTGCGAACAGAATAAGGTCTGCGGAGATGAAGCTCATCAGAACCCGGCGGCACGCTCACTACACCGGACACACCGGTACCGAACACACCGGTACCGAACAGTCCGCGGCGACAAAACCACACTGACAGGACTGTTAAGGTCCTGGATCCGGCCCAACCAAGCCCCTAACGGGCCGAATCTGAGATCTGAACCAAAACCGGAGGTTCCGCTCATGATGAGCTCCGCTGCTAGCCGCTGCTAGCCGCCGTTAGCTCCTCCATCCGCGCTCTATCTCCGCCATCAGAGCCTCCGCCGCGGACTCAAACACACCGGCGGGCGGCGGACTCTGTGAGCGGAGCAGGCGGCAGTTTATCCGCCGCAGATGGACCGAAACTAAAGACAAACTCTGGAGTTTTTGTCGGACATGTTGGGACTTACCTGCACTGGGTCTAGAAAGATGGAGGAAAAGAAAGGCCGA
The DNA here is from genome assembly GCA_036924055.1 of Leuresthes tenuis. Lineage (NCBI taxonomy): Eukaryota > Metazoa > Chordata > Actinopteri > Atheriniformes > Atherinopsidae > Leuresthes > Leuresthes tenuis. The sequence continues at coordinate 364,904 of JAVGWW010000007.1, forward strand.
ACGGAATGCTGGGTAGTTACTGTAAACAGAGGTGGCCGCGGAGCTGCCGGATCAAAATGTTTTACTTTAAATAATTAAACCGATAAACGTGGATTAAATTTTCACCTGAGTAGTCAAATCCTAGTTTATGGCATCAAGGTCTGTTTTTCCATTTTTAGGTCAAAGGGATGTTTTTCAGTGTGAATTAATGGCGGGGGGTGCACGGTGGGGCGCGCGAGATACGGCCGGCATTCTGGAAGACAGCCCACTTCCCAGAAGTTGCTCTGAGGAGGGAAGGCTGCACCGCATTTAAAAACATTTTAAATTTTAGGATTTCTCTGTCATCTATCTGTCTGTCTTCATTTTTTCCTGACATATAGATTTTAATTTCTTTAAGAGACAGATCTAGAGAGAGTAATTCAATCATAATTAATGTAAATAATTAAATGTAATTGTATTATAGTTGAATTGTATTTCGGAATGTTTTGCTTTTGGCAACAATTGTTGATTCCATTAATGCCAATAAAGCAAATTTGAATCAATCTTGTTATAGATATTCTTTTTTTAATATATAGAACTTGTCTATTGTTTTATCTTATATATGGATGTATGATGTATACTTTCTTAATTTTGCAACTTATAAAAATGGCTGAGTAGTACACAGCCTGCTTCTCTATCATATATTAGTGTTTTTACATATATCTGTGTATTATATTATATTTCGTGTCTTTTGCTAAATAGCCAACCTATCGTACCAGAATATTCTGTCACTGTTAAGCCAACTATGAATATTAAAATACGCCGAATCATGTGTCCGGTACCATGGCAACGTGTATGATGTTTGCAGAAAAACATCAGTTTTGTATTCAGCGAGTTCCGACGGATTAAATGCGCTGACACCTGCGCAGAGAGACTCCTCTGAGGGGCGGGTGACCGGTCCAAGATGGCGGCCCCGCGGCTCGTCAGCGCTAGCAGGCAGCAGCGGTCCATGCGGCGTCTGTTCTTCATAGTTCTGTGGTCAGCACCGTCCCAACAGCACAGAACCAGGAACCCGGTTCTGATCCCTTTTGGTTCTTTTTTTATTCTATCCAATCTTTACTGAGGACAACAGCAGCAAGATACAAGTGTAATTATTAATATATAAACATATAATAAAGTTATAGTCAGATTTACTGTTCAGTTTCCTTCTCAAAGGCGTGTTTTTAATTTGTTTTTAAGAATATGGTCTTTCCCCAAAATCATTTTATTTATTACATACAACTCTTCCTGCTTTTGTTGTCATGGAAACCAAAGAGAATAATCTGATACCAGTCAGGTTAACTGGTGACTCTGTGGCTGTGTCACCTGTCCAGGTGCACCTTGCCTCTATAACAGCTGGGATAGGCTCAAATCAATGTTATTTTCAGGATATTTGCACAGATTTATGATTAAAACATGTCCGTCAGCGTGATGATGTCATCAGGCTGAAAGAAATAAACCCGTTTTTATTTGTCTTGGAGGTAAAACCTGAACTGAAAGTGTGTTTCTCACTAAATGAAGATGTGTTCCTGCTTCACGGGAACTTCTTCGGGGTGTTTGACACAATGAAACAACAAACTTTGGAGAGAAATTTAAAATATTTATTTCATGACTTAAACTCTTCAAACAGCTGCGTTCAAATCTTTTATAGTTATCAGCAAAAACAAGTGTAAAATGTGTTTGTCCCCTTTCAAAAATGGCGGAATGTCCTTTAGAAATGTATGACACGGCGTCACATGACCTGTAACCATGGCAGCACATGAGGAGGAAACAACATCGCTGCTCTGAGACAGCTCACCTGTCCGCTCGGCACACCTGAAACAGACGATGCTGACGTGTCTCCTTGCTTCCTTATCTCACATCCTAGCCCCTCACAGCTAGGAAGGAGGAGGCTCCTTTGCAGCCTCTTTGTTTCAGTGGGTCCGGTACCCTCGGTTCTGTGAGATCTCACTCTGATTGGCTGGAATAATTTAATGTGACATTAACGATGTTCATTCTTGGATCCATGAAGCCTGGAAGGTTCATAAAGGCGGACCTGAACAAACCAAACATCCTACTGGTGTTTCCTACAGAACCGAACTCAGCTCTGTCCTTAAGGCAGATGGGTTAGGGTTAGGGTTTCATCCCAACTCACAGCTGGCCTCACACCTGTGGTGTGTTCAAGTGCAAACCTTCTGCTCTGCCATTTGGTCGTACTTGATGTCGGTTTCAGGGCCTTCAGTGTTCGGAAAGCGACTCGAGGAAGAACAAAAGGAAGCATCCAGATTCCTGACGTCCTTCCTGGGAGCCTAAACGCAGGGCAGCAACGTTTTCAGGGTCAAACACCAGCTCTACGATGCTTTCAGGTGAATCAGGAACTAAAACAATCTTCAGAACTTTACCAGAAATGAAAGTAGCAGGTTTTTGGTTTAGTGTTGGGGGCCGTGCTGATGTCCCACGTCACCTGAACGCAGCGTGAGCTGAAACTGGAGCTCATTTGTCCTCCTGTGGAAGCTTCTCAGGTTTAAACAGGCGAGTCTGTCTCTGGGTTCCATTTTTAACCGGATCAAACATCAACAGCTCCGTTTTTAATATTTTTCTGCTTGAAAAGTGCTCAATAAATAAAAGTAGTGTGAACAGGAACAACTGTTTGTTTGGAGGCTGCAGCAGGAAAAAAGGAGGAAAAATGACTGATTGCTTCTAAAAGATAAAACTAAAAAAAAAAGGGGTTCGGCCTCATATACAGAAAATATCTGAATATGTATATATTTACAGAATATATCTGAGGGCTCGTCAGGAGGCGTCAGGTCGGCCCGAGTCACATGATCCGCCTGAAGCCTCCATCAGAGCCACAAGGAACAAGTGAACAAAATAAAAAACACGACTGTACACAGAGAGCTACACCCGCCTGTCTGTTGGACCCAGAAACCAGGACCATCCCTCTGAGATGGCTCCAAACACGAGTTGGATCTGATGGAGACGCTGAAAACAGAGCTGAACGTCTTTTAATGAGCTCAAAGTCAGAATGATCCGATCACTCCGGTACCGACAGTTTTTATGGGCTTACTGTTTATCCTGTGAGGCGCCCAAAGGCCAGCCAATCAGAGGAAAGTTTAAGTAAGGCGCCTTAGACAGGAACTAATTTAGCCCGTTTCAGACGTACTGATGATGCATAAACAACATTAAAAACAACTATAATCCCTGGAAAAGCTAAATCCTGGTTTTACTGGATCTTTGCACCATCGTGGTTTTGTGTTATTTTACTTTTAGAAACCAGGACGGTAACCTGAGTCCGATTCTAAAAAGAGGACACGAGGAAACTCCTGCTCCACTGTTGGTAAAGATCAAAGAAGCTAACTAGCTAACTAATGACTTCAACACTTAAATAGAGAAATAAGAAAATACCACATCTGAAGTATGATCAACACCTTGTAAACAAAGTTTGTGTTTACTATTATTAACATTTAGCTTTGTGAGGCTGAAACAGTCAAACCAGAACAGCTACATTAGTGTTTGATATCATTAGCTTTGAGCTACATTAGCTAACCAAACATAACTTATGTTTACCATCATAACAGTTATTTAATCTGTAAACCAACTCCAACTCAATCAGTTCTAAATGTTACATTAAAGCTAACTGCTTTCATTTAATGTATGCTAATACTGGATGCTGGCAGTTAGCATAAACATTACACAAACAGTTAGCTTCACCGGTTTTTCATAGATATCTGCTCATGCTTACAGCTAGCTACATTAGCTTAAATCATTTTCTTAACACTTCAGCATTTGTAGCAAACTGCACCTAATTTTCTCTCACACTATAAATGAGCATTTTCATATTATTTCCTTTTTACACACATCGTTCAAGCCAGAAGCTAAGATGATCGTCACTGATGATGTGTGAAAGAAAAGAGGCGGCGTGGCATCAGAGTTTATGCACCGCAGATTCACCTCTGAGCTGCTAAGGTGGGTAGAAACAGAGGCGAAATGAGCCCGTTTAAAGGTAAGCTAGCATCTTAAAACTGCCACTCTGCTGATTTCACGATGCTAACTTGCTGTGTGTAAGAACGCAGTGATGCAGCGCTGATCCGCCTCTGACTGTAATTACCACAGAAAAAAGGCAGCATGTCAACAAAACTGATCTGAGGAAACTGTTATAGTTTTAAATGTAAAGATTCTCAGGCCTGTAATGTTAGCTTAAAGAAAGGAAAGTTTTATTCTATACTAATGTTACCTTCATGCTAACTTCTCAGCTGCAATCACAGTTAGCATCATTTTTAGCTAATTAATATTAGCTACGTTTTTCAGCTACTTTGGAGTCTGTGAAAAAAAGAAAAAAAACCAACTGCTGCTCATTAGCCTGTTAGTTGCTGTTAGCGATTAGCAACAATAGCTTAATTTAAAATCATGTTATTAGGTATTGGTATAAATATTCTGATTTAGTGCTTTGATAAGAATACACGTTTCTATTGAGATTTAAAGCTGTTTTTAAATATTCTATCTTTGAATCAAGTAGATTTGAATTATTTGTGTTTAACACTCGCTTTGCCAAGAATAAATAAAGCTTAAAATGATAAAAATGTCAGTAATATCGGCAAATGATTTATTTACAAACTAGAGAAAATAAGTCAGATAAGTTTAATTAACACGATGCTGTCATCAGCTGTCAAATATAAATACATTAACTTTCTTCTTAAAACGTTTTTTTTATTATTCTATTCTGATCTCAGAGGATTTTTACATCCTGGAGATGAAGAAGAAAAAATAAATATGAACAAACCATCTTTTAGGAAAAAGGAAGGAAATTGTTTTAATATTCAAAACCATCAATATGTGCAAAAACATCCAAGTTTGAAACTTATCTGACTTGGTTTCAGTTTCTCAGGTGTGAAGATATCTGAAAGAAGCATTTTTCTTTCTTTCTGGCAGTTTGTTCACATCAGAAAAGATGAATTCATCTTAAATATCATCCCGACCTGCAGCAAAGATGCTGAGTTAGCAGCAGCTGCAGCTTTAAATGCCTCCAACGGGTCAATAAGTCAAATATCTGTTCATCTTAAAGAGAAAAAGTTACAAATAAAGAAGGTAAATATTACTGCATCCTACTAAAAATACTTTATTCTTTACTTATTGTTTGTAATGATGTCAGAAAACAGTAAAAATTACCATCAATATTCCCTGAATCTCAAATGAAAGATGAAAGGTTTTGTGTGAAAAATGGAGAAAGTTTCACACCTGAGAAATAAAACCATCTTTTCTGTTTCCGGATGAGGTCATGTGACCCGTTTCTGCTCAGCTCTGATCACGTCTCCATCAGAACCACAGGTTCTAACAGCGGTTCTGTGGGGTCACACCCAGACAACAGGACTCACCTGTCACAGGTTGGTACGGAAGCCCATTTCTGCCACTTTCAGAAAACACAGAAATCTATAAAGAATCCTGTAACTTTGGGTCTACTTTTACTTTATTCTGTCAGTTCTGCCACAAAAAAAATGTTTTCTGTGATTTAAACTTTTCTGTAAAACAAAAGTTTAAATAAAAATATGAAATCTAGGTTTTAGAATCTTAAAGTATTCAAAGTAGAATCATCTCTAATGAGATTCAACTGAATCAGGCTTTATTTTGCTCGTTTTGGCAGATGTGGGCTTCCGTACTCAACACAGCTTCCCGTGCACCAGCAGGGGCACAGAGACGGTAACCGTGGTAACAGTGAAGCCTGTCCTCCTGCTGTTTGATTTATAAACAGATGTTTACATTCGGGCTTCCTGGTGACATCACTCAGGCCGTGAAGCACAGTGAGCTGTGATTGGCCGACTGAGTCTAAATGGTGACAGAGGGTCCAGCAGGTGCAGCTGTCGTCGTGGCGACAGACTGTCGGGGCGGGGCCAGCTGGAGCAGCGCGCTGACGGTTCGGGCCACCTGGGGGAGGCCCCGCTCCTCCAGGATGTGAAGAGGAAGACACAACTGACTCTGCACAGACAGACACCACAGAAGAAGAAACACAGCGAGGGGCGTGCGGGGGGGGGGGGGACAACAGAAAGGTGGGTCAAAGGATGGCAAATTAAAGTAACGAACAAAATAACCGTAACCATGGCAACACAGGGGGAAAACAGCAGCGGAAACCAAAGGAAACTGATGGAGGTGAGGAAAGGTGAGGCACAAAGGAGCGGCAGACTCACAGAAAACTGTCAAATAAATCAATATCCTGGTGACATCCAATCAGAAAAAGGCCCAGGGGCTGATGGGAGTTGCAGTGCAGCACGACCAGAGGCATCAGCTGCTTTCAGTTACTCCATTTCAGTTCGTTTTTCTATGGAAATGTGTAGAAATGGCACGGAACCACGCCATTTTAACCTTTCAGCCCTTCGTTTACGCGACTTTTAGGTTTTTTCTGCCCTTTCCTCACACGTCACACTGGATATGGTACGATTGCCACCTTCTGTGTGGGGGACCTGGGTTCAAATCCCCTGCATGAAAGGTTCGACCTCCTTAGGCAAGACTGTAAGTCACTTTGGATCAAAGCATCTGCCAAATACATATAAAAAATAAACTGTTCACATGCCTAGTTTTCAGTCCGTTTTCAGGCATAATTTCCTCCAAATACGAAGCGTAAAATGCAAAACTATGAAAAAGCGTGGAATAACACACCAATAAGTTTTCCTTTTCATGAGACCAGATTGAACCTGAAATCGACTCCTTTTTTCTCAGGAGTTTAACAGTGTTGGAGCCAGTAGAAGCAGAGCCGGACCAATGAAACCAGAGTCTGACCACATGCTAATCGTCAGGATCAGGCCGGTCCGGTCCAGTGTGTGAACAGAGGATCCGGTGGTTCTGAAAACTCTGAATACAGTCAGGACCAGACAGCAGTTTGGTTCTGCTGATCTGATTTTCAGCAGCTGGACCAGTGATGCTACAGAGAGACAAAGTGAGCTGAGATGCTTTGATCAACTTTATTCAACAAGCTCAGAGGGAAATATTCTCCAAAAGGAGGCCGAGGCACACGGTCAGATATCTTCACGCTGTAGATAATAAAACGTCTCAGAAGAAAGTCACGTTTCCAGACATAATCTGTTTTTCTGGTTTAAAACAATGAAAACTGAAAAAAGGACGACCGGCTGTTCTTCTGAGCTCAGGATGGCACCAACTCCTCATTCAATTGGACTTTAAGGCAGAACCAAAAGACCTCAGCGGATCAAATATAAATATAAAATGTTCTGTTCTGAGCAGAACCAGCAGAACCAGCAGAACCAGCAGAACCAGCAGAACCAGCCCCTACAGACGAGTGGAAACTATGAAGAACCGGTGAACTGCCTCCTGCTGGGTTGTGGTTACCTCACAGGTAACTTATCTCGATGTGAAGCTACTCAGCGATGGAAACGCTCAGTAACTGCTGGCATCACACGGAGGAAGATGTCAGCGAAGAACAGAACTCTGACGGGTCAGAACAAGTGGCTCTGAACCACTTTACAAAGAGTAAAAAACACACTCAGACAGGCAGCCAAACATAAGGCACAGGGGCGGGGCTTCAGCGGCAGGTAACAGCCTCAGGGGGTGATTGTCATGTTTCAGTGTCAGCTGATGGATCCTCTGTGGCTCGAAGGATCTCTGACTTACAAACAAATTACTATTACAGCATCCTGGGGTCGCAGCGGTGCTCTCAGTGTAAATCAGTCTGACTAACAAACATTACCCCGCTGAGAGACTCTGAGACTCCAGACCACAGACCAGCCCCCACTGGATCCCACCGACCATAAGCCGGCCGTCTCAGCAGCCAGTGATTGGACATTAACAGGGACAGGCACACGCTGTGGCCTCGAAAGCATCAGCTCAAAATGAATAAAACCGAAAACCCGCGGCCCGTAAGGGTATTTTGTCCCGTGCACACTGGGTCGAACAGTTCACTGTTTTACATCCCTGCAGTATACCGTATGGTCACAACATGGCTTCCCAATGGCTGGAAAGTCCAGAGTCTGGACCAACAAGCCCCAGTCGACCCAGCAAGGCTCCATCTGAACAAGGTCCCACAAACCAGTTCCGGTCAGGACCGACTCAGCTCATTTTCTGACTCAAAGTCATTTGAAATTGTGCCAAATGTGTGCCCAGTGCAGGAAACTGGTGCAAAACCAGCCAGACCAGTGGACCAAAGTGGAGAGAACTGATAGAAAGAGTAGAAATATGTTTAATAGATATGAGATATAATAAGTCCGTTTCAACAGCCCGACGGAGGGAATGGGGGCTCAGAGGAAGCAGAAGGAAGCCTGTGAGGATCAAACAACTCGCTTTGCTTCTGTTGGATTTACATCCAGAACAATGAACACGGCAGACGTATTTAAATCGTTGCACAAACACGAGTCGAGTCAAAGTTCTGGATTCTGTTGCAGGAGGAGTGACCCCAGAGTCCCGTCTCTGGGTTAGATTAAAGGTTTAGGGCTGGTTGGTTTGCTGTCAGACGTGAGGTGAACGTAGATCGCACACAGCACCGACATGATGGACAGGTAAAAGAGCACGAAGCCGGCCAACCGGACCTGAGGGGAGGGGCTGGTTGGAGGCGGGGCCATGGACAGCAACACGCCCACTGTCCTATAAATCCCGCCTCCTGTTCCCTCCAGAACTTCCCCCACCGAACAGAGGTGGTCCTGAGTGTGTGGGTGAGATGGACGGAAGGAGAAACAGAATGATGAAAGATGGAGGAGAGGAAACAAGGCTGTTAGTCGAGGAGAAGAAGAAGAGGCTTCATCATCAGTTTCAGAAGCTTTAAATCATTCACACTGAATCCATCAGATCTCCTGAGCTCCTCTTCATCCCCCTCAGCTATATATCTGTAACTGTCACCTGAACACTGATGAGTTCTTCTGTGAGTTAGAGGAGCTGCCATGTCCTGATGGATTCAGGCTAATTCATCAGTCATTAACAGCCCATCACTCAGGTGTGTGTTACCTGTGGAACCCCAATCCTGCGGCACGCCTCCAAGAAGTTCTCTACGTTCCGCCGACATTTGGCCATGGTGAGTTTAGGCTGCGGAGTCAGACAGAAGGAGAATCAGCATTAGCTCTACAGTCTGACAGCTAGGGGAACCACAGATGGTTGGCTGGGAGGGACTCACCACAGCGGGGGAGGGGACATGGATGCTGGGGACGGACCGCGGTCTCACGTGATTGGCCAGGTGACACAGCACCACCCCGTCTGTCAGAGCTGCTCCCAGGTCGCTCGGCAACGACACCTTTAGACGACCCTCAATATTCTGCAGAAACAAAGGAACACTGACACTGAGCCGATATCAGGTGTGGGACAGGTGTGAAACAAGTGTGGGACAGGTGTGGGACAGGTGTGAAACAGGTGTGGGACAGGTGTGAAACAAGTGTGAAACAAGTGTGAGACAGGTGTGGGACAGGTGTGAAACAGGTGTGAAACAGGTGTGGGACAGGTGTGAAACAGGTGTGGGACAGGTGTGAAACAAGTGTGAAACAAGTGTGAGACAGGTGTGGGACAGGTGTGAAACAGCACCTTTCTGAGCTGCTCCACCAGCTCTGCATCTTCTCCAACCAGAGGGGGTGGAGCAGGTGCCTCCTGCTGGCTCTGAGCAGGTGTGGGACAGGTGTGAAACAAGTGTGAAACAGGTGTGGGACAGGTGTGAAACAAGTGTGAAAAAGGTGTGAAACAGGTGTGAAACAGGTGTGGGACAGGTGTGGGACAGGTGTGAAACAGGTGTGAAACAAGTGTGGGACAGGTGTGAAACAGGTGTGGGACAGGTGTGGGACAGGTGTGAAACAGGTGTGAAACAGGTGTGGGACAGGTGTGAAACAGGTGTGAAACAGGTGTGGGACAGGTGTGAAACAAGTGTGAAACAGGTGTGAAACAAGTGTGAAACAGGTGTGAAACAGGTGTGGGACAGGTGTGAAACAGGTGTGGGACAGGTGTGGGACAGGTGTGAAACAGGTGTGGGACAGGTGTGAAACAAGTGTGAAACAAGTGTGAGACAGGTGTGGGACAGGTGTGAAACAGCACCTTTCTGAGCTGCTCCACCAGCTCTGCATCTTCTCCAACCAGAGGGGGTGGAGCAGGTGCCTCCTACTGGCTCTGAGCAGGTGTGGGACAGGTGTGAAACAAGTGTGAAACAGGTGTGGGACAGGTGTGAAACAAGTGTGAAAAAGGTGTGAAACAAGTGTGAAACAGGTGTGGGACAGGTGTGAAACAAGTGTGAAACAGGTGTGGGACAGGTGTGAAACAAGTGTGAAAAAGGTGTGAAACAGGTGTGGGACAGGTGTGAAACAAGTGTGAAACAGGTGTGAAACAGGTGTGGGACAGGTGTGAAACAGGTGTGGGACAGGTGTGGGACAGGTGTGAAACAAGTGTGAAACAGGTGTGAAACAGGTGTGGGACAGGTGTGGGACAGGTGTGAAACAAGTGTGAAACAGGTGTGAAACAGGTGTGGGACAGGTGTGAAACAGGTGTGGGACAGGTGTGGGACAGGTGTGAAACAGGTGTGAAACAGGTGTGGGACAGGTGTGAAACAGGTGTGGGACAGGTGTGAAACAAGTGTGAAACAGGTGTGAAACAAGTGTGAAACAGGTGTGAAACAGGTGTGGGACAGGTGTGAAACAGGTGTGGGACAGGTGTGAAACAGGTGTGGGACAGGTGTGAAACAGGTGTGGGACAGGTGTGAAACAGGTGTGGGACAGGTGTGGGACAGGTGTGGGACAGGTGTGAAACAAGTGTGAAACAAGTGTGGGACAGGTGTGAAACAGGTGTGGGACAGGTGTGAAACAGGTGTGAAACAGGTGTGAAACAGGTGTGGGACAGGTGTGAAACAGGTGTGAAACAGGTGTGGGACAGGTGTGAAACAAGTGTGAAACAGGTGTGAAACAAGTGTGAAACAGGTGTGAAACAAGTGTGAAACAGGTGTGGGACAGGTGTGAAACAGGTGTGGGACAGGTGTGAAACAGGTGTGGGATAGGTGTGGGACAGGTGTGGGACAGGTGTGAAACAGGTGTGAAACAAGTGTGAAACAAGTGTGGGACAGGTGTGAAACAGGTGTGAAACAGGTGTGGGACAGGTGTGAAACAGGTGTGGGACAGGTGTGAAACAAGTGTGAAACAGGTGTGAAACAAGTGTGAAACAGGTGTGAAACAGGTGTGAAACAGGTGTGGGACAGGTGTGAAACAGGTGTGGGACAGGTGTGAAACAGGTGTGGGACAGGTGTGAAACAGGTGTGGGACAGGTGTGGGACAGGTGTGGGACAGGTGTGAAACAAGTGTGAAACAAGTGTGGGACAGGTGTGAAACAGGTGTGGGACAGGTGTGAAACAGGTGTGAAACAGGTGTGAAACAGGTGTGAAACAGGTGTGGGACAGGTGTGAAACAGGTGTGAAACAGGTGTGGGACAGGTGTGAAACAAGTGTGAAACAGGTGTGAAACAAGTGTGAAACAGGTGTGAAACAAGTGTGAAACAGGTGTGGGACAGGTGTGAAACAGGTGTGGGACAGGTGTGAAACAGGTGTGGGATAGGTGTGGGACAGGTGTGGGACAGGTGTGAAACAGGTGTGAAACAGGTGTGAAACAAGTGTGGGACAGGTGTGAAACAGGTGTGGGACAGGTGTGAAACAGGTGTGGGACAGGTGTGGGACAGGTGTGAAACAGGTGTGAAACAGGTGTGAAACAAGTGTGGGACAGGTGTGAAACAGGTGTGGGACAGGTGTGAAACAGGTGTGGGACAGGTGTGGGACAGGTGTGAAACAGGTGTGAAACAAGTGTGGGACAGGTGTGGGACAGGTGTGAAACAAGTGTGAAACAAGTGTGGGACAGGTGTGAAACAGGTGTGGGACAGGTGTGAAACAGGTGTGGGACAGGTGTGGGACAGGTGTGAAACAAGTGTGAAACAAGTGTGAGACAGGTGTGGGACAGGTGTGAAACAGGTGTGGGACAGGTGTGGGACAGGTGTGAAACAGGTGTGAAACAGGTGTGGGACAGGTGTGGGACAGGTGTGAAACAAGTGTGAAACAAGTGTGAAACAGGTGTGAAACAGGTGTGGGACAGGTGTGAAACAGGTGTGGGACAGTTGTGAAACAGGTGTGGGACAGGTGTGGGACAGGTGTGAAACAGGTGTGGGACAGGTGTGAAACAGGTGTGGGACAGGTGTGAAACAGGTGTGGGACAGTACCTTTCTGAGCTGCTCCACCAGCTCTGCATCTTCTCCAACCAGAGGGGGTGGAGCAGGTGTGAAACAGGTGTGGGACAAGTGTGAAACAGGTGTGAAACAGGTGTGGGACAGTTGTGAAACAGGTGTGGGACAGTTGTGAAACAGGTGTGGGACAGGTGTGAAACAGGTGTGGGACAGTTGTGAAACAGGTGTGGGACAGGTGTGAAACAGGTGTGGGACAGGTGTGGGACAGGTGTGGGACAGGTGTGGGACAGGTGGGAAACAGCACCTTTCTGAGCTGCTCCACCAGCTCTGCATCTTCTCCAACCAGAGGGGGTGGAGCAGGTGCCTCCTGCTGGCTCTGAGCAGGTGTGGAGGCAGCAGCGGCGTCCCCTGGTAGATAGAGAGGGAGAGCATCAGCAGTCACACACCTGACAGGTGAAGCTGCTCTCAGCTCCTATTGGCTGGTAACAAATACGGACTACACACCTTTCCTTTTCTCCTCTCTCTGTCCGAGGCGATACAGGAAGCTCTCCGGCCTCACGCTGGCTGTCCGACAGGAGGCCACGCCCCCTGAGCTGGGGTACGAAGGCGACTGATTGGCTGAAAGAAATCAGAAAACACCGAGTCAAAGGCAGGTGAAGGTGATCGGACTGATGATGTCAGAGTCACGGAGCTTTGCTTACCTGTTGGAGACAGAGCGGCTCTGTCCTCCCCCTGCTGAGAGAACACACAGTTACACACCTGCAAGAGGAAACTCCGCCCAGTTTCAAGTTTCATACTGATCTCAATGTGACGATCAGACTCAGCACCTGAGACCCGCCTGATGTGAGTCTAAAACCATCATGAGGTGTGAAGAACAACCATTTTACATCACGTGTGACATCACAAATCAGACTTATCAGCTGAGATCATGATCAGCTGAGATCATAATCAGCTGAGATCATGATCAGCTGAGATCATAATCAGCTGACATCATAATCAGCTGACATCATAATCAGCTGACATCATAATCACTTGAGATCATAATCAGCTGACATCATGATCAGCTGACATCATGATCAGCTGACATCATGATCAGCTGAGATCATGATCAGCTGACATCATGATCAGCTGACATCATGATCAGCTGAGATCATGATCAGCTGACATCATGATCAGCTGACATCATAATCAGCTGACATCATGATCAGCTGACATCATAATCAGCTGACATCATGATCAGCTGACATCATGATCAGCTGACATCATGATCAGCTGACATCATGATCAGCTGAGATCATGATCAGCTGACATCATGATCAGATGAGATCATGATCAGCTGAGATCATAATCAGCTGACATCATAATCAGCTGAGATCATGATCAGCTGACATCATAATCAGGTCTTTTACATGAATTCTCTGAGAAAATAACTCTGATTTCTCTTCCAGAAAGTTTTTAAAGCTGATTCCAAAACTTGGTCCGACCCCTGAGAGACAGAAAGCTTCAGCCAACACCAGAGAAGCTGGAGTAACCTGAGCTGGATCAAGCCTTGTGGTGTCCGAGTCCGACTCAAACTGCAGAACCCACGACCCACAGAGTGGAGCAGAACCACACAGCAGTGAAGAAGAAACAAGAAGAAGAAGATCATCTCTGGATCATCCTCAGATGGGTGCAGCTGTGGGCTCAGAACCAGAACCATTTGTGTTTCTCGCAGGTTCTTCTCCTGGTTCTCTCCAACACTTAGTATATATCTAAATTATCTGTAATGTTTCCATGGCAACTGACTTATAACAGAGGGTGAAAACAACAACAATCTGTGAGAAGATGCAGAAGAAACTAACAGGTTAATGGAACTGGATCATCAGAACTGACAGGAAAAGGGTGAAGGAGGACAGGTGGGCGGGGCTTCGGCAACAGAGGACAGGTTGATGATGAGTGACAGGTGTGTTCACACTGCAGGGAGGAGGCCGTGAGGTCACATGCTGCCTGTGACTGTCAGATTTATGAAAAGTCATCAAAAACGTTTGATACGTCGCAATAACTTGAGCAGGACTCTGGTGGAGTCAGCTGCCCTTGAGCAAGGCACCGTACCCCCATGCTCCCCGGGCGATGTGAATGGCTGCCCCAGTGTAAGGCACCTGTCTCTATGACCCCGTGCGTGTTCAACAGGTGCCACCTGGATGGGATGTATTTATATGTGCATGACAATAAATCTTAAACTTATGGCATAACTATGTGAGGTGAGGAGTCATTTCCTCAAAAAAACTCTTCATGAGTAGCAGCAGTCGCCCCCTGGTGGCTGTTAGACGGACTGCAGGTTCTGAGTGACAGGCTGAACGCCACCTGTTCATTACCACCTCATGTGACTGCACCACAGGTGAGTGGCACCTGCTAAATGAATAAAGTCAGTATAATCGTTATCTACAGCGTACGGTTTCTGCTGATCAAACATAAATCTGACCATTTCCCATGAGCCTTTGTTCTGTAAATCAGTTAGTAGATTTTTGGGGGAGTGGCCAGCCCTTACCATAAAAAGGGCGGAGTCATCTGTGTGGGTGGAGCGTCTGGAGGGGTAGATGTTCTGAACACACAAACACCACAGACACAAACATAAACAAAGACACACAGCTATAACATGGAGGAGAACAGGTGGGGGGGCGTGGTCTATACATGGGGGCGGGGCTACAACACTGATGGCTGCATGAGACCAAATTCAAGACTGGGAGGAATTTGCAAGCTCTGAGATGATGAGGGCGTTTATTTCTGAAAGAACATGAAATTAAATTCTAAAAACAGCTCCACAACATTAGTGTCTTTTTCAGGCTGACGACCATTTTGATAACAGGTGTCAGATGACGACGCCCAGAGGGCAGCGAACAGACCAACAACAGATAAAGTCTCACCTCAGAATCAGGACAGGACTTTGTTGGACTCTGAGCAGCTTTGTGCTAAAACACAACAATAGGAAGAAGTCAGTAAGGGAACTGCACCTGTTTAACCAGCTGGCAAACCTGAACTAACACAACAAGAGAGGAGATACAAGGTCCACCTTCTGGTACAAACAGGTGAACTGGTTAAACTGGGATGGGACAAGTTAAAATGGTGCAGGACTGGTTAAATGTGGGTAGGATGAAAGTTGCATGTCACTGGGTAAAAGTTGCATGTCACTGGGTAAAAGTTGCATGTCACTGGGTAAAAGTTGCGTGTCACTGGGTAAAAGTTGCGTGTCACTGGGTAAAAGTCGCATGTCACTGGGTAAAAGTCGCATGTCACTGGGTAAAAGTTGCATGTCACTGGGTAAAAGTCGCATGTCACTGGGTAAAAGTCGCATGTCACTGGGTAAAAGTTGCATATCACTGGGTAAAGTGGCGTGTCGCAGGTGAAAGTGGCGTGGAGCTGGATAAAGTGGCGTGTCGCAGGTGAAAGTGGCGTATCGCAGGTGAAAGTGGCGTGGAGCTGGGTAAAAGTGGCAGGTTTTTTAATTAAAATGGCATGTCACTGGGTAAAAGTTGCGTGTCACTGGGTAAAAGTTGCGTGTCACTGGGTAAAAGTTGCGTGTCACTGGGTAAAAGTCGCATGTCACTGGGTAAAAGTTGCATATCACTGGGTAAAGTGGCGTGTCGCAGGTGAAAGTGGCGTGGAGCTGGATAAAGTGGCGTGTTACAGGTGAAAGTGGCGTGTCGCAGGTGAAAGTGGCGTGGAGCTGGATAAAGTGGCGTGTCGCAGGTGAAAGTGGCGTGTCGCAGGTGAAAGTGGCGTGGAGCTGGGTAAAGTGGCGTGTTACAGGTGAAAGTGGCGTGGAGCTGGGTAAAGTGGCGTGTCGCAGGTGAAAGTGGCGTGGAGCTGGGTAAAGTGGCGTGTTACAGGTGAAAGTGGCGTGGAGCTGGGTAAAGTGGCGTGTCGCAGGTGAAAGTGGCGTGGAGCTGGATAAAGTGGCGTGTCGCAGGTGAAAGTGGCGTGTCGCAGGTGAAAGTGGCGTGGAGCTGGGTAAAAGTGGCAGGTTTTTTAATTAAAATGGCATGTCACTGGGTAAAAGTTGCGTGTCACTGGGTAAAAGTTGCATGTCACTGGGTAAAAGTTGCGTGTCACTGGGTAAAAGTTGCGTGTCACTGGGTAAAAGTCGCATGTCACTGGGTAAAAGTTGCATATCACTGGGTAAAGTGGCGTGTCGCAGGTGAAAGTGGCGTGGAGCTGGATAAAGTGGCGTGTTACAGGTGAAAGTGGCGTGTCGCAGGTGAAAGTGGCGTGTCGCAGGTGAAAGTGGCGTGGAGCTGGGTAAAGTGGCGTGTTACAGGTGAAAGTGGCGTGGAGCTGGGTAAAGTGGCGTGTCGCAGGTGAAAGTGGCGTGGAGCTGGGTAAAGTGGCGTGTTACAGGTGAAAGTGGCGTGTCGCAGGTGAAAGTGGCGTGTCGCAGGTGAAAGTGGCGTGTCGCAGGTGAAAGTGGCGTGGAGCTGGGTAAAGTGGCGTGTTACAGGTGAAAGTGGCGTGTCGCAGGTGAAAGTGGCGTGTCGCAGGTGAAAGTGGCGTGTCGCAGGTGAAAGTGGCGTGGAGCTGGGTAAAGTGGCGTGTTACAGGTGAAAGTGGCGTGGAGCTGGGTAAAGTGGCGTGTCGCAGGTGAAAGTGGCGTGGAGCTGGATAAAGTGGCGTGTTGCAGGTGAAAGTGGCGTGGAGCTGGATAAAGTGGCGTGTCGCAGGTTAAAGTGGCGTGGAGCTGGATAAAGTGGCGTGTCGCAGGTGAAAGTGGCGTGTCGCAGGTGAAAGTGGCGTGTCGCAGGTGAAAGTGGCGTGTCGCAGGTGAAAGTGGCGTGTCGCAGGTGAAAGTGGCGTGGAGCTGGGTAAAGTGGCGTGTTACAGGTGAAAGTGAGGTGGAGCTGGATAAAGTGGCGTGTTACAGGTGAAAGTGGCGTGGAGCTGGATAAAGTGGCGTGTCGCAGGTGAAAGTGGCGTGGAGCTGGATAAAGTGGCGTGGAGCTGGTTAAAGTGGCGTGGAGCTGGTTAAAGTGGCGTGTCGCAGGTGAAAGTGGCGTGGAGCTGGGTAAAGTGGCGTGTCGCAGGTGAAAGTGGCGTGGAGCTGGGTAAAGTGGCGTGTTACAGGTGAAAGTGGCGTGGAGCTGGGTAAAGTGGCGTGTTACAGGTGAAAGTGAGGTGGAGCTGGGTAAAGTGGCGTGTTACAGGTGAAAGTGGCGTGGAGCTGGTGAAAGTGGCGTGTCGCAGGTGAAAGTGGCGTGTTACAGGTGAAAGTGGCGTGGAGCTGGATAAAGTAGGTACCTTTGCGTAGCTGGTGACGCCGTCCCGCTGCAGAGAACGGTTCTTCTGTCTCTCCTCATCATACCGCAGAGCGGCGAGCTGCGCCTCCCTCCTCATCCTCTCCACACCTCCTCTCTGAGGACGAAGAGGCAGACGGTCAGTCCGAAGGCAACACTCACAGAGATTATCAGTCCGACAGGTGGGAGGAGTTACCTGGCTGTGGGAGCCGGAGGGCGCTGTGACACCATCGACCACACTCCTGCGGCACAGGGGGAGGGACAGGAAGTTAGACAGGAAGTGAGGTCACACAGGTATAAATGCAGCCTGAGCCGGTTCCTGTTTGTACCTGTTTTGTCTCTTTGTGTCCTCGGTCCTGGACAAACTGTTTTTCACAGGAGAACCCTGAGAACAGAGTGTTTTTATGAATTAACTTCAAACCTTAACGGTCACACGACTCATCTCAGCTTTTTTACTTCAGTTCAGGAAACATTAATCACAGAAGCTAAAATCACTCAAGCTTCATCACGATTAATCACAGAAGCTAAAATCACTCAAGCTTCATCACGATTAATCACAGAAGTTAATCACCAAACTTTAACCTAAAGTTAGTCAGGAACTAATCCGGCCCTCTTGTGGGCGGAGCTTCTACCTCTCGGGTGATGCGTCTCTCGATGTACGCCATGAACTGAGAGCTGAGGCTGCTCCGGTCTCCTCCTCCTCGACTCTTGCCCTCCTCCTCCTCCTCCACACAGCTGTCGATGAAGTCTATCTGCTCCATCTCCACATCTGGATGCACAGACAGGAGGGTGATGAAGAGCTGACACATCATTCTTCATCTACAGCAGAGCAGAGAGAGCCTCACATGTTCCGTTGGGCAGCAGAGGTCCTCCTGCTCGCCGCTGGTCTCTGCTGATGTCATTCGCTCTGAGCGGCAGCTCCGACAGCTCCTCTGAGGTCTGCTGGACAGACAGGAAGCTTCATGATGGAGCTCAGTGAGGAGCAGCTGTTTAACTCAGGTTAAAGGTTCAGGCTTTAAGGAGCTGAGGTTGGTCATATCTGCGGTTTATCACGTGCACAGTGCATGTGTGTGTGAGTGCGTCTGACCTCGTTTCCCAACCATCTCTTGTCCCCGCTGTCCACGCTGTTGAAGCCGGAGTCGAGCGCTCCGTACGGGCGGCCGGGGTACAGCTCGTCAACGCTGAGGACAGACGGACGGACAGTCAGTAACAGGCAGCACAGGGTAGGCGTGTGCATGTGAGCGTGTGCATGTGTCAGACCAGGAGGTCAGGGGTCGCCTGTCGAACTCGGGCAGGTCCGGGGTCGTCTTACTGGCCTCCAGGTTCAGGTATTTAAAGATGTGGACCTTCCCTTTGATGCAGATCTGCGGATCAGACAGCAGACAGTTAAACTCAAAGAGCGCCGCAGGACGCCATGATGTCACTTCCTGCGTACCTGTGCAGGCGGGGTCTGCAGCGGGTTGTTGTCGAGGACGATGGTCTGCAGCTGCATGAGGCGGCGGTAGCAGACGGGGATGGAGGTCACTTTGTTGCAGGAGAAGTCGAGGCGCACCAGAGGAAGTTCGGCCAGCTCTGAGAGCAGAGAAACAGAGAGGGTCAGGAGGTGATGATGTCACCAGCATTTTAACCTTCTCTGGACTGGCAGCTGATGCAAGGGGTCCTATAAAGGCTTTCTGTGCCTCATGGTTCTGTTAAATGATGCAAAGAACCTGGACCTGTGTCAGCGGCTAAAAATGATTTTAATGATCGTTCAACACTTTTGTTGCTCATAGTTTAGGTTTCGAGGCGCTTCTCTTTGTTTAGCTGAGAGAGGTTTCTTTTCTCAGTGGTTTAGTTTCTAAAATACGAAGGAAAATGCTTTTAAAGCTTTTATAATTCATTGAGTTGCAGCTACCGGTTCGTCTGGTTTGTCTTTTCTTTGTTACATTAATAAACCTTTAAACCCCAACTTACCACCTTTTATGTTACTTCCCTGGAAAAGACTTCCAGATGTTCTTCCTGATGACATCACAGCACCACAACACACCTGATTATTGTACAATATTATTTAAATTGTTTGATAATTCCCCAACAGCGCTGCCTTGCTGGCAGCCTGCTGCAGCTCTAACAGCTCTCTGCTCAGCTTTAAGACTATCCGGGCAGACAGAGACTGCAGACAGAGCGCTAACAGTAAAGGAGGAGGATCACAGAGCTGGTTAACAACAGATGGTGGAATCCTGGACCTGGCTGCAGGAACAACTCTAACAGCTCTCTGCTCAGCTTTAAGACTATCCGGGCAGACAGAGACTGCAGACAGAGCGCTAATAGTAAAGGAGAAGGATCACAGAGCTGGTTAACAACACATGGTGGAATCCTGGACCTGGCTGCAGGAACAACTCTAACAGCTCTCTGCTCAGCTTTAAGACTATCCGGGCAGACAGAGACTGCAGACAGAGCGCTAACAGTAAAGGAGGAGGATCACAGAGCTGGTTAACAACAGATGGTGGAATCCTGGACCTGGCTGCAGGAACAGCTCTAACAGCTCTCTGCTCAGCTTTAAGACTATCCGGGCAGACAGAGACTGCAGACAGAGCGCTAACAGTAAAGGAGGAGGATCACAGAGCTGGTTAACAACAGATGGTGGAATCCTGGACCTGGCTGCAGGAACAACTCTAACAGCTCTCTGCTCAGCTTTAAGACTATCCGGGCAGACAGAGACTGCAGACAGAGCGCTAACAGTAAAGGAGGAGGATCACAGAGCTGGTTAACAACACATGGTGGAATCCTGGACCTGGCTGCAGGAACAAATCTAACAGCTCTCTGCTCAGCTTTAAGACTATCCGGGCAGACAGAGACTGCAGACAGAGCGCTAACAGTAAAGGAGGAGGATCACAGAGCTGGTTAACAACAGATGGTGGAATCCTGGACCTGGCTGCAGGAACAACTCTAACAGCTCTCTGCTCAGCTTTAAGACTATCCGGGCAGACAGAGACTGCAGACAGAGCGCTAACAGTAAAGGAGGAGGATCACAGAGCTGGTTAACAACAGATGGTGGAATCCTGGACCTGGCTGCAGGAACAACTCTAACAGCTCTCTGCTCAGCTTTAAGACTATCCGGGCAGACAGAGACTGCAGACAGAGCGCTAACAGTAAAGGAGGAGGATCACAGAGCTGGTTAACAACAGATGGTGGAATCCTGGAGCGTCTCTGCAGCCCAGATGTTCAGCTGCTGGCTGTGAGTTTCTGTCCATGTTGTCTGCTGAGAGTTCATCTGAGTTACCTGCTGTGTGACATCATCAGCTGAGTTGTTGCTAAGCAACAGAAACAACAGCCCAACCACTGACGGAGACCTCTGAAGGTTCCTCTGTGCTGCACTTCAGCTGGTTTATATTTTATTCTGTAACAGCTGATCTTTAATAATAATTAATCCTGCAGGGATATGATTTGCTTTCAGGGATTAATAAAGTTTCATTGAACTGAAATATTTAGCTCAGACTTCTCAGCTTCTCTTCTTTGGTCTGTGCAGCTCGTTGTCATGGAAACAGGTGTGGTCTGGTTGGCAGACCTGACCCCCCCCTTTACGGTTCAGACCACATCCAGGTGAGCTTACCGGACCTCACAGCATGTGTGTTACCTGGAGGCAATCGGACCAGGTGGTTCCTCCTGATGTTCAGGTCTCTGAGAGCCTCCAGCTGACCCACCTGAGATGGTAGCATCTGGATCTCATTACAGCTCACGTCCTGCGGGGGCAGCCACAGGCAGGTGGTTAGTGACTGAGCAGCAATAATCCAGGTGTGTGTGTGTGAGCAGCAATAATCCAGGTGTGTGTGTGTGTGTGTGAGCAGCAATAATCCAGGTGTGTGTGTGTGCAGCAATAATCCAGGTGTGTGTGTGTGTGTGCAGCAATAATCCAGGTGTGTGTGTGTGTGTGAGCAGCAATAATCCAGGTGTGTGTGTGAGCAGCAATAATCCAGGTGTGTGTGTGTGTGTGAGCAGCAATAATCCAGGTGTGTGTGAGCAGCAATAATCCAGGTGTGTGTGTGAGCATCAATAATCCAGGTGTGTGAGAGCATCAATAATCCAGGTGTGTGTGTGTGTGAGCAGCAATAATCCAGGTGTGTGTGTGTGTGAGCAGCAATAATCCAGGTGTGTGTGTGTGTGTGAGCAGCAATAATCCAGGTGTGTGTGTGTGTGAGCAGCAATAATCCAGGTGTGTGTGTGTGTGTGAGCAGCAATAATCCAGGTGTGTGTGTGTGTGAGCAGCAATAATCCAGGTGTGTGTGTGAGAGCATCAATAATCCAGGTGTGTGAGAGCAGCAATAATCCAGGTGTGTGTGTGAGCAGCAATAATCCAGGTGTGTGAGAGCAGCAATAATCCAGGTGTGTGTGAGAGCATCAATAATCCAGGTGTGTGTGTGAGCAGCAATAATCCAGGTGTGTGTGAGCAGCAATAATCCAGGTGTGTGAGAGCAGACTAACCAGCTCGGTGAGGTGTCTCAGCTGGCCCAGTTCTTCTGGCAGAGCCACCAGCTTGTTGTTGCAGGCGATCAAAACCTTCAGGGGGAGGCTGCAGACGACCGGCGGGAGGACTGACAGCTGGTTCCGGCTGAGGAGGACAGACGGACAGGTGAGTGTCAGGTGTTCCCACAGAGCAGGAAGCAGATGGACAGGAAGTACAACATGTTTCAGCAGGGAGGCGAGTGCAGTGCGACGCAGAAACGGGTCAAACAGCGAGCTGAGAGGCGTTTACAGCTCAGAGCTCAGAGCAGTTTGAGCTCAGAGTTCAGAGCTCAGAGCAGTTTGAGCTCAGAGCTCAGAGCAGTTTGAGCTCAGAGCAGTTTGAGCTCGGAGCAGTTTGAGCTCAGAGCAGTTTGAGCTCAGAGCAGTTTGAGCTCAGAGCAGTTTGAGCTCAGAGCTCAGAGCAGTTTGAGCTCAGAGCTCAGAGCAGTTTGAGCTCAGAGCAGTTTGAGCTCAGAGCAGTTTGAGCTCAGAGCAGTTTGAGCTCAGAGCTCAGAGCAGTTTGAGCTCAGAGCTCAGAGCAGTTTGAGCTCAGAGCAGTTTGAGCTCAGAGCAGTTTGAGCTCAGAGCTCAGAGCAGTTTGAGCTCAGAGCTCAGAGCAGTTTGAGCTCGGAGCTCAGAGCAGTTTGAGCTCAGAGCAGTTTGAGCTCAGAGCTCAGAGCAGTTTGAGCTCAGAGCAGTTTGAGCTCAGAGCAGTTTGAGCTCAGAGCTCAGAGCAGTTTGAGCTCAGAGCTCAGAGCAGTTTGAGCTCAGAGCAGTTTGAGCTCAGAGCAGTTTGAGCTCAGAGCTCAGAGCAGTTTGAGCTCAGAGCTCAGAGCAGTTTGAGCTCGGAGCTCAGAGCAGTTTGAGCTCAGAGCAGTTTGAGCTCAGAGCTCAGAGCAGTTTGAGCTCAGAGCTCAGAGCAGTTTGAGCTCAGAGCTCAGAGCAGTTTGAGCTCAGAGCTCAGAGCAGTTTGAGCTCAGAGCTCAGAGCAGTTTGAGCTCAGAGCTCAGAGCAGTTTGAGCTCAGAGCTCAGAGCAGTTTGAGCTCAGAGCAGCCCGCTGTGGTGATGGAACAGGGCGCTATCAGAGCATCCTGGCTCCTCTGAGGTAGTGGGCAGGTGTGGGTGTTACCTGAGGTTCAGGTAGGTGAGGGCCTGCAGGTTCTGGAGGCCATCGGGCAGAGACCTCAGGCAGTTCTGGTACAGGTTGAGACTCTCCAGAGACACGAAGAGACAAACCTCCAGAGGCAGCTCCGACAGGCGGTTACGGGACAGATCTGCACACAGATGTTGGATTACAGATGTTTGATCACAGATGTTGGATTACAGATGTTGGATTACAGATGTTGGATTACAGATGTTTGATCCCAAACCAAACCAAACTAAACTAAACTAAACTAAACTAAACTAAACTAAACTAAACTAAACTAAACTAAACCATCCCAGAAAACGACCCAAACCTGCACAGACTTTATAAAACTGTTTTTTGAGATGATGACGTGTAAAATCTGCCGGTCAAGGTGTGGGTTCTGACCCTGCTGTCAGCTTCATGACAGCAGCTCAAACACTCCGTCTGTCAGGAGCAACTTTACCGATGGTTCTGGACCACAGACCGTTAAACAGCTTCTGGACCACAGACCGCCGAACGGCTTCTGGACCACAGACCGTCGAACAGCTTCTGGACCACAGACCGTTTAACAGCTTCTGGACCACAGACCGTTAAACAGCTTCTGGACCACAGACCGTTTAACAGCTTCTGGACCACAGACCGTTTAACAGCTTCTGGACCACAGACCGTTAAACAGCTTCTGGACCACAGACCGTTAAACAGCTTCTGGACCACAGACCGTTGAACAGCTTCTGGACCACAGACCGTTAAACAGCTTCTGGACCACAGACCGTTGAACAGCTTCTGGACCACAGACCGATAAACAGCTTCTGGACCACAGACCGTCGAACAGCTTCTGGACCACAGACCGTTTAACAGCTTCTGGACCACAGACCGTTAAACAGCTTCTGGACCACAGACCGTTTAACAGCTTCTGGACCACAGACCGTTAAACAGCTTCTGGACCACAGACCGTTAAACAGCTTCTGGACCACAGACCGTTGAACAGCTTCTGGACCACAGACCGTTGAACAGCTTCTGGACCACAGACCGTTGAACAGCTTCTGGACCACAGACCGTTTAACGGCTTCTGGACCACAGACCGTTGAACAGCTTCTGGACCACAGACCGTTTAACGGCTTCTGGACCACAGACCGTTTAACGGCTTCTGGACCACAGACCGATAAACAGCTTCTGGACCACAGACCGTTAAACAGCTTCTGGACCACAGACCGTTAAACAGCTTCTGGACCACAGACCGTTGAACAGCTTCTGGACCACAGACCGTTAAACAGCTTCTGGACCACAGACCGATAAACAGCTTCTGGACCACAGACCGTTAAACAGCTTCTGGACCACAGACCGTTAAACAGCTTCTGGACCACAGACCGTTAAACAGCTTCTGGACCACAGACCGATAAACAGCTTCTGGACCACAGACCGTTGAACAGCTTCTGGACCACAGACCGTTAAACAGCTTCTGGACCACAGACCGTTGAACAGCTTCTGGACCACAGACCGTTTAACGGCTTCTGGACCACAGACCGTTTAACGGCTTCTGGACCACAGACCGTTGAACAGCTTCTGGACCACAGACCGTTAAACAGCTTCTGGACCACAGACCGTTAAACAGCTTCTGGACCACAGACCGTTAAACAGCTTCTGGACCACAGACCGTTGAACGGCTTCTGGACCACAGACCGATAAACAGCTTCTGGACCACAGACCGATAAACAGCTTCTGGACCACAGACCGTCGAACAGCTTCTGGACCACAGACCGTTAAACAGCTTCTGGACCACAGACCGTTGAACAGCTTCTGGACCACAGACCGTTAAACAGCTTCTGGACCACAGACCGTTGAACGGCTTCTGGACCACAGACCGATAAACAGCTTCTGGACCACAGACCGTTTAACAGCTTCTGGACCACAGACCGTTGAACAGCTTCTGGACCACAGACCGTTAAACAGCTTCTGGACCACAGACCGTTTAACAGCTTCTGGACCACAGACCGTTGAACGGCTTCTGGACCACAGACCGTTGAACGGCTTCTGGACCACAGACCGATAAACAGCTTCTGGACCACAGACCGTTAAACAGCTTCTGGACCACAGACCGTCGAACAGCTTCTGGACCACAGACCGTTGAACGGCTTCTGGACCACAGACCGATAAACAGCTTCTGGACCACAGACCGTTTAACAGCTTCTGGACCACAGACCGTCGAACAGCTTCTGGACCACAGACCGTCGAACAGCTTCTGGACCACAGACCGTTGAACAGCTTCTGGACCACAGACCGTTGAACAGCTTCTGGACCACAGACCGATAAACAGCTTCTGGACCACAGACCGTTGAACGGCTTCTGGACCACAGACCGTTGAACAGCTTCTGGACCACAGACCGTTAAACAGCTTCTGGACCACAGACCGTTAAACAGCTTCTGGACCACAGACCGTCGAACAGCTTCTGGACCACAGACCGTTGAACAGCTTCTGGACCACAGACCGTTAAACAGCTTCTGGACCACAGAGAGTTAAACAGCTTCTGGACCACAGACCGTTAAACAGCTTCTGGACCACAGACCGTTGAACAGCTTCTGGACCACAGACCGTTGAACAGCTTCTGGACCACAGACCGTTGAACAGCTTCTGGACCACAGACCGTTAAACGGCTTCTGGACCACAGACCGTCGAACAGCTTCTGGACCACAGACCGTTAAACAGCTTCTGGACCACAGACCGTTGAACGGCTTCTGGACCACAGACCGATAAACAGCTTCTGGACCACAGACCGATAAACAGCTTCTGGACCACAGACCGTTGAACAGCTTCTGGACCACAGACCGTTAAACAGCTTCTGGACCACAGAGAGTTAAACAGCTTCTGGACCACAGACCGTTAAACAGCTTCTGGACCACAGACCGTTGAACAGCTTCTGGACCACAGACCGTTTAACGGCTTCTGGACCACAGACCGATAAACAGCTTCTGGACCACAGACCGTCGAACAGCTTCTGGACCACAGACCGTTAAACAGCTTCTGGACCACAGACCGTTAAACAGCTTCTGGACCACAGACCGTTGAACAGCTTCTGGACCACAGACCGTTAAACAGCTTCTGGACCACAGACCGTTAAACAGCTTCTGGACCACAGACCGTTGAACAGCTTCTGGACCACAGACCGTTAAACGGCTTCTGGACCACAGACCGTTGAACAGCTTCTGGACCACAGACCGTCGAACAGCTTCTGGACCACAGACCGTTAAACAGCTTCTGGACCACAGACCGTTGAACAGCTTCTGGACCACAGACCGTTAAACAGCTTCTGGACCACAGACCGTTAAACAGCTTCTGGACCACAGACCGTTGAACAGCTTCTGGACCACAGACCGTTAAACGGCTTCTGGACCACAGACCGTTAAACAGCTTCTGGACCACAGACCGTTGAACAGCTTCTGGACCACAGACCGTTAAACGGCTTCTGGACCACAGACCGTTGAACAGCTTCTGGACCACAGACCGTTGAACAGCTTCTGGACCACAGACCGTTAAACGGCTTCTGGACCACAGACCGTCGAACAGCTTCTGGACCACAGACCGTTAAACAGCTTCTGGACCACAGACCGTTGAACGGCTTCTGGACCACAGACCGATAAACAGCTTCTGGACCACAGACCGTTGAACAGCTTCTGGACCACAGACCGTTAAACAGCTTCTGGACCACAGAGAGTTAAACAGCTTCTGGACCACAGACCGTTAAACAGCTTCTGGACCACAGACCGTTGAACAGCTTCTGGACCACAGACCGTTTAACGGCTTCTGGACCACAGACCGTTAAACAGCTTCTGGACCACAGACCGATAAACAGCTTCTGGACCACAGACCGTTAAACAGCTTCTGGACCACAGACCGTTAAACAGCTTCTGGACCACAGACCGTTAAACAGCTTCTGGACCACAGACCGTTGAACAGCTTCTGGACCACAGACCGTTAAACGGCTTCTGGACCACAGACCGTTAAACAGCTTCTGGACCACAGACCGATAAACAGCTTCTGGACCACAGACCGTT
This sequence comes from Leuresthes tenuis, assembly GCA_036924055.1. Classification (NCBI taxonomy): domain Eukaryota; kingdom Metazoa; phylum Chordata; class Actinopteri; order Atheriniformes; family Atherinopsidae; genus Leuresthes; species Leuresthes tenuis. Next base: position 391,920 of record JAVGWW010000007.1, read on the forward strand.
AAACAGCTTCTGGACCACAGACCGTTAAACAGCTTCTGGACCACAGACCGATAAACAGCTTCTGGACCACAGACCGTTTAACGGCTTCTGGACCACAGACCGTTAAACGGCTTCTGGACCACAGACCGTTAAACGGCTTCTGGACCACAGACCGTCGAACAGCTTCTGGACCACAGACCGATAAACAGCTTCTGGACCACAGACCGTTAAACAGCTTCTGGACCACAGACCGTTGAACGGCTTCTGGACCACAGACCGATAAACAGCTTCTGGACCACAGACCGTTAAACGGCTTCTGGACCACAGACCGTCGAACAGCTTCTGGACCACAGACCGATAAACAGCTTCTGGACCACAGACCGTTAAACAGCTTCTGGACCACAGACCGTCGAACAGCTTCTGGACCACAGACCGTTAAACAGCTTCTGGACCACAGACCGTTAAACAGCTTCTGGACCACAGACCGTTTAACAGCTTCTGGACCACAGACCGATAAACAGCTTCTGGACCACAGACCGATAAACAGCTTCTGGACCACAGACCGTTGAACAGCTTCTGGACCACAGACCGTGGAACGTTGCATCAGACCCGGGTTCAGCTGCTTCTGCTGGACCTGAGGCCCGTTACAGCAGAGTAAACCCCCCCCCAGCTCTCTGGGATCACCTGTACAGGTGTCCAACTTCCTGTAAACACTTCCTGCTTGGCAGCACATACCCGGGTCCAAAGTGTTCATCCTGTGGATAAACCCGGCTCTCCCACCGTATAAATTTAATCTGTAAGCTCCTCCCACCGGGGCCTTTCTGTCATAGGACCCATCTAAAACGATGTTTGTGGCGGTCTTTAGCATCTGGAACCAGCCCAGTTCCAACAGCAGCAGAGACTCGGCCTGAGCTACAGAAGGTCAGAGGGCGTTAAAGAGAAAATTCATTTTATTTAACAAGAAACTGTGGGAAAAAGTGGAATTTATCCAGAAAATGTGTCGACATGCCCGGTCACGTTTCCTCTTGATGTAGTTCCAGCTGTTTTCTGCTCAGAGTGAGCAGCTGTGCAGCACCTGGCCAGCAGGAAGCACACATCACCATGGTGACGTCCACTTCCTGTCGCCTGTGAGGCTCCTTCATCATCATCATCATCACACAAGAAGTGACCTGAGCAGCTGGATTCAAACCCTGCACATCTGCAGAGCCACTTCCTGTTGTTTGCTCTTTCATATGAACACAAACACACTCTGGAAGCAGGAACATCTCCCAACACCTGGCTATCAGCCCATTTTACTGAGTTTAAAGGAATAAACCAGATTAACAGAAATAACTCATTACTTTGGAGTAAAAAAATGACGTATTTCAGTGTCAGCAACCACAGCAATTATTTTCAAAGCCAGAAAAGCTGTGAATGATCAAACTTAGCGTGTTTTCAGTGCCTGAAAACCATTTCAAACTGATTAATCGATCGGCAGCTTCCGATCGGTTTGTTTTCAGACTCGTGGCTGCGTTTGTTTTCCCCTCCTGGACGGCGCGCCGGCGGGTGGGCGGAGCAGCTTTACTCCTGCCTCATTATCAGATCAGGCGTCGCAGACGTTAAAAACAAAACAAAGACGGACAGGTGTGTGCTCACCTTTCCTGTCGGTATCACCGCGGGGGGGTGAGACTGACACCCGCACCACGCTCCTGTCCGGCTGAGTTCTGGTCCAGCTCACCCCGCCATGTTTACATTTCACAGCCCTCAGACGATGCTTTAGCGTTAGCATGCTAACCGTCTGCACCAGTGTACTGTCACAAACTGTAGCCTAAAAATACGGAGCCACCAACGCCTTTACCTGGGGACTCTACCTGAGCTTAAAACGCTGACACTCGGTAAATATCACAGCTCCCCCCTCGCTGTTTCAGGGTTAAATAAAACCTGCTAACAACGTAAAGTTACCGGACGTCACTCTGAGCTCCTGCATCGGGCATCTTTCTGAAACTTCGACTGTGTTCAACTTAAATGTGTCTCAGGGTAGTGAAAATGATGTGTTTGTGATGCCAGCTGCCAGACTTTCACCACAATAACACCGAATAAACTCCCGACAGGGACTCATTTTACGGGGTTACATTTCTCGTCATAACACCGGCCCTGACGGTTTTCCATCCATCCTCTGCGGAGCCAGAAAATTGGATTCTAAGTTTCCCCGCCGAAAAGTCCATTAAAACCGCCTCCAAGTTTACATTCAGCGGCCCGGCAGACATCATCCCGTCCCCCGTGTTCTGTGCCGGGCTGCGAGGCTCACTTACCGGCCCTGGTGGTGTCCGTCAGGTCGTGGTTGGCGGCGCTCCGGGGAAACTCCTTCAGCTTCCTGCCGCTGAGGTTCAGGCACCCGGTGACCGAGGCTTCTTCCAGCGCCCGGTCCAAAGAACGGTTCCAGGATGCCGGGCCGGCCGGTCCTAGTCCGTTAGAGTTCCCGATTAAAACATTCCCGGTGCTGCCGCCGCCTCCGACCGTGAAGTTGAGTCCGGTGCTGTCCGCAGACCCCAGCAATACCGAGGCCGCCATTACACACTCCGGCTGTTAGCTTACAGGCTAACAGCTAGCTCCCACCCTAAGTCCAGAGCAGCGCATGCGCACTGCGGGGCTCTCAAGACGCATCAGCGGACAGCTCAACAGACCAAAACATCTAAGATCAGTTTATCATTTTAACACTCCGTCCTAATACTACATCATAACTACGATATCTTTATTACTCATATATTACTTCCATACAACAATACTTCAATTATACTGTTTACAACAGTGTTATTCAGTAATATTACTTAAAATACAGCCCAAATTACCCCTGCTAGTACTGAGAAAACGCCCAGTAATGCTGAAAAATACTGCACTGATACTGCAATATGATACTAACAACAGCATTACAGTATAACTGCAGGATAATATGTACCAGTACTATTGTGTCGTGCCATGTTATTCCAACATGATGGACAACACATCCGTCAGCCAGAGGCTTCTTCAGCTCCGCTGCAGCACAGAACCAACAGGAGGTCATTTCAACCTGCAGGGTGGAAATGACCAGGAAAGGGCTCAGAGAAATAACTCAAACAAAAATCCACAAATCCAAAGAGATCCAAACATGTTCAGGCCAAACTTAACGGTATAAGTGTTGTGAAGCCTCAATACAACAATAATACTGCAGTAAGCTAACATGTTACACTGCTGTCATGACCGACCAATCAGAGGACAGAAGCTGATCCAGAGTCAGCTGCAGGCAGCTCATTCCTCTGTCTGTCAGACAGCAGCAGGTGAACAGTCTGTCTGCTGGGTTTGTTTCACTCTGTCATCATCTCTACGTATCAGGTTGTGTCATAAGAACTCTACACAGCAACATAATCAGAGTCTGATGGTGAAGAGTTCATAACTGAACATGTTTTAGAAGAAAATCTGGTGCAGATTTTAGAAACACTCCAAAAATACAGTCCAATTCAATCCAGTTCATTGTGAGACAATCTATCTATACCTGCTTAATCCAACCGCAGAGGGGCTGGAGCCAGCTGTCATTGGGGAGAGGCAGGGCACATCCAGGACTACACAACATATAAAATACTTTCAACGTATTTTAAATAAATTAGTTTAACTTTGTTCAAACCAAACTTCCCTCCATTTGGCAAACTTCATTACGTGAACATTTTTGTAGGCGCTCAGGGTCTGACGTCATCAAAACCCCAAACTCCGTGTCCCACAATCCTCAGTGCTGTCGCATGTTGACGCATGCGCGTTGCGGTCGTGTCCAGGGCCGGGTATCATGGCGACGTACGTGGATATCTTGAAGAGCGAGTTTCCTGAGATCGACACGGAGCTTTTCGACTACATTACAGGTCAGAGGCCGGGGAGGGAGCTGCTGCCGGCGGGGTTCCGAGCTGCTGAGCTCCAGGGGAAGGGGCGGGGGCAGAGCCGCCGCCGCCGCCGGCCCCTCGCAGCCGCTAACAGCGGCCTTTAGTCCGCCTGTTAACCGGGCGGCCGCAGCTCTGTAGCCGCTCGGCTAACCGGCTCCATGTACATCCGGTGTGGATATGAGCGGCACTGGTGCGGGTTAGACCGGCTGAAGTCACAGCACTGAAAGTACCACAGAGGATACTTTACAGGAAGCTGAGAGCTGAAGGGAAAAGGCCACTTTTACTGAAATTAAAGTTATTGATAGAAGATCAGCTGCCAGATTCAGCACGTGTGTGCCAGGTGCTGTCACGTGATTCTTTTGACTTCAGCTTCGTCAGGCAGCTGAGGGGCAAACAGATTCTCATCCTCAGGAGAGAGTAAAGCAATCAAGAATGTGGGGATTAGGAAACGAGGAGCCTCTTCCTCTGTGGGGGGAGGTTCTGGAGGTTCTGGGTCTGAGGCCTGGACAGGAGTTCAGCTGCCAATGAAGGTGTGTTTTTATTCCAGGTGTGTTGGACAGCGGCGGTGCAGACTTTGAGGATGGCGAGGAAGTGTTCGACGCCATCGGTGGCGTCCTCCAGGAAGTTTCTGCTGACAGCAAGAATGAGGAGGACATCAGAGAGATCTGCTTCCAGATGTTCAACACGCTGCAGCTGTGAGGACACCTTCCTGGGTTCTGCAGTACTAGTTGGTTCTGGTTCTGTCGGCAGCATTGATTGATGGGGTAACGTTTGTGTCCTCCAGGAACAACCATAACAGCTCTCAGAGGCAGGTTCTGTTGGACGCTCCGGTCCAGCTCTCTCAGATCTCTGTGGACTCCGGTAAGAAGCCAGAAACAACCAGAACATTTCTGAACCACAAGAAGAAAGCACCAGAGCCTCGTTATTTCTGGGTTTGGGTCCTCTGAAGCTGCAGGTGGTGTCCCACAGGGTTCAGACCCAGGACTCCTGTCAGTTCTGTGTCACGGTTCTATTGGACCTGCTGTTTTAGGACCTGAAATGTAAAAGTTCTGAGGACTCGACATAAATCTGACGATGTTTCTCCTCAGTTTCAGCAGCCACCGACGTTCAGGGCATCTGGATGATGAAGCGTCCTCAGAACACAGTCAGTCTCACCGTAAACACTTTCAAACCAGTTCAGCTTTGGGGAACTTGGGTTAACTTTTCTGTTTCTGCTCAGACGGTCGATGCCAAAAAGTTGGAGAAAGCTGAAGCCAAACTGAAAGCCAAACATGAGCGCAGGAACGAGAAGGACTCGCAGAAATCCTCCAGTCCACTGTGAGTCCCTCACCTGTCCTCCCCTCACTTGTCCTCCCCTCACCTGTCCTGTCCTCACCTCACTTGTCCTCCCCTCACTTGTCCTCCCCTCCCCTCACCTGTCCTCCCCTCACCTGTCCTCTCCTCCCCTCACCTGTCCTCACCTGTCCTCCCCTCACCTGTCCTCACCTGTCCTGTCCTGTCCTCACCTGTCCTCCCCTCCCCTCACCTGTCCTCTCCTCACCTGTCCTCCTGTGATTTGCTGCAGAGTCCTGGAAGAGGCGTCGGCCAGTCAGGCGAGCAACAAAAAGGACAGCCGAGTTGACCAATCAGGGAAGAACCGCAGCTACGACATCCGCATCGAGAACTTTGACGTTTCCTTCGGGGAGAGGTGAGAACATGTGGCCAGGTGAGTCAGCAGGGGTCTCAGCGAATCAGAGCTCATCTCGTGTTGATGTGCGTTCAGGTGTCTGCTGCAGGGGGCGGAGCTGTCTCTGGCGTCCGGGCGGCGGTACGGTCTGATTGGCCGAAATGGACTGGGGAAGACTACGATGTTGAAGATGCTGGCGAGTCGGAACCTCCGCGTGCCGGCGCACATCTCCATCCTGCACGTGGAACAGGAAGTGGCGGGGGACGAGACGATGGCGCTGCAGAGCGTCCTGCAGAGCGACACGCAGCGCGAGGAGCTGCTGGACGAGGAGAAGCGGCTGAACGCTCGCATTGCCAATGGAACGTAAGAAACCGGCGCCGCTGCACCACAGTACCTGCACGGACCAATGAGGGCACACCTGGGGGTGGGTTGGTCCAATCAGCTGTCAGCGTTCAGTACCCAAACACCTGTTCTGAAGGCGTGGCCAGATGTTTATCACATGTTGTCGTGTGATCTTTCACCTTAAGAGTGAAAAGTAGGAGGAAAAATGTTAAAGCTTGTTGTTACGAGCAGATGGTTTAAAGAAAAGTGAATAAATTTGCAACAACAGAAGTCAAACACTAGAGCTGACACTTCTCCTGAGGCTGGGAGCCTCACGAGGATGAGAAGTGAAGCTGCAGAAACACGGAGTTCAACAACAAAAGGTCAACAACATAGTTACAAGCATTAAAATACAGAAGCAGGGTTCAGAGGCAAGCTGCTCCCACCACATCTCAGCTGCCCTGAACAGCAGAAAGGCCTGAAAGGCTCGGGTGCTCCAGGAGGTCAGAAAGCACAAGGCCTGAAAGGCTCAGGTGCTCCGGGAGATCAGAAAGCACAAGGCCTGAAAGGGTCAGGTGCTCCAGGAGATCAGAAAGCACAAGGCCTGAAAGGGTCAGGTGCTCCAAGAGGTCAGAAAGCACAAGGCCTGAAAGGCTCAGGTGCTCCAGGAGATCAGAAAGCACAAGGCCTGAAAGGGTCAGGTGCTCCAGGAGATCAGAAAGCACAAGGCCTGAAAGGCTCGGGTGCTCCAGGAGATCAGAAAGCACAAGGCCTGAAAGGGTCGGGTGCTCCAGGAGATCAGAAAGCACAAGGCCTGAAAGGCTCGGGTGCTCCAGGAGATCAGAAAGCACAAGGCCTGAAAGGCTCAGGTGCTCCAGGAGATCAGAAAGCACAAGGCCTGAAAGGGTCGGGTGCTCCAGGAGATCAGAAAGCACAAGGCCTGAAAGGCTCGGGTGCTCCAGGAGATCAGAAAGCACAAGGCCTGAAAGGCTCAGGTGCTCCAGGAGATCAGAAAGCACAAGGCCTGAAAGGGTCGGGTGCTCCAGGAGATCAGAAAGCACAAGGCCTGAAAGGCTCGGGTGCTCCAGGAGATCAGAAAGCACAAGGCCTGAAAGGGTCAGGTGCTCCAAGAGATCAGAAAGCACAAGGCCTGAAAGGGTCAGGTGCTCCAAGAGATCAGAAAGCACAAGGCCTGAAAGGGTCAGGTGCTCCGGGAGATCAGAAAGGACAAGGCCTGAAAGGGTCAGGTGCTCCAGGAGATCAGAAAGCACAAGGCCTGAAAGGGTCAGGTGCTCCAGGAGATCAGAAAGCACAAGGCCTGAAAGGGTCAGGTGCTCCGGGAGATCAGAAAGCACAAGGCCTGAAAGGGTCAGGTGCTCCAGGAGATCAGAAAGCACAAGGCCTGAAAGGCTCAGGTGCTCCGGGAGATCAGAAAGCACAAGGCCTGAAAGGCTCAGGTGCTCCAGGAGATCAGAAAGCACAAGGCCTGAAAGGCTCGGGTGCTCCGGGAGATCAGAAAGCACAAGGCCTGAAAGGGTCGGGTGCTCCGGGAGATCAGAAAGCACAAGGCCTGAAAGGGTCAGGTGCTCCAGGAGATCAGAAAGCACAAGGCCTGAAAGGGTCGGGTGCTCCAAGAGGTCAGAAAGCACAAGGCCTGAAAGGGTCGGGTGCTCCAGGAGATCAGAAAGCACAAGGCCTGAAAGGGTCAGGTGCTCCAGGAGATCAGAAAGCACAAGGCCTGAAAGGGTCAGGTGCTCCAGGAGATCAGAAAGCACAAGGCCTGAAAGGGTCAGGTGCTCCAGGAGATCAGAAAGCACAAGGCCTGAAAGGGTCAGGTGCTCCAGGAGATCAGAAAGCACAAGGCCTGAAAGGGTCAGGTGCTCCAGGAGATCAGAAAGCACAAGGCCTGAAAGGGTCAGGTGCTCCAGGAGATCAGAAAGCACAAGGCCTGAAAGGGTCAGGTGCTCCGGGAGATCAGAAAGGACAAGGCCTGAAAGGGTCAGGTGCTCCAGGAGATCAGAAAGCACAAGGCCTGAAAGGGTCAGGTGCTCCAGGAGATCAGAAAGCACAAGGCCTGAAAGGGTCAGGTGCTCCAGGAGATCAGAAAGCACAAGGCCTGAAAGGGTCAGGTGCTCCAGGAGATCAGAAAGCACAAGGCCTGAAAGGGTCAGGTGCTCCAAGAGATCAGAAAGCACAAGGCCTGAAAGGGTCAGGTGCTCCAGGAGATCAGAAAGCACAAGGCCTGAAAGGCTCAGGTGCTCCGGGAGATCAGAAAGCACAAGGCCTGAAAGGCTCGGGTGCTCCAGGAGATCAGAAAGCACAAGGCCTGAAAGGGTCAGGTGCTCCAAGAGATCAGAAAGCACAAGGCCTGAAAGGGTCAGGTGCTCCAAGAGATCAGAAAGCACAAGGCCTGAAAGGGTCAGGTGCTCCGGGAGATCAGAAAGGACAAGGCCTGAAAGGGTCAGGTGCTCCAGGAGATCAGAAAGCACAAGGCCTGAAAGGGTCAGGTGCTCCAGGAGATCAGAAAGCACAAGGCCTGAAAGGGTCAGGTGCTCCGGGAGATCAGAAAGCACAAGGCCTGAAAGGGTCAGGTGCTCCGGGAGATCAGAAAGCACAAGGCCTGAAAGGCTCGGGTGCTCCAGGAGATCAGAAAGCACAAGGCCTGAAAGGCTCGGGTGCTCCGGGAGATCAGAAAGGACAAGGCCTGAAAGGGTCAGGTGCTCCAGGAGATCAGAAAGCACAAGGCCTGAAAGGGTCAGGTGCTCCAGGAGATCAGAAAGCACAAGGCCTGAAAGGGTCGGGTGCTCCAGGAGATCAGAAAGCACAAGGCCTGAAAGGGTCGGGTGCTCCGGGAGATCAGAAAGCACAAGGCCTGAAAGGCTCGGGTGCTCCAGGAGATCAGAAAGCACAAGGCCTGAAAGGGTCGGGTGCTCCGGGAGATCAGAAAGCACAAGGCCTGAAAGGGTCGGGTGCTCCGGGAGATCAGAAAGCACAAGGCCTGAAAGGGTCGGGTGCTCCGGGAGATCAGAAAGCACAAGGCCTGAAAGGGTCAGGTGCTCCAGGAGATCAGAAAGCACAAGGCCTGAAAGGGTCAGGTGCTCCGGGAGATCAGAAAGCACAAGGCCTGAAAGGGTCAGGTGCTCCGGGAGATCAGAAAGCACAAGGCCTGAAAGGCTCGGGTGCTCCAGGAGATCAGAAAGCACAAGGCCTGAAAGGCTCGGGTGCTCCAGGAGATCAGAAAGCACAAGGCCTGAAAGGGTCGGGTGCTCCGGGAGATCAGAAAGCACAAGGCCTGAAAGGGTCGGGTGCTCCGGGAGATCAGAAAGCACAAGGCCTGAAAGGCTCGGGTGCTCCGGGAGATCAGAAAGCACAAGGCCTGAAAGGGTCAGGACCGTCCAGCTAATACTGAACGGGCGACGGCACATTAATGCTGAATCCAGCGAGTTTGTCCACTGATTCAAAAATCGATTCTGTCACCTTTCCTCCAGCCAGTGGCAGCCGGCCTCTATCAGAAACTAACTTCAGTTAGGAGTCCTGGATCCACGGTTTCAGCTCCGATCCTGGGAGGTGGAAAGGACTTTAGGATCCGGCTCGAAGGACCAATATGTTAGAAAAATTCTCTCAAAATTAGGCTCAGAGTCGCTGGAGACGATTAACACAAAACATTTATTTCTTGCAAGAAAGAGACAAGTCGGCACAACCTGTCAGGAAGCTGCTCAGAGTTGTCTGCTAACAAAATGGTGCTATTGCTATTTATATTATTTATGTCTGCTGGCCTCACAATGTTATGGGAAAAGACATTACGCCATTTAATGTGATGGGAAGACGAGTTCAGACAGGCTTTTTCTTGCTACACAGTGTTATGAGAACCAAAAGACAGGAGGAGAACATTAAGATGTTGTTTCCCAGTCTGAACTCATACATAACTAACAACAAACCGTATCTTTAACCATAATATCTTTACGAGTGAGATTTCTGCCTTTGGATGGATGTTTGGTTCTCAGCCTGTTCCTGACGGTTGTTGTTTCAGCGCCGATGGGATGGAGAGCGTTCGACTGTCAGAGATTTACGCCAAACTGGAGGAGATCGAAGCCGACAAAGCCCCAGCACGGTAACCATGACAACACACTGTTTTTAGATGGCTGATCTGCAGATCCGTTGGTTGTGGTTTGATACCCAGATGAATGTTAAGAGTTCCTTCTCCTTTCATCCAATCAGAGCCTCCGTCATCTTGGCTGGTCTCGGATTCTCTTCAAAGATGCAGCAGCAGGCAACCAAGTGAGTCACCTGTCCACCACACGCACACGTTCACCTGCTTACTGAGCTGCATGCAGACAGGTGTGTTTTCTGTGCTCAGAGAGTTCTCAGGAGGGTGGAGGATGCGGTTGGCGCTGGCCAGAGCCCTGTTCGCCCGGTGAGTTTGAGCCGTCGGCCTCACTGCCTCGTTTCAGTGTGAATGCAGACTGATGATGTCACTGTTTGTTGTTTTCAGCCCGGACCTGCTGCTGTTGGACGGTGAGTCAGAATCTCCTCCAATCGGCCTTTAATGCTGTAGTAGTTCTGTGGCAGTATTGTGACGTCTGTCTCTGGTTCCAGAGCCGACCAACATGTTGGACGTCAGAGCCATTCTGTGGCTGGAGAACTACCTGCAGGTCTGAGCCTCATCATAGCGTTAGCGTTCCCCATTGGAAACAATGGGCATGGTTAGCCTTGAGCTAACACCGCTGAATAATCCCTCCCCCCTCAGACGTGGCAGTCCACCATCTTGGTCGTCTCCCACGACAGAAACTTCTTGAACGCCGTGGTAACCGACATCATCCACCTGCACTCCCAGAGGCTCGACAGTTACCGTGGCGACTACGAAAACTTTGTGAAAACCAAGGAAGACCGACTGAAGAACCAGCAGAGAGAGTACGAGGCCCAGCTGCAGTACAGGCAACACATACAGGTACCTGTGTCTCATTAACTATTCAAAGTGGGCGGGGCCTGTGGGCGGGGCCTGTGGGCGGGGCTGCAGGACAACTGGGTCCAGGGTGGGACTGAAGATGTTTCTTCTTCAGAAGCTGAATGTGATGGTGGAGCGTGGTACTGGCTAAACGCTGGGGTTGGTCTGACTAACATCTGATGAGTTTGTCTTTCAGGTTTTCATCGACAGGTTTCGGTACAACGCCAACAGAGCCGCTCAGGTCCAGAGTAAACTGAAGCTGCTGGAGAAGCTGTGAGTGCTGCGCTGATGTGTCGGGGGGTTCTGAGTGCACGTGGGGGGGTTCTGCGTGCACGTGGGGGGGTTCTGCGTGCACGTGGGGGGATTCTGAGTGCACGTGGGGTGGTTCTGAGTGCACGTGGGGTGTATTCTGCGTGCACGTGGGGGGGTTCTGAGTGCACGTGGGGTGGATTCTGCGTGCACGTGGGGGGGTTCTGAGTGCACGGCGGGTGTATTCTGTTTTCTACGTGCACGTCGGGGTGTATTCTACGTGCACGTTGGGTGTATTCTACGTGCACGGCTGGGTGTATTCTACGTGCACGGCTGGGTGTATTCTGTTTTCTACGTGCACGGCTGGGTGTATTCTGTTTTCTACGTGCACGTCGGGGTGTATTCTACGTGCACGTTGGGTGTATTCTGAGTGCACGTGGGGTGTATTCTACGTGCACGGCTGGGTGTATTCTACGTGCACGTCGGGGTGTATTCTGTTTTCTGAGTGCACGTTGGGGTGTATTCTGAGTGCACGTCGGGGTGTATTCTACGTGCACGTCGGGGTGTATTCTACGTGCACGTTGGGTGTATTCTGAGTGCACGTTGGGTGTATTCTGAGTGCACGTCGGGGTGTATTCTACGTGCACGTCGGGGTGTATTCTACGTGCACGTTGGGTGTATTCTACGTGCACGGCGGGGTGTATTCTGAGTGCACGTCGGGGTGTATTCTACGTGCACGTTGGGTGTATTCTGAGTGCACGTGGGGTGTTTTCTACGTGCACGTTGGGTGTATTCTGAGTGCACGTGGGGTGTTTTCTACGTGCACGTGGGGTGTATTCTGAGTGCACGTGGGGTGTTTTCTACGTGCACGTCGGGTGTATTCTGTTTTCTGCGTGCACGTCGGGGTGTATTCTGAGTGCACGTGGGGTGTTTTCTACGTGCACGTTGGGTGTATTCTGAGTGCACGTGGGGTGTTTTCTACGTGCACGTTGGGTGTATTCTGAGTGCACGTGGGGTGTATTCTACGTGCACGTTGGGGTGTATTCTACGTGCACGTTGGGGTGTTTTCTACGTGCACGTTGGGGTGTATTCTACGTGCACGTCGGGTGTTTTCTGTATTCTGAGTTATTTATATGTTATCCTGCTCCTGTTTCCGTCCTTCAGGCCTGAGCTGAAACCCCTGGAGAAGGAAACTGAGGTCACTTTAAGGTAAGATCTCCGGTTCTGAGGGAAACCCGGTTCAGGTGCTGAGGATGGATCAGATGCAGGTAATCCATGTATTGATCGGTGTGTTTCTGCAGGTTTCCAGATAACTTTGAGAAGCTGTCTCCTCCCATCCTGCAGCTGGATGAAGTGAAGTTCTACTACACTCCTGAACAGCCTCTGTTCCTCGGACTCAACCTGTCAGCTGACCTGGACTCCCGGATCTGCATCGTAGGTGTCGCCACCGTCAGGAAATCTGCAAACGTGCATCCAGCAGCCGAGTCCAATCAATGAATGATGCAGCCTGGCTTTGTTGTTTCCTGGCAGGTCGGTGAGAATGGCGCCGGTAAAACCACGGTCCTCAAACTGCTGATGGGCGAGTTGACGCCAGTCAGCGGAGTCAGACAGGCTCACAGGTAGGAGCTGACCAATCAGAGCGTGCATCACATGTTGTTCTGAGGGAACCTGAACCTTTACAGTTCGATTCTTTGGGTCAGAACCCAGATCTGTGGCCAGGGTTCAGGTTCCAAACGTCTGAGTTTGATCTAGGAACCTTTCATCAGTGTTGACCTCCTTTAGGGAACTTTCACTTTGTGTTGTTGTTGTCCGGAGCAACGGTTTGAACTTTAACCCCGGTTTCCTTGGCAACACTCGTCCAAAGACACTGACTGAGAAGTTCTGAAGCTTTCTGTTTTCCGTCAGGAACTTGAAGATCGGTTACTTCAGCCAGCATCACGTGGACCAGCTGGACCTGAACGTCTGCTCCGTGGAGCTGCTGCTCAACAAGTTCCCCGGTAACCATGGCAACGACAACAACTAGCGTCAGCGGCGGCGGCGGCTCCACGTTAAGCTGTGATTGGCTGCTGTGTTTGTGTCGCAGGTCGGAATGAGGAGGAGTACCGCCACCAGCTGGGAGGTTACGGCATCACCGGGGAGCTCGCCATGAGGCCGGTGGCCAGTCTGTCGGGGGGGCAGAAGAGCCGGGTGGCGTTCGCACAGATGACCATGCCATGGTGAGTCAGAGCTGATCAGCTGTTAGAGGATGAGGATGATGAAGATTATGGTGGTGATGAAGATGGTGATGGTGATGATGATGATGAAGATTATGGTGATGAAGATGATGATGATGGTGGTGGTGATGATGGTGGTGGTGGTGATGAAGATGGTGATGATGGTGGTGGTGGTGATGAAGATGGTGATGATGAAGATGGTGATGATGATGAAGGTGAAGATGATGAAGATTATGGTGATGATGATGATGGTGATGATGAAGATGGTGGTGATGATGATGATGGTGATGGTGATGAAGATGATGATGGTGGTGATGAAGATGGTGGTGATGATGATGATGGTGATGGTGATGAAGATGATGATGGTGGTGATGAAGATGGTGGTGATGATGGTGATGATGATGGTGGTGGTGATGAAGATGATGATGGTGGTGATGAAGATGGTGGTGATGATGATGATGGTGGTGGTGGTGGTGGTGATGAAGATGGTGGTGATGATGATGATGGTGATGATGATGGTGATGAAGATGATGATGGTGGTGATGAAGATGGTGATGATGATGGTGATGAAGATGATGATGGTGGTGATGAAGATGGTGGTGATGATGGTGATGAAGATGATGATGGTGGTGATGAAGATGGTGAAGATTATGGTGAAGATGATGATGGTGATGAAGGTGAAGATGATGATGATGAAGGTGATGAAGATTATGGTGATGGTGAAGATGGTGATGAAGATGATGGTGGTGATGAAGATGAAGATGGTTATTTATGGTGAAGATGATGATGGTGATGATGATGAAGATTATGGTGATGGTGAAGGTGAAGATGATGAAGATTATGGTGATGATGATGATGGTGATGATGAAGATGGTGGTGATGATGATGATGATGGTGGTGGTGATGATGAAGATGATGATGGTGGTGATGAAGATGGTGGTGATGATGATGGTGGTGGTGATGGTGATGAAGATGATGATGGTGGTGATGAAGATGGTGGTGATGATGGTGAAGATTATGGTGAAGATGATGATGATGAAGGTGATGAAGATTATGGTGATGGTGAAGATGGTGATGAAGATGATGGTGGTGATGAAGATGAAGATGGTTATTTATGGTGAAGATGATGATGGTGATGATGATGAAGATTATGGTGATAATGATGAAGATGATGATGGTGGTGATGAAGATGGTGGTGATGATGGTGAAGATTATGGTGAAGATGATGATGGTGATGAAGGTGAAGATGATGATGATGAAGGTGATGAAGATTATGGTGATGGTGAAGATGGTGATGAAGATGATGGTGGTGATGAAGATGAAGATGGTTATTTATGGTGAAGATGATGATGGTGAAGATGATGAAGATTATGGTGATGATGATGATGGTGATGATGAAGATGGTGGTGATGATGATGATGGTGATGGTGATGGTGATGAAGATGATGATGGTGGTGATGAAGATGGTGGTGATGATGATGGTGGTGATGAAGATGGTGGTGATGATGATGGTGGTGGTGATGATGATGGTGGTGGTGATGATGAAGATGATGATGGTGGTGGTGGTGATGAAGATGGTGGTGATGATGATGATGGTGATGATGATGGTGGTGGTGATGATGAAGATGATGATGGTGGTGGTGGTGATGAAGATGGTGGTGATGATGATGATGGTGATGATGATGGTGGTGGTGATGGTGATGAAGATGATGTGGTGATGAAGATGGTGGTGATGATGGTGAAGATTATGGTGATGGTGAAGGTGAAGATGATGAAGATTATGGTGATGATGATGATGGTGATGATGAAGATGGTGGTGATGATGATGGTGGTGGTGGTGATGATGAAGATGATGATGGTGGTGGTGGTGATGAAGATGGTGGTGATGATGATGATGGTGATGATGATGGTGGTGGTGATGAAGATGATGATGGTGGTGATGAAGATGATGGTGATGAAGGTGAAGATGATGATGATGAAGGTGATGAAGATTATGGTGATGGTGAAGATGGTGATGAAGATGATGGTGGTGATGAAGATGAAGATGGTTATTTATGGTGATGAAGATGATGGTGATGATGATGAAGATTATGGTGATAATGATGAAGATGATGATGGTGGTGGTGAAGATGGTGGTGATGAAGATGATGTGGTGATGATGGTGATGATGGTGATGGTGATGATGATGATGAAGATGATGGTGGTGATGAAGATGATGGTGATGATGGTGATGATGAAGATGAAGATGATGGTGGTGATGATGAAGATGGTGGTGATGATGAAGATGCCGTCGTTGTCTTTCAGTCCAAACTTCTACATCCTGGACGAACCGACCAACCACCTGGACATGGAGACCATCGAGGCGCTGGCCAAAGCGCTGAATAAGTTCAAAGTGAGTGTGAACGTCCTGTTCCTGTTTGAGAGGGCGGGGCCTGTCTCGGGTGTGTCTGCTCACCTGTGTGATGTCACACGTTTCAGGGTGGAGTCATCCTGGTGTCCCACGACGAGCGGCTGATCCGGTTGGTGTGCAGGGAGCTGTGGGTGTGCGAGAGCGGGAAAGTTCAACGGGTCGATGGCGGCTTCGACGAGTACCGAGACATCCTGCACGAACAGTTCAAGAAGGAGGGTTACCTGTGAGCCCCGCCCACTGCTGACTGACCACACCCATCTACATAAACGCCACCCACCCCATGAAGACGTGTGTAACAGCAGCCAATCGGCCGTCGGAGCACGCTGGAGGACGTTTTCTTCTCTGAACTGACTCACCTG
Source organism: Leuresthes tenuis (assembly GCA_036924055.1). Lineage (NCBI taxonomy): Eukaryota > Metazoa > Chordata > Actinopteri > Atheriniformes > Atherinopsidae > Leuresthes > Leuresthes tenuis. The sequence goes on from JAVGWW010000007.1 coordinate 407,946, forward strand.
CTGCTCAGGTGATCTGCTGCCAGACGATTGGCTGCTTGGAGTCACCTGGTGAGGTCACAGCGACCTCTGGTGGAGGAGGAGGCGTCATGAACGAGTTTTGTTTCATGACTCAGATGTAAAGGACCAGACTGTCAAGTAAACATGAATTTAATCCAGAGACTAAATAAAAACGTCAGATCATGTGTTCTGTTCTCTTCCTCAGTCTGAGCGTTTCGCTCGCCGTGATGCGCACGCCGTGATGCGCTCGCCGTGGTGCGCTCGCCGTGATGCGCACGCCGTGATGCGCTCGCCGTGATGCGCTCGCCGTGGTGCGCTCGCCGTGATGCGCTCGCCGTGGTGCGCACGCCGTGATGCGCACGCCGTGGTGCGCACGCCGTGGTGCGCACGCCGTGATGCGCTCGCCGTGGTGCGCTCGCCGTGGTGCGCACGCCGTGATGCGCACGCCGTGGTGCGCACGCCGTGATGCGCACGCCGTGATGCGCACGCCGTGGTGCGCTCGCCGTGATGCGCTCGCTGCTCGCCAGTCAGAGCCTGTGTGATGTCACAGGAAGGAGGTTCCGGTGTGCTTACAGCTGATTGGACGCGTTTCGTTGGGTCTGTCGGTGCGAGATGACTCTGATTGGCTGAAGAATGTTAAAAGCAGAAATTTAGAAAGTTTCAATTCAGTTTTATTTATAAAGCGCCAGATTACAACAAATGATCAATTCTGGTCAAAAGTGTGACGTTAGTTTGAATTTAAACTCAAGTTTTTTGGGTCTGAACCGTTCAAACAACCTCGAACTGACGTTCACTGATTACTGTTATCACCATTTTAAATTCTGAGCCGCTCTCCCATTGGTTAGCGTCTGTGACATCATCAAACAGCAGAAGAAGAAGCTCTTTCTCACACAGTTAGAAACCCGCTGGACCTAAAGAACACAGAACACCCCCCACACACACACAGGTGTAACAGTCCTGATTCAGAACCTTTCCCCTGGACCGGCTCCAGATGGTTCTGGATGTCAGTCGGACCTTTCTGAGCCTCTACAGTTCTGGAGTCCAGCTCGCCGCTCCTTCCAGCTGCGTCTTCTTCCTGATGTGCGGCAGGACGGCGTCCCGGTAAAACACCTCCAATTTTGACACGACGTCCTCCCACAGCTCGGGGTCAAAGGTCACCGGGACCACGGCGGTCTCCTGCAGGGTGAAGACGACGAGGTCGGCCCGCTTCAGGCCCGTTACAGCCAGCTGACACTGGATCTGTGTGAAGTAGCTGTGAGACGCCTTCAGGCGGTAAACCGGAGGCTGGAAGGAGGCAGAGGAGGCGTCAGGAGGCGTCCAGAACCAACTGAAGGGTGCAGCTGGGTTTTTACCTTTCCGGGCTCCCGTCCAGAACCAACTGAAGGGTGCAGCTGGGTTTTTACCTTTCCGGGCTCCCGTCCAGAACCAACTGAAGGGTGCAGCTGGGTTTTTACCTTTCCGGGCTCCCGTCCAGAACCAACTGACGGGTGCAGCTGGGTTTTTACCTTTCCGGGCTCCCGTCCAGAACCAACTCTGAAGGGTGCAGCTGGGTTTTTACCTTTCCGGGCTCCCGTCCAGAACCAACTGACGGGTGCAGCTGGGTTTTTACCTTTCCGGGCTCCCGTCCAGAACCAACTGAAGGGTGCAGCTGGGTTTTTTACCTTTCCGGGCTCCCGTCCAGAACCAACTGAAGGGTGCAGCTGGGTTTTTTACCTTTCCGGGCTCCCGTCCAGAACCAACTGACGGGTGCAGCTGGGTTTTTTACCTTTCCGGGCTCCCGTCCAGAACCAACTGAAGGGTGCAGCTGGGTTTTTACCTTTCCGGGCTCCCGTCCAGAACCAACTGAAGGGTGCAGCTGGGTTTTTACCTTTCCGGGCTCCCGTCCAGAACCAACTGAAGGGTGCAGCTGGGTTTTTTACCTTTCCGGGCTCCCGTCCAGAACCAACTGAAGGGTGCAGCTGGGTTTTTTACCTTTCCGGGCTCCCGTCCAGAACCAACTGACGGGTGCAGCTGGGTTTTTTACCTTTCCGGGCTCCCGTCCAGAACCAACTGAAGGGTGCAGCTGGGTTTTTACCTTTCCGGGCTCCCGTCCAGAACCAACTGAAGGGTGCAGCTGGGTTTTTACCTTTCCGGGCTCCCGTCCAGAACCAACTGACGGGTGCAGCTGGGTTTTTACCTTTCCGGGCTCCTCGCCCTGCAGCTGCAGGCAGAAGGCCGGGTCCTGCCGGCAGGCGTCCTCCACCCGGCCGTGGCGGTGCTTGTAGGGACACTTCACCTCCAGGCAGAGCAGCCATTGGCCCGTCCGGCTGTCCGTCACGATGCCGTCAGGACTGGCACCCAACCAGAGCCGCCGGGCATCGATGAACAGGCCGCAGTCCTGGACCGTTACCCGCCGGCCCAACGCCGCCGACTTCAGCTCCTGAAGGGCGACATCAGGAAGGGAAACTTATTCCAATCCGTCACAAACGGCTTCAGAGTAACAATAAAACCAATAAAAAGTAAAAAGAAAAGAAGAAATACATGAAGGTTTAAGTCTGAACGGGGGGGGTTCTGTTCATCTGAAGTTCTGTTCAGGTTCTGGGCGGCAGGTTCTGGGCGATGAAACATACCTGGTACCTGCGAACAGCTTCGGCTTCCATCTGGACCCCCCAGCTCATGGCTCTGGTCTGGACTCTGGGCCTCTCACCTGTGGAGTCAGTCAGGTGTTTTAATCAATACTGGGCTCCGGTTCTGGTCCAGCGGTTCTGGTCCAGCGGTTCTGGACCCTGTCCCTGACCTGCGGTTTAAACTTGTGGATCATCTGGTTTAGTTCTGGCTTACAGGCTGAAACCGATCATTTTCTTCCTCAATCAATTTATCGATTATTATTTGATTTTCTGTCAATAAACATCAATCAGATCAATAATCAACAGATCAATAATCAGATCAATAACCAACAGATCAATAATCAGATCAATAACCAACAGATCAATAATCAACAGATCAATAACCAACAGATCAATAATCAGATCAATAACCAACAGATCAATAACCAACAGATCAATAATCAGATCAATAATCAACAGATCAAAAACCAACAGATCAATAATCAGATCAATAACCAACAGATCAATAATCAGATCAATAATCAGATCAATAACCAACAGATCAAAAACCAACAGATCAATAATCAACAGATCAATAACCAACAGATCAATAACCAACAGATCAATAATCAGATCAATAATCAGATCAATGTGTTTGACGCAGATAAAACAAACAAACCTTTAAAGGTTGAAGTAAAGCTTGTTTTTGATCGATTGATTGTTTTTGATTGATTGATGACATCATCGATCATTAACACTAGAGGACCTCCAGGGGGCGTGGCCTACCTGTGACTGCAGCCAGATAGGAGGTGGGCGGAGCTGTTTGCTGGCCGTTAACGAAGCGGCTGCGGGCGATGCAGTGAGCCATGGAGGCCGTGATCCGGTTCTTCCTCCAGGCGAACCAGTCCGGGTTCTGTCTCTGTCCGCGGGTCAGAACCTCCACCTGCTCCACCGCACACCTGTCCAGGTGGGCCCCCAAGTCCTGCTCAGGGCTGGGAGGAGCTCTGTTTGCAGGTTCATGAAGACCATCTGGACCCTCAGCAGCTGGTTCAGGTTCTGGTCTCACTGAAGGATCAGTGGCGTCCTGGTTCTGCTGGTTCTCCTGGACCTTTCTGGGCCCGGTCCCAGTCTTCTGGGTTTGTGGGACCTGTGGGGGGACCGGTTCCTGAGGGGGACTGGTTTGTATGGAGGTCTTCTTGGTGTCCTGGTTCTCCTGGTTCTGCTGGACCTTTCTGGGCCCAGTCCCAGTCTTCTGGGTTTGGGTGGATCTGGCTGAAACTCCACCTACTGGGGCCTGGATGGAGGGGTGGTACCGGACCTGTGGGAGGACCGGTTTCTGAAGGGGACCGGTCTGGTTACGCATTTTAAGGAAGTCCACGTTGAAACAGGGACCAGAAGAAGAACTGGTTCAGACAGAAGAAAAGAAGAATCCTGTGATAAAAATATCAAACCAGAACATTTCTGAGGAAACTTTGATGTTTTTTGGGTGAAACCACCTGCTGGTTCTGAAAAATGTTAAACTGGTGTCATCAAAGGTTAAAAATAACTATTAAACACTTCCGGTTACGTCACAGTGTCAATGTAAACAAGACCGTTTTGTTGTGCTTTCAGTTCCGGATCAAACAGGTGAGGAAACGTCCACCAGACTCCGTTCACGGTTCACCGCAAACTCGTGTCACGGTTCATTGGTGAACGCAGCAGTTTTCTGGACTTGGGTTTGATTTAAATCAGACTATAAAGACCTGATCGTGTATTCGGCATCAATCTCATGTCCGCAGTTCACTGATTAAACCGAAGATTTTGGTCTTTACGCGCTTCCCGTTGCTCCTGTCCGGGATCTAAACATCCATTTTCTATACCCGCTTAATCCGCCGGTCGGGTCGCGGGTCATCGGGCCACAGGCGGCGGACACCTGGACAGGTGGTCCATCACAGGGCCACAGGAGACATTTAGAGGCACCAGATAACCTGGAGTTGAACCTGGAACCTTCTGCTGACGGTGCAAACAATGTAAAGAGGGACCGAAAAAGATCAGGTTTCTGTTGCGATGGAACAGAAAGGCTCAGGACTGGACCGAACCGCTGAAATATATAATAATACAAAGAGTAATTTTGTATGAAGTTTGGTTCAAATCCGCGTGGATACATTTAGTCTCGGAATAAACCGCGAGATCATGTCGCATTGAAGTTTTCAGACGGTGTTAAAGCTTTAAATGCTTCAACATCACCTAAACTCACCTGTCAGGTGTCAGGTGAGTTTAAGGAGCGCCAGAACAGAACTTACCTGCACCAGGAACCTTCAGATCCGGTCCAGTTCGTCAGTTCGTCTGTTGGATTGAAGGCAGAAGTGAAACTGGGTGTATTTAAAGTGTCGATGACTCACGAACCCGTGACACATCCGAACATGTCTCAGTTCAATATCAGACTGGAGGGAAAAGGGGGAAAAGGAGATTTTGTGTCTATAACTATCCGTTTAATTTATTTATTGCTGTATGAAAGCAAAAAGTTAACTTTTGACACTTTTGACGGGACTCGAACCGCCGAACTGTGGAATTTAAAGGGAAACCCTGAATGGAGGGGCGTGGCTCCCCGTCACCGTGACGTCACACTGCCGACACTCCCAGGTGTTTGCGGGGCTCCCCCAGGTAAAAGGCAGGGGCGCCCAAAGGTTTAGAGCTGCACGGACCGCCTTTAAAGGTCTTCCTTGTTTCATTAAATGATTTGTAATCATGGAATCTGACAGAAATGTTCTCTTAAACAGTTTCTGCTGCTTCTCCTTTGGACTTTAAACTCTTTCAGCTGCATTTTGCTCACAGATGATGAATTAATTAGAGTTTACAGATCAGCTGATCAGCTCAGTTCTGACCCATTGGTTCTGGATCCTGCAGCTCGCCATGCGGGTCTCTCAGGTCTCTGCCGGGCTGTACCTCAGCGATCTGGACTCGGCTCTGAACCGTGGCGTGCTGAGCAGCAGGAACGTCACGCTCGTGGTTAACGCCAGTGGGCTGCAGGTCTCCTACCCGCCGCTCCACGGCCTGCAGGTCCTCCCGGTCCCGGTCCAGGATCAGCCCCACGCCCCCCTGGGAGACTACTTTGAATCCGTGTCTGAGCGGATCCGGCAGAACCAGTCGGGGGCCACTCTGGTCCACTGCACTGCCGGCCGGAGCCGATCCGCCGCTCTGACCATGGCGCACCTGATGAGGTAACAGTTCACTGCCGGTCCAGCTGAGGGCCCGGTTCTGGTTTCCTTCATGGTTCTGGTCTGTGTGTCGCAGGTGTGAAGGTCTCAGCCTCCGTCAGGCTCATGAACTGGTTCTGGAGCGGCGGCCGTTCATCCGACCCAACGCAGGGTTCTGGAGGCAGCTGATGGAGTACGAGATGGCGCTGTTCAGCCGGAACACGGTCCGGATGGCGAGGACCAGCGCCGGGGTTCTGCCTGAGGCGCTGCCGGACCTGGATGACCCAAAGGCTGCGGCGGCGTACTGCGTCAACCTGTGAGCTGGTTCCTCCAGCTGGAACCGGGCCGTTTATCAGAACCAAAAGTTTATCAGAACCAAAGCTTCAAGTACATGAGATCAAACTGGGCTTAGATGATCCATCACCTGATCAGTGATCAGGTGATTGATCAGTGATCAGGTGATTGATCAGTGATGGATCAGTGATCAGGTGATTGATCAGTGATCAGTGATTGATCAGTGATCAATCACCTGATCCATCACTGATCAGTGATGGATCAGTGATCAGGTGATTGATCAGTGATCAGTGATGGATCTGTGATCAGGTTCTCTGATCTTTAAAAACAGACCAACAAACAAGAAGTAAAAAGACAAATCAGATTTTATTGGGACAACAGAAGAAATAATCAGATTGATCGGTAATCAATGAACCCATCAGGGTCCAGGCGGGCCGCTGCAGGTCTGAGGTCCGGCTGCTGGTTCTGGTCTCAGTACTGGAAGCTTCTCTTGGTCTGGATGTCGTCGAGGATCTGCTGCAGCTCCTCGTCCTCAAAGCGCCCCTCGAGACTGGAAACAGATTCAACAAAACTTTATTCAACAAAACTTTATTCAACAACTTTATTCAACAACTTTATTCAACAAAACTTTATTCACACAACTTTATTCAACAACTTTATTCAACACAACTTTATTCAACAAAACTTTATTCAACAACTTTATTCACACAACAAACAAACACATAAACAAACAAACAAATCAATAAATCAATAAACTTGTGTTTGAGCAGCAGCTGAGTCAGAATCACTGGAAACAGAACATGGAGTGGCAGCTTTCTTCAGATCAGGGTCCTGGACCCGGTTTAGTTTCAGCTCCTCTGATTCTCTGATTCTCAGTTTTTGTGGAAATCACAGAAACCTCTTTGTTGTTGTTGGGTATCGTCCAACTGGCCCTGATTCTGAGTTTGGGTCCGGTTTTAAACAGCAGCTCTGAGCTCTGAGTTCTGGACCGGTTCTGGAGTGAAGTGGGTCGGACTCACCTGGGGATCAGGGCTTTGGCCTCTTCTGCAGCTTCTGGGCACAGATTGGCCAAACTGGCCAGTTCGAACTTATGGAGCTTCTTCTGCAGGAGGAGACTGGAAGGGTAGACAGAACGGGTCAGAACCAGGTCGGGTCAGAACCAGAGAGAGACAGGACGAGTCAGAACCAGACACAGAACGGGTCAGAACCAGAGACAGAACGGGTCAGAAACAGAGACAGAACGGGTCAGAACCAGAACCAGGACAGGTCAGAACCAGAGAGAGACAGGACGGGTCAGAAACAGAACCAGAAACAGAGACAGGACGGGTCAGAACCAGAAACAGAGACAGAACGGGTCAGAACCAGGACCAGGACGGGTCAGAACCAGAACCAGAGACAGGGCGGGTCAGAAACAGAATCAGAACCAGAACCGAGCGGTGGGACGCACCTGCGCACGGCGGTGATGGTCTCGCGGTTCTTGAAGCGGCTGAACCGGGCCGTGTAGTTGAGCGTCTTCATGAAGACTTCGGACAGCTCCTGCTCGTCCTCGGCGCTCTCGTTCTGCTGCTTCCGGTGTTCCAGCAGCATGTGGACCTCCGAGTTCAGCAGCGTCTCCGCGTTCTCGAACTCTGCAGAACCACAGGACGGGTTAACTCGGCCCGGACCGACCCGCATCAGCCAACCCACCCGACCTCTCACAGCTCAGAACCGTCTTCTGGACTCACAACTGGACTGAATCAAAGAAGAGTCCAAACACAAAGGAACCAGAATCCTTTGAAACGTCTTTAACAGCAGACAGAACACATTCGGGTCAGGACCGAACAGACTCCGGTTCTGCTTCATCTTCTTCTCACATCGGAGCAATTCATTTAAAACAGAGTTACTATGGTTTCACTTCCTGTTTATAAAATGAAAGCACAAATTCCATCCTTCTGGTTTCCTTTAGAATAAAAGACAACGGCTCTTTTACTTTTGTGAAAATCACCAGAATCAAATTAAACTCTTTCAGAAAGCCAAAGAAAATGAGTAAATAATATAATATGATCAATAACAGAGGCACGTGACTGATTAGAAATAAAAAACAGAAAACGGAGGAAGGAGAAAGAGTTTGAAGGGATGAAAGAAAAGTTTTTAAGTAGTTAAAAGACAGCAGGTAAGTTATGTCAAGGCTCAGAGGATCGTAAATATTCAGGTTAGCTAAAGCTAATAGTAGTAAAACCACAGCCAGGTTACTGCTGTCTGTTGCATTCACCAGCGGTGGTCCTCAGGGTCTGTAAGGCCTTCTCTGCTGGCCAAACCAGAAGCACCAACTACAACCTAAATTATAACATTTGTTCAATGAAATCCGTCCCCTGGGTGGATGGTCAGAGCAAAGCTATCACAGGCAAGTTTGCTAGAAAAACACCAAAGGATCCCAGCACCTGGTCCCGCTCTGAGTACAAAGTTCAGCTTTTCCCACCTTTCGGAAACTGCAGCTGTGATGCGTCCTCTTCAACGTCTCCTACATGCGGAGCAGCCGCGCCGCCTGCGGCCGCCATGATGTCAGCGCACCGCGGCTCCTGGAGGACGCAGCTGGCGGAGTGAGGCGGCGGTGAGTCCCGGTGAGTCCAGCTGAGGAAAACTCCACGGAAGGTGAAAGCAAACCGCGGGAAAAATCACGAAAAAGAGCCCGCGGGGAGCAGTTCAGTCACAAAAGAAAACATTCAGAAAGACTTCCGGGTCTGACCCTTCCGCTTCCGCTCTGCTACTTCTTCTGTGGTGGCTATTCAAGTGTTCTGCTGCCCTCTCCCGACAGGAGTAGCGCAGAGTAGAAAATCAAACCAAAACCGTAGTAAATTACAAATTCGAATAACTTCAATGAAAACTGCATTCAGGACAGTACTTTCTGCTCAACTCTCCTATTTTATTAAATTCAGAGTGTTTATGACAACAACGATGTTTTGAACATTTGTAACTCACATTTGCAGCTTGCTGTGATGTTTTAAAACAGAAGTGAGCAGCGCCCCCCAGTGGACAGTCAGCGACAGTGTCAAACAGCGGTAAGGTCAGAATATTTTTCACCTTTTAAAGACGAAAACAATTACCTTTTACCTTTACCTTTATGCCTTTAAATCTTATTGAACGGTTTAGAATAGACATAACTTGTTTTGAGATATTTCTTCATCTGTGGATGGATGGTCAGATTTACTTTAAACTTTAATTATCAGGTTTTACGGCTTGGATAGAGGCCGTTACAAAGCTGAAGACAGATAGCAAGAGGTAACTGATTTAATGTCAAACCAAAATTACGAAACGGGACCAAAAACGCTTGCGTTGGCCGGGAATCGAACCCGGGTCAACTGCTTGGAAGGCAGCTATGCTAACCACTATACCACCAACGCGTTACAGCAATTCATAGTCCATCCATTTTTCCCAGAAATGTTAGAGAGGTGGGAAAAGCTGTATTCTGAGCGGGACCAGGTGCTGGGATCCTTCTGTTTTAAAGTATACTTTGCTCCAACAGGTTAACAACTTTCTGGTTGCCATGGTTATTCATCATAGCAGATGTTAAACGCATTACCAGAGTTACCAGCAGAAATTACTCCTGCAGCACAGCATCCACACCAGCTCAGAAGTATTAGTTTTCCATAAAAAAAGGTAATTAAAGATCTAAAGAAGACACAATGAAAGATACAGTATATGCTGAGCTGCTGCAGCAGGCTGCCTCCAGTGCCCCAACCCTAACCCGAACCCTCCAGTGCCCCAACCCTAACCCGAACCCTCCAGTGCCCCAACCCTAACCCGAACCCTCCAGTGCCCCAACCCTAACCCGAACCCTCCAGTGCCCTAACCCTAACCCGAACCCTCCAGTGCCCTAACCCTAAACCTCCAGTGCCCCAACCCTAACCCTCCAGTGTGGCGTCGTTCTACTTACAAATAAGATAAATACAGATAAGATTGTTGGCGAAAACTATCTCAAACATTTGCATCGTATTGGTTCCAACAGGCATCTTTTGAATGGTGTATTGGTGTTTTCCCCCTCTTTTCTGTCTTCTCAAATCTGTGGTTTCAGAGCTGCAGACCCACATCACAGCTCAGTGTCAGAGTGGTCGTCTTTTTCTCAGTCCTGAAGGAGTTTTCCTCCATCTTTCCTGAACCCTGTGATGGTTTCCATGAGGCCTAAAGAAAATATAAAGTAATTCCTTTAACTATTCAAACAGACCCTGAGAGTCTGCAGCCTTGCTAGCAACTCTCAGCTAAATGCTAACAGCACTCGGTTGTGGCTGCAGCAGGGTTCTCCACACCTAGGATTCCAGTTTTCAGTGTGAATCCTCCAGTCCAGAAGAGAAGAGCTCCACTCCTGCCTCAGCTCCAGCTAATCGATGTGTAGCATCATCACTAGAGCCAGCATGCTCTTAGCTGTTTGGAGAACTATGCATCTCGCCATCTGTGTCACATTATCTGGTTCTTCCAGAAAAAAAGCCTTGAAGAGTTTCATCTGAAAGATGTCGGCTGACGCGTTTTTACCACCATCCATCTCTCAAACCAACAGTATGAAACCTGAAGTCCACACCGACTGGTTTCAGCTGCTTTAGACCTTCATATAAAGATTTGTGTTGCGTCAAACTGAAGAAACTTTATTTAACTTTACATATTCAAGGAAACATTGAATGCAGTTAATCATCTGATTTTGTACGATTTCATTGGAACTAACATGTTAACATGATTTTAAAAGTTGGGTTTTGGTCAGAGTGACACAATGATTTACTTTGTGTTATGTGTTTAGTATAAGAATGACAAACATTATGTTATTGTTTGATTAAAATGTTATAGTTGGATGGATTTTAATGTGTTTTTAATGTGTTAAACGTGGAGTTGTGTGGTTCCAGGGTCACAGTGAGAGGGCAGCTGGGTGATTGCATCATGTTTCCAGCCATCTCGCAGTAATGAGTCCCAGTGGAGGTTCTGGCTCTGCCAGACCCAGAGGACGCAGTCTATGTGGACACTTGGACACCAACAGGCCAATTAGCCCTCTGCAGCAGGACCGGGGGGCATGCTCAGCTGTTGCTGTGGTAACGGCTGTTTATGTTTGTTCTGTAATGCCAGACAACTTTGAGAAAACTTGAAAAAGTTTTTAATAGACAAAGTCCTGACACACCCACACCCAAGTTTTAGCTTCAGCACCTGCCAACGCTGCAGCCTGTCGGTCCCTGTCGGTCGGTACCTGTCGGTCCCTGTCGGTCCCTGTCGGTCGGTCCCTGTCGGTCGGTCCCTGTCGGTCGGTCCCTGTCGGTGCCTGTCGGTACCTGTCGGTCGGTCCCTGTCGGTCGGTCCCTGTCGGTCGGTCCCTGTCGGTCGGTCCCTGTCGGTGCCTGTCGGTACCTGTCGGTCGGTACCTGTCGGTCGGTACCTGTCGGTACCTGTCGGTACCTGTCGGTCGGTCCCTGTCGGTCGGTCCCTGTCGGTGCCTGTCGGTACCTGTCGGTCGGTCCCTGACGGTCGGTACCTGTCGGTGCCTGTCGGTACCTGTCGGTCGGTCCCTGTCGGTCGGTCCCTGTCGGTGCCTGTCGGTACCTGTCGGTACCTGTCGGTCGGTCCCTGACGGTCGGTACCTGTCGGTGCCTGTCGGTACCTGTCGGTCGGTCCCTGTCGGTCGGTCCCTGACGGTCGGTCCCTGTCGGTCCCTGTCGGTCGGTCCCTGACGGTCGGTACCTGTCGGTCGGTCCCTGTCGGTCGGTCCCTGACGGTCGGTCCCTGTCGGTCCCTGTCGGTCGGTCCCTGACGGTCGGTACCTGTCGGTCGGTCCCTGTCGGTCGGTCCCTGTCGGTCGGTCCCTGTCGGTCGGTCCCTGTCGGTCAGTACCTGTCGGTCCCTGTCGGTCGGTACCTGTCGGTCCCTGTCGGTCGGTCCCTGTCGGTCGGTCCCTGTCGGTCAGTACCTGTCGGTCCCTGTCGGTCGGTCCCTGTCGGTCGGTCCCTGTCGGTCCCTGTCGGTCAGTACCTGTCGGTCGGTCCCTGTCGGTCCCTGTCGGTCCCTGTCGGTCAGTACCTGTCGGTCGGTCCCTGTCGGTCGGTCCCTGTCGGTCGGTACCTGTCGGTCGGTCCCTGTCGGTACCTGTCGGTCCCTGTCGGTCGGTCCCTGTCGGTCGGTCCCTGTCGGTCGGTACCTGTCGGTCGGTCCCTGTCGGTACCTGTCGGTCCCTGTCGGTACCTGTCAGTCGGTACCTGTCGGTCCCTGTCGGTCGGTCCCTGTCGGTCGGTCCCTGTCGGTCGGTCCCTGTCGGTCCCTGTCGGTCGGTACCTGTCGGCTGCTTCAGGTCTGAAAGGCCTTCTTCTTCATGTTCATGGCTTCCCTCACCATTGGCGTCCTCTGGTTACCTCCACAGCAGGTGCTGACAGCCTTCAGGCCATGGAAGACAAATCTGCAATGGAGGTCAATGGGTCATTAAGATTCCATGTCCCTAACCTCCCCAGACAGATGCCTCCACCATAAGTTCTGAGTTCACCCAAACTACCAGTTTGAGCTCTGTCCCGTAATCTTTCCCACGAAGGCATCCAGCTCATTACCAGGTGGTGATCAGCTCTTCCCCTCTCTTCAGTGTCCAAAACAAACGGTCTGATGATTTGATTGCAGAGATGTTCGTTGACCTTTGGCCTAAGGTGGCCTGGTACCAGGTGCACTGATGAACCGCCTTATGCTCAAACATAGTGTTCCCAAGGGGGTGCCCTGGCGAGCCCCTCCATCGAGGCCTTAGAATCACTCTTAGATGACCATGATACGCCCCTCCATAGAATTGCCACTTTGACGTGGTGGAGGGGTTTGAGTGTCTCCATGACCCTGAGAGCTGGGCTCTCTGGGCTGTTAGACCCTGTCTGCCATGGCAAGATATGGCTGATTTATGCCTCTGCATCAGCCCCTCATGGCAGTGTAACTGCTGTCTTGTGACTTAAGGGCCAAAGAATTCACAGCGAGCAGGAGACACAGGAACCTTTATCTTCCTCACAGCAGCTTGCTTCCCTTACAGCCTTTCAGGTGTACTAACTCACAGTTAGAGTGAATAATATCATCCCAGCCAGGTTGTGTGCAGTGCAAAGTACAGGGGAAAATGGTTTATTTCTTCTGCTGAATCAAAGCTGCAGCAGAACTGCTGGCGTACTGGAACATTTTGGAAAATATGTGTATATATTATAAACTATGTGCAGTACATGTTTTTTTTCTATCATATTCTATTCTATTCTATATTATGTATTCTATATTCTTATTATATATTATGTATTCTATATTCTTATTCTATATTCTTATTGTATATTCTTATGGTATATTCTTATTATATATTCTTATTCTATATTCTTATTATATATTATGTATTCTATATTCTTATTCTATATTCTTATGGTATATTCTTATTATATATTCTTATTCTATATTCTTATGGTATATTCTTATTATATATTCTTATTATATATTCTTATGGTATATTGTGGAGGTTTTCACTTTGTGACAGGAGCCCATTATCTGAGCTCTTTGTGTTTGGAAACTGTTCACCCTGGGGGTTTTCTCTGGGAACTGCAGCCTCCTTCTACACATCTGAACATGTGTGTCGGGTTAACTGGTGGATTTAAATCTACTCTGTGTCAGACAGCTGCTTCCATTTCTCTACCAGGATATTAAAGAATGTTTTTATCACTCAGGGTACAGAAGTTTTATTTCAAATGTACAGACGAGACGGTACAGAAGTGTCTTTGGGACCTTTCCCTTGATTTCTTCGTGAATAATCATTTAATTGTGCTTTCATGTTTTACTGTGAGCAGAACATTATTAGCAACAGAACTGCGGAGTTCCCTGACTAAAAGTGCCTTAATCCTTCATAATTAAACTGAATTAAACTGCAGATTGTTGAAAACAGTTACAGACACATTCTGGTCATTTCTGAAAATGATCCCCCCTGTTCCACCTCTGAGTGTCTCACACATCTGAGGAAAACAAGAGTTTAAGCACAGAAATACAAATATTTCAAAGCATATGTGGGACATTACAGCTGAGTTTAGACTTCAAAGCACAGGTAAACGAACAGAAGGACAGAAGTTTCAGGGACTCAGAGAAAATCATCTCATATGACGGTTAGATTAGAGGTGGATCTTCCTCCCAAAAAGCAGATTTCTACACGCGTCTCTTATTTTGGACATTTTCAGTCCGTAAAGCAGCGGATTGACGAGCGGCTGACAGGTGAGCCAGTACAAGGACAGGAAGATGCGCAGCATGTTCGGTAGCCGGCTCAAGTTAAACCGGCTCTGCACGATTTCAAAAAAGGCCCCGAAGGAGAAGTTGAGCAGAGAAGCCAGGTGTGGGGTGCAGGTGCTGAAAACCTTCTGTCGGGTTTGTTTGGACCCAGAAAAACACGCTTTCAGGATTCTGATGTAAGTGTAAATGATCAGAAGAATCAGACCCAGGATGACTGTAAACATGTGAACGAGTCCAGTGACGTTATTGACTGTGGTGTCGGAGCAGGCCAGTCTGGTGATGTAGAAGTTGTCACAGTACACTTTGTTAATGATGTTCCCACACAGCTGTAAAGGGACGGTCAGTCCACACACAAGGAAGACGTTAGAAAGGAAAGGGTAGAGCCATAAAACAGCAGTCAGCACAGCAATCTTATTGGATGTCATATACAGGTTGTACTGCAGGGGATAACAGATGGCAAGATATCTGTCATAAGACATGATGGCCAGGGTGAAAAGCTCTACACCTCCGTACGAGTACAAACAGAAGACCTGCAGGAAGCAGAGAGGAGCAGAAACAGTGTGAAGGTCAGAGAGGATCTGAATCAGCAGGAGTGGAAACAGCCCTGAACTACCATACAGCTCATTTACAAACAGGCTGCACAGAAACAGGTACATAGGTTCATGGAGGCTCCGGCTCACACTGATAACCACGATGAGCAGAACGTTAGAACTGATAATCAGAATATAAAGAGTCAGAACAACAAGAAAGAATAAATGCTTCAAAGGACCAGTATCAAAGTAAGCAGCAAGGGTGAAATATGAAACCCGTGTGGAGTTGATCATGATCCCCTTTACAGTCATTACCGCTGCTCAGAAAGAGGAGACGCTGTGAAAGCTCTTTTCTCAAAGCTCAAAACTACAAACTGTCCGCATGTTTAAGTCACTGTCAGATGATCCAACATCAGTGATGCAGGCTGTGAGGCTGGCTGAGCTCTTTAACCTCTGCAAGTCAGGGGTGGAGCCGAGGTTTTCATTTCCGGTCCGATGGACACACAGAAACGAAAATCTTTACCTTTTAAAAGTTACACCATGAATTAATCGCTTCTCTTGACAAGCTTCTGCACTTTATCGCTTCTTGGTTACAGGCGGGGGGGTCGGGTGCCTGTGTTGGTGTGGTGCACTCCACTCCCGGGCTGGTTCGGGGGGGTCTTCGTCCTCCTCCTGGTACTGTGGGGCTGGGATTGGTGGGGGGGCTGGCAGAGGGGTGATTGGGGGTTCGGGGGGGTCTCTGTGGGGTGCAGGGCTGGGATTGGTGGGGGGGCCTGGCAGAGGGGTGATTGGGGGTTCGGGGGGGTCTCTGCAAGGACCTGCTGTGGGGGTGTTGTTATATGGGTTTGAATACAGTTTGGTACGTGTATGTGTATCTATATATGTACATATGTATTCATTTATATATTTTTAAAATGTTTTTAAATTGATTTTTTTATCGTGAATTTTGGATAAAAGCATAGAAATCAAACAGGAAGGTTACTATAAGGGCAATTAGAGGGAGAAAGGGTATGAATAAACCCCTTTTCAGACATTAATGCACTGATTAATGTTATATCTGAAGGTATTTATATTCACAAGTTTATTCAATTAGAAACTTTGTATATATCATTAGTTTCTATTTATGTTCACATTTATATATGAATATATAATGCAATGTTGAGCTGATACTGCTGAATATGTATATGTTGTTTGGGATTGTTCTTTTTGTGAATGCTGTCGGCCTCCAGAGGCGGCAGTGGCTTCTGCTGAGAGATCATAGAGCTGACTTTGGTGGGTTTAATTTGGGAGATGTGGAAGGTGGGGTGAACTCGGAGGGACCTTGGTAGATGGGGGTGGATGGCTGTGGGACTGATAACCTTAGAGATTGGGAATGGCCCAATAAAGCGGGGCCCACCTGGTATTCAGGGGCAGGCCGTTTCATCCGGTCGGCGGCTCTCTTGACCCGGTCCCCTTGCCTGACCCAGATCAGGCGAGCAGAGGGAACCGTGGCCTCGTTCTCTGGGGCAGGAAACGAAGGAGGTTGCTAACCATGCACGCATTCAAAGGGGGACAGACCAGTAGCCGAGGTAGGCAAAGTGTTGTGGGCATACTCAACCCAAACCAGGTGGGAGCTCCATGAAGCCAGGTTCTGGGACACCAGACATCGGAGGACAGTTTCCAGTTGTTGGTCCAGGCGCTCGGTCTGGCCGTTGGCTTCGGGGTGGTACCTGAACATCAGGCTCGCGGTTGCCCCGATGAGCCTGCAAAACTCCCTCCAGAACCGTGAGACGAACTGGGGCCCCCGGTCTGACCCAATGTCCCTCGGGAACCCGTGGATACCAAAAACGTGAGTCATCATGATCTCAGCTGAGGGCAACTTGTGTAGAGCGATGAAGTGCGTCATCTTGGAGAAACGGTCCACGACCGTTAGCACTGTGGTGTTGCCCTTGGACACCGGAAACTGGAGCGCTGCATTGGGATTGGGTCCCGCCGGGTCCCACGTGACACAACTCAAATCTCGCGGGAGCGGCCGGTATGAACTGTGCTCCGGGCGGCTAAAAGAAACACTGCGGGATCGGGATGCAGTGTTGCCAGGTTACGTGTACAATATTTATCGTATTTGTATGATAATTTTGCCCTGTGTACGATCAAAAAAGGCCACATATGTGATAATTTGACCATTCTGTGAATGTGTGGTTGTAATCGGTTTTAATCAGCCTGTTGTCGAGGCTGCTTCAGCCAACCCAAGAAGCAGTTCGAGGCTGCTTCAGCCAACCCAAGAAGCAGTTCGAGGCTGCTTCAGCCAACCCAACAAGCAGTTCGAGGCTGCTTCAGCCAACCCAAGAAGCAGTTCAGCTGCTTCAGCCAACCCAAGAAGCAGTTCGAGGCTGCTTCATCCAACCCAACAAGCAGTTCGAGGCTGCTTCAGCCAACCCAAGAAGCAGTTCGAGGCTGCTTCAGCCAACCCAAGAAGCAGTTCCAGGCTGCTTCAGCCAACCCAAGAAGCAGTTCCAGGCTGCTTCATTCAACCCAAGAAGCAGTTCAGCTGCTTCAGCCAACCCAAGAAGCAGTTCGAGGCTGCTTCAGCCAACCCAAGAAGCAGTTCCAGGCTGCTTCATTCAACCCAAGAAGCAGTTCAGCTGCTTCAGCCAACCCAAGAAGCAGTTCGAGGCTGCTTCAGCCAACCCAAGAAGCAGTTCGAGGCTGCTTCAGCCAACCCAAGAAGCAGTTCGAGGCTGCTTCATCCAACCCAACAAGCAGTTCGAGGCTGCTTCAGCCAACCCAAGAAGCAGTTCGAGGCTGCTTCAGCCAACCCAAGAAGCAGTTCAGCTGCTTCAGCCAACCCAACAAGCAGTTCGAGGCTGCTTCATCCAACCCAAGAAGCAGTTCGAGGCTGCTTCAGCCAACCCAAGAAGCAGTTCGAGGCTGCTTCAGCCAACCCAAGAAGCAGTTCAGCTGCTTCAGCCAACCCAAGAAGCAGTTCGAGGCTGCTTCAGCCAACCCAAGAAGCAGTTCGAGGCTGCTTCATCCAACCCAACAAGCAGTTCAGCTGCTTCAGCCAACCCAAGAAGCAGTTCGAGGCTGCTTCAGCCAACCCAAGAAGCAGTTCGAGGCTGCTTCATCCAACCCAACAAGCAGTTCGAGGCTGCTTCAGCCAACCCAAGAAGCAGTTCGAGGCTGCTTCAGCCAACCCAAGAAGCAGTTCAGCTGCTTCAGCCAACCCAACAAGCAGTTCGAGGCTGCTTCATCCAACCCAAGAAGCAGTTCGAGGCTGCTTCAGCCAACCCAAGAAGCAGTTCGAGGCTGCTTCAGCCAACCCAACAAGCAGTTCGAGGCTGCTTCATCCAACCCAACAAGCAGTTCGAGGCTGCTTCAGCCAACCCAAGAAGCAGTTCGAGGCTGCTTCAGCCAACCCAAGAAGCAGTTCGAGGCTGCTTCAGCCAACCCAAGAAGCAGTTCAGCTGCTTCAGCCAACCCAAGAAGCAGTTCGAGGCTGCTTCAGCCAACCCAAGAAGCAGTTCGAGGCTGCTTCATCCAACCCAAGAAGCAGTTCGAGGCTGCTTCAGCCAACCCAAGAAGCAGTTCGAGGCTGCTTCAGCCAACCCAAGAAGCAGTTCGAGGCTGCTTCAGCCAACCCAAGAAGCAGTTCGAGGCTGCTTCAGCCAACCCAAGAAGCAGTTCGAGGCTGCTTCAGCCAACCCAAGAAGCAGTTCAGCTGCTTCAGCCAACCCAAGAAGCAGTTCGAGGCTGCTTCAGCCAACCCAAGAAGCAGTTCGAGGCTGCTTCATCCAACCCAAGAAGCAGTTCGAGGCTGCTTCAGCCAACCCAACAAGCAGTTCGAGGCTGCTTCATCCAACCCAACAAGCAGTTCAGCTGCTTCAGCCAACCCAAGAAGCAGTTCAGCTGCTTCAGCCAACCCAAGAAGCAGTTCGAGGCTGCTTCAGCCAACCCAAGAAGCAGTTCAGCTGCTTCAGCCAACCCAAGAAGCAGTTCCAGGCTGCTTCAGCCAACCCAAGAAGCAGTTCGAGGCTGCTTCAGCCAACCCAAGAAGCAGTTCAGCTGCTTCAGCCAACCCAAGAAACAGTTCGAGGCTGCTTCAGCCACCATTCGACTGCCCTACAGCCAATGAAAGACTGTCCACTTGTGAACTCCAGATACAAACTGTGGCTCATGCTGTACTTCACAAACAATGCTAACAGAAAAGCGGTGGGCCATCCAAAAAGGAAGAAGACCACACAGACAAACCCACAATGAGTACCATAAGACATAAAAATTACAGTGGATGACAAAAGTATGCATCCCTCCTGGCACTTTTCCTATTTTGTTGCCTCACAAGTCATTGAAATGGATTTTAAAAAAAAACGCTCCCAGATCCAGTTGTTTATCTTTCTTTCAGGCATCACTTAGGCAGCGGTTCCTCTGATAATACGGTCAGAGTCAGCTGACTTTAGAGGATAAAAGAAGTAGAGGCAGAACTTCACTGAACATTTAGAAATCTAACAGACTACAGCTCAGCATCATGATCAACTCCACACAGGTTTCATATTTCACACTAAGTGCTTACTTTGATGTTGGTCTTTTCAAATACTTGTATTTTATGATCATTCTCTCTTTATATATTCTTATCATCAGTTCTAACGTTCTGCTCATCGTGGTTATCAGTGTGAACCGGAGCCTCCATGAGCCTATGAACATGTTTCTGTGCAGCCTGTTTGTAAATGAGCTGTATGGTAGTTCAGGGCTGTTTCCATTCCTGCTGATTCAGATCCTCTCTGACCTTCACACTGTTTCTGCTCCTCTCTGCTTCCTGCAGATCTTCTGTGTTTATACTTATGTAAGTGTTGAAATTTTTAACCTAGCCGTCATGTCTTATGACAGATATCTTGCCATCTGTTATCCTCTGCTGTACAACACTCTGATGACATCTGAAAAGGTTGCCATGCTAATTGCTCTCACATGGTTTTTGCCTTTTCTTGCGATCGTAGTTCTAATAGCACTCAGTGCATCTTTAAAGCTCTGTGGGAACATTATTGACAGAGTGTACTGTGGCAACTACTCTATTGTTAAACTGAGCTGCTCTGACATCAGTGTTAATAACATTTATGGACTTGTTTACACTTTCATCTCTTTCATCGGTCCTCTCATTCTGATTCTTTACACCTACACAAAGATTCTCATCATCTGTTTTTCTGGATCCAAACAGACCAGACAGAAAGCCTTACGGACCTGCACACCTCACCTGGCTTCTATCTTGAACTTTTGGTTTGGCTGCTCTTTTCAAATATTACAGAGCAGATTTGATTCAAGCAGAGTTCCTGCCCTGCTGGGCATTTTTTTGTCTCTGTACTTCCTGACATGCCAGCCGCTGTTTAATCCAGTGCTGTACGGGCTGAAAATGAACAAAATACGTGATGCATGTAAACGTCTGTTGTGAAGAAAAAGCTTCCGATGGAAAAGCTCATGCATGTTAAACTATGCATGCCTGAAAAATCAAGACTGTGTCCCGAAACGTCATCTCTACCCTTCAGAAACAATGATATTGTGGTTCTCAGACTGTTTTACCTGGAAGTGACTAAAAATAAATGCATTTAATTTTCTGATGGAAAGAGCTGCATACAGACTGTTTACAGGACAGGAGAAATGAATGTTTTCAAACTGTTTACAGGGTTTCTGCATAGATAGATAGATAATCTATCAATTCTTAAGGGGAAAACCGCTCATAAAAAATCCTCCAGTCATGAAAAAAGCAAATAAATGCAATGATCAATAACAATATGGATGAGATAATGCAATAAAATACAACTGATTTGTCATTTCAGAGTTGATCAACCAGGTGCAGTTGGCTGTTAACTCCCCTTTAAATGTTTGTTTTTAAATGAAAAGTAAAACAATTAAACTATTTGAATGAGAATTGTAGGAGTAGAAGTTTTTGTTTGTCATAAAGTTCATGTGGTAGTTTTGAAATTTAAGATGACTATAGATAATTGTTTGAGATGTGTGTAAATATCAGGAGAGAAGGGAAGATCCAGACTTCCAAATCAAAACCAAAAGCAAAGCGCAACACAAAACGCAGCTGAGCCGGATATAAAAAAACACAAAGAGTAAAAAACACAAAGACTATGGAGCAGAAAGCTGGTTTAACTTGGGCTGTGACTATGGGGCAAAAACCAGACTTAGCATATGTGAACAAGGCAGGGAAGTGAAGTGACTGATGGTAACCTGGAAACTACATGATGTGGGGAGAATAACAAATAACCTGAAAACAAGAGAGTCCAAACATAAACCGTGACAGTAAACAGCCTCTAAACTGTTTTATACATAAACTGTATCTGTAATATAACTATATAAACTGTTCCTGCAGTAGAGACATTTGGGCTTCATAATGCAGAGACAGTTGAATTTATGTTTTTTTCAACTATATATACTAAGCCCATTTGTATTCATACACAGGAACAAATCATATATTAATGTTTTACTACTAATGTGTGCAAGAAACGCTACTGAATACACTCAAGATACTATTCATTTTCATTTTGAGGGGACTGTTTTGTCAGTTATTCTGCTAAACTAAACTAAGTAATTTTAGAGTCAGTTCAGCAGGAAAAAACAATACTAAAAACAGAGAGAGGAGAGGTGCATCATGGGAGTTTTCTGTCAGGGATCGGTGGTGAGGTAGGTCCCAGATGCAGTTCTTCATCTTCACAAAAAGGGTTTATTCCACAAAAACAGGGAGCAAAGGCAGAGCCGGATCAAAAATACTCTGAAAATAAAACAAGACTGTGAATAAATGACATGACTATGAAAAACAAGACTGTGGCACCGGGGATGATGAGGCTATGATTAAACAAACTTAGTGAGTGAACCGTGACAAAAACAAGACAAGAACATAACCTGAAAACACAAGACTATTAAAACATAAACTGTGATCTGAAGAACAAACTGTGACAGAACATAGACTGTGACACTTCCCCAGCAGGCTGGGCCTATAGCAGCAGAACTATGGGATGTTTCAGGGTCACCTGATCCATCCCTAACTATAAGCTTTATCAGAAAGGAACGTTTCAGCCTGATCTTGTCACAGCTCAAATGAGCCACAACGTAAAAATAATGCAGGTTTATGGTAAAAGAGGTTTATTGTAAGGCTTTCCAGGGGTGTGACCTGAGAATGGTCTTTGGCACAGAGTCGGTGTGCAGGGAGTGAAAGGGCCTTTTCTGTACTGAAGACTGAACCTAGGTGAGGATACTCAGGGGAACAGAAGATGATCCATTTCTATGGAGGTTGCTGAGAGGAGAGGTTTAAAAAAGGTTAATGTGGTTATCTGAGGGGTTATTGTCCAAAGTTGTTTTCCTTGAATGAGTTTTACAGGGAGAGAGTCCCATTCCTTTTCTGTTTCTGGGAATCAAGTAGGGTGATACCCAAGTGAAGCTTCGAATGGGGACAGTCCAGATGATGTGAGGGAGTTGTGTGCATACTAGACCCAGGGAAGCTGCTGGCTCCCCGTGGAAGGAAGCTCGAGGTGACAAACGGACGTCGGACTCTAAAGAAAGCCACCAGAAATATGGTTGTAATGGTGCTACTGTGTGATTGGGTGGTAGGTGAAACGGGACGTATGGGCCCAATGGATGAGGGCGGAGCGGGCAGAGGCCGGGACAAAGCGGCGATCAGGATGACCAGTTCCCGGATCAGGGTCTGAAGCCAGGCTGAATCCGATCATCAATCTCCCACGTAACGCCTCTGAGAGCAGGATTGGGATATGTACGGATCTGTGGAATCCTCCTGGGAGGCAAACTGTCGGGTAGGTGATAGTGAAAGAGAACCAAACAAAAAATAGGGACCAACGGGCCTGCCGGTATTTGAGTCTCCTGGCATTTTGAAGGTATGAAAGGTTTTTGAGATCTGTCCGTACAATATAAGGATATTTAGCCCCTACCTCTGAGTCAGAGGTGTCCACTTCCACAATGAATTGTCTCTCAGGATCTGGTTGAAACAGACCAGGAGCGGGGATAACCATGGAGGATAGTGAGATAATCTGGTGAAGATTGGCTGGTCCTGCTGGTCCTGATGAGTTGTAATGTCGAACAGGTGTGAAAGCAGGAGCCAAACAGACCTCAGCTAAACCTTCTGGGGAACCTGCTCAGACTCAGAAATCAACATCACACCCCAAATTGGCAGCTGGTTCCACAGAGAGGGGCCTGATAACTGAAGGCTCTGCCTCCCATTCTGCTTTTAGGGGCCTGATAACTGAAGGCTCTGCCTCCCATTCTGCTTTTAGGGGCCTGATAACTGAAGGCTCTGCCTCCCATTCTGCTTTTAGGGGCCTGATAACTGAAGGCTCTGCCTCCCATACTGCTTTTAGGGGCCTGATAACTGAAGGCTCTGCCTCCCATTCTGCTTTTAGGGGCCTGATAACTGAAGGCTCTGCCTCCCATTCTGCTTTTAGGGGCCTGTTAACTGAAGGCTCTGCCTCCCATTCTGCTTTTAGAAACTCTGGGAACCACAAGGAAACCTGCAGCCTGAGAGCAAAGTGCTCTGTTGGGGAAATATCCAGCTGTGAGATCTTTAAGATGTGATGGAGCTCGGTCATTAAGAGCTTTATATGTGAGGAGAAGAATCTTAGATTCTATTCTGAATTTAACAGGGAGCCAATGAAGAGAAGCTAAAACTGGAGAAACATGATCTCTGCTGTTAGTTCAGCAGACAGCAGTTCTGAGTCATCCAGGTTTTTATGTCTTTAAGACAGGCTTGTAGTCTGACCAACCTGTTGGTTTCATCTGGTTTCATAGATAAGTACAGCTGAGTATCATCAGCATAACAATGGAAATTTATTCCCTGCTGTCTGATAATGTTACCTAATGGAAGCATGTATAAAGTAAAAAGAATCGGTCCAAGCACAGAACCCTGAGGAACTCCATGACTTACTCTGGTGTGTGAGGAAGATTCTTCATTTACAAGAACAAACTGGAATCTATCAGATAAATATGACTTAAACCAGCCTAATGCAGTTCCTTTAATCCCAATAACATGTTCAAGTCTCTGTAATAGTTTCTTTGCTTGAATGAGCAAGCAAGACACTCAATATGAAGTATATTTTAAACCATGAACTTTGTTTACTATTACATCGTTTGTAATGAACCAGCCAACACATGATGCCCATAAACTACACTTAAGGATGTACTTGCTGATTCATTCGTTAACTTTTCCGACATGCTTTATATTATTGAGGGTCATGGGTGGCTGTAGCCTGTCCACCTTCGGGTGAGAGAAGGTAGATCGTAACCTTGACGGTTACCAGTCCTACCGACTGTGATAATCATTATAAAGAATGACTTTGAGTCCAGTCATCTGTTGCTTGGTTATTCGACTCCACAGAGACTGTTTCTGAGGGATTAATACAGTTGTTTGTGCTGCATGGTGGGTTAGGTTTAATTAATTATAACACATAAAAATAACACAAAATTAAATGAATACAAGAAAAAACTCATTTGCTTTCATTCACTGCACATGAATCCAAGATAGTATGTTTTTTGTTCAAATACACACTGGTAAAGTCTTGGATAACTCAGGCATTATGCACCCCCTAATCTTTGGTAAAAATACAAACTTCCTCTGTGATTAATACAGAGGAACGTTGTTAAAACAATGTTTGGCAGAACTTTCTTGGAGGCATCTTGAGTTCCTGGATGTCAATTTGATGGTTACCGTAGCTACCACTAGAGGTCACAAATTCCTCAAACACATATATATATAATACAAGTTATTTTGTACAATTTTTTCTGATTTTTTTTGCAATGTGTACAAGCCTGAAGCTGCAAAACAAGACTTTGCAAACAAGACAGACAAACCAAGTCACTCCACCAAACTGATAAGTACACAACCACACCAAACCTTGAAGTTTTGCACTCGGAAATGCACGTTTATAAATGGAGCAGCATCTTATCAAGGGGGGTTTAGAAGTTACTCAAAACGACTGTAAAAAGGTCTATCTCTTTGTTGTATGGTATGGTACAAAAACAGGTCCGCCACAGGATATTGCAACCTTTCTGCTGAAAAACCAGCCCTTTGTCTCAGGACAACAGGCGGCCATTTTTGGTCCAGGTCGGCCATTTTGTGCCACCATCTTGAACAGGGAAAACCCTTTGTTTCCAAACCACAGAGACACTACAGTGCCTCCCACGCGGTTTTAAACAGAAACCCTAACAGAACAAAACCAACTTCAGGGCGAGCTAGAAGATACAACTTTTTTATCACCTAATCACCAAAACATTGGACACTGGACTAAACCTTGGATTTGATCAGGTGGTGCAGGTGTGGGCTGTATGCAGTGGGTTCAAGACCCTTGGTTTGTGTATGTGGAGGAAGTGGGAAGTGTAGGAGGAAGTGTAAAATAAATGGTTCTGGGAGACTTAGGTGTTAGGGCTATGGTCCTGTGACCTTAGGGTTAGGGTAAATGGAAGGGGAGGGCATAAGAAAAAGGGAGCAGGTGGGTTAGGGTTAGGGTTTATTGTGAAATTAAAGAGTCAACACAGAGACGCCCACAGCAGCAGACTCATACGTCACAACGTCTCTGTGTTGACTCTTTAAGAGAAGAAGCAGCAGGTCTCTGCTCAGTTAGGATGATTCACAGTCTCAGTTACTGCTACTGTTTGACGTATTTGTTTCATTTAACGATTTGATTATGATTTTCTTCGATGTAAATATATGCTGTTTGGGTTGTTGAAGGTTTGTCTCTATAATTTGCTGAAAACAAGTTTTACTTTTCAATTATATGTTGAAATGTACATTTATTGGTGACTGATCAATGCATTTAACAGCTTTATGATTTCTTTACAAGATAAGGATGAAAAGTAATTCTACACAAGTTTTATATTTCACATTAAGTGCTTACTTTAACATAGATTTGTTCACATACTTAATCTTCTTTATCATCATGTCTTTGTATCTTATAATAGTTGGTTCTAACGTTCTGCTCATCGTGGTTATCAGTGTGAACCGGAGCCTCCATGAACCTATGTACCTGTTTCTGTGCAGCCTGTTTGTAAATGAACTGTATGGTAGTTCAGGGCTGTTTCCATTCCTGCTGATTCAGATCCTCTCTGACGTTCACATTGTTTCTGCTCCTCTCTGTTTCCTGCAGATCTTCTGTATTTATACTTATGGAAATATAGAATTTACGAATTTAGCCGTCATGTCTTATGACAGATATCTTGCCATCTGTTATCCTCTGCAGTACAACATCTTAATGACATCTAACAATGTAGTTTTTCTTATCTGTATCATATGGTTAAGTCCTCTTTTTTTCATTTGTGTAACAACATTCTTGGGTGCCTCTCTGCAGCTGTGTGGGAACATCATTAATAAAGTGTACTGTGACAACCACTCCATCATAAAACTGGCCTGTTATGACACCAAAGTTAATGATATCTATGAGTTTGTTGCTGCTTTTCTCACAGTCTGTGTTCCAGTGTTTGTAATTCTCTTCACTTATGTTCAGATCCTTAAAGTCTGTTTTTCTGGATCCAAACAGACGAGACAGAAAGCTGTCAGTACCTGCACACCTCACCTGGCTTCTCTGCTCAACTTCTCTTTTGGAGTTTGCTTTGAAGTATTACAGAGTAGATTTAACATGAACAGTGTTCCAAACATGTTCAGAATATTTTTGTCCTTGTATTTTCTTACTTGTCAGCCACTCTTTAACCCTGTTCTGTACGGACTGAACATGTCCAAAATACGTCAGTTGTGTAAAAGTCTACTTCTGAGCTTTGCTGGGAAATGTGGAGTTCAGCATGAGGGAAAACAGATAATGAATTAAATGTATGCCTTTGACTTCACTCGTGTCAGTAATGATTTCTACAGATAATAATAATAAATTTTGCAAGTGAAAAGAAACTTTTACTAAACTTCAGAGAGAGTGGAGTGTGAATGTGAAACAAGAACTTAGGATTTGAAATTCAAAAGCTTCTGCTGTGCCCGAATTATTTCAAACTGCACTGACTTTCACTGATGAAAAGAAATGATGACAATGTGTGAACCTGTTCCAAGACCCATAAAGAGTTCATCGTTTGGATATAAAAGGATCTGTATTTTAACAAACAAAATTAAATTAATACAAGAAAAAACTCATTTGCTTTCATTCACTGCAGAGTACATGAATCCAAGATAGTATGTTTTTTGTTCAAATACACACTGGTAAAGTCTTGGATAACTCAGGCATTATGCACCCCCTAATCTTTGGTAAAAATACAAACTTCCTCTGTGATTAATACAGAGGAACATTGTTAAAACAATGTTTGGCAGAACTTCCTTGGAGGCATCTTGAGTTCCTGGATGTCAATTTGATGGTTACCGTAGCTACCACTAGAGGTCACAAATTCTTCAAACACAAATATATATAATACAAGTTATTTTATACTTTTGTTTTCTGTGCTGAAGATTTTTTTTGCAATGTGTACAAGCCTGAAGCTGCAAAACAAGACTTTGCTACTGAAATTAACAACTTACATCAGAATGATTTACTTTCCTCTACTGAACTGTTTATATTTAAAAAAATATACAAAAATTGAAACTTAGAGAAAAAAATGAGAGTTAAAATGTACTGAGAATTTAAATAGAACCTTTTATCCTGTCTGAATGATAAATTATGAAAATAAAATGTTTAATCACTATATGGATTCTTAAAAAGGCAATTAGATCTAAGAAAAAAAAAACATGATAATGTATAACCCAAACTCAGAAATAGCTGGAATGCTGAAGTGTAAAAACTGAATGCAGTGAAAATACAAACTTCCTCTGTGATTAATACAGAGGAACATTGTTAAAACAATGTTTGGCAGAAATATAAGTGATAGTCAATATCTTATAAACAATATTTAATTCGCAATAGAGCATAAAACCCAATAAATATTAAAAGAGAGAAATCTCTAAAAGCTGGGACAGGTCCATGTTGTCCCTTGTGCAGCATGGAAAACATAACAGGGCACCCACATGGAGCCAGGCCTGGGGTCGGGGGCTGAGCTGTGACTCCTGGGGCTCGGCCCGGCTTAGCCCCAGTAAGCAACCGGATGAGTGGGAGCCTTTGCATCCCAAATCTTGGCATCAAAAACTCTTGGGGCATGAAACATCACCTCTCTGGTGGGGAAAGAGCCTGAGATGGTGTGTGAGGTGGAGCAATACCAGCTGGATCTGGTTGGGATCTCCTCAGAGTGTGGGCTCAGAATCCAAAGTCGTGGAGATTCTTTAATAATTTGTAGTTGCCCAGACAGAGAGGCCTTTCTCCCTTCTCCCCAGAGAACGAGAGGGTTGCTGTGGCTGCACATCGCAGGAGGGAAGGTCCTGACTGTGGATTGTGAGTATGCACTAAACAGCAGCTCAGCTTACCAAGCCTTCTTGGAGCCTCTGGCTGGTGTACTAGAGGGGTTCTACCAAGGGGTTCCATTGTTCTCCTGGGGGACTTCAATGCTCATGTGGGCAACGACCGAGTGAGCTGGAGGTCCCATACCTCCTGTCTACCGGGGGAGGTATAGGACATGAAATCTAATTGGGCTATGCTCAGGACTTCCATTGCAGATGCAGCTTCCAGGAGCTGTGGCCCAAAGGTTTTCTGTGCCTATTACATTGGCAAATGTAGGACCCACTCTTAGACAATTCCTGCACGGCGTCAGGATGCGACCCCGGAAGTCTTACCATTACACTATCCATCCATCTATTATCTTCCACTAATCTGAGTTTGGGTCACATTGGCAACAAGTTCAGAAGAAAAAAACAGACATCCCTCTCCCCAGCAACACCCTCCAGCTACTCTTGGGGGGTCCCAAGGCTTTCCAGACCAAGGGACATACAATCCCTCCAGCATGTTCTGGGTCTTACCCGGGGCCTCCTCCTAGTTGGAAATACCCAACAAACCTGCAAAGGGACTATACCAGGAGGCATCCTAACCAGAGGAACCACCTCAGCTGACTCCTTTCTATGTGGAGGAGCAGCGGCTCTAATCAGAGCCCATCCGGATGGTGGAGCTCCTCCCCCCGGATGGTGGAGCTCCTCCCCCAGATGGTGGAGCTCCTCCCCCTATGAGGAACTGATTTTCATCCCGACTGCTTCATGCTCAGCTGTGGACCGCTCCAGAGCAGCTGAATGCCATGGCTTGAAGAAGCCAACAGAACCACATCATCTGCAAAAAAGCAGAGATGCAACCCTGAGGTTTGTCCATTATCCATGGTTCATGTGTGTTTCAGATGTGCCACCTTCACGTGGATCCACCCCTTGTGGAGTGGGATTTTGAAGTTGGGTACAGTGTGAGCTGGGAGGCAGGCAAAAACAGCCTGGGTGTGCTGATTCCCAGTTGCAAACTGTCTCTTGGGACATGGATGGTTATACTACCTCACGTCATACTTACAAACCTGCTGAGTGCCTACATTTTGGAGTTTCCTCCCGCGACTTAAGGTCATAAAAGGTTCTGACTGTTGTTTGTGCACTAAACAGCAGCTCAGATTACTCAACCTACCTGGAGTCTCTGGATTGTGTCTTGGAGGTGGTGCCACCTGGGGATTCCATTGTTCTCCTGGGGGATTTCAATGCCCATGTTGGCAATGATGGAGTGACCTGAAGGTGCGTGATTGAAAGGAATGGCTTTCCTGATCTGAATCCGAGTGGTCTTTTGTTTATGTGCTGGTCATGGCTAGTCCATTACAAACACCATATTCGTTTTTTCCGTTTCCGTCACGTTTTTCGGCGCGCTACTCGTCCCGCAGCGAAGGTCCGACTAAAATAAAAAACACATGGCTGCGTGCGCGCCGATCGGGAGAGGTGTGATATTACTTTTCTCTCATTACTCGACCGGAATAGCGGATAAAGGGGAAAAAGCGGGCAAATTGTCAATGGGAAAATGAATGGAGAAGAGAAGAGAAGAGCCCCAAACTGCCTCCCCTTGGATGCCTCATAACTCAGCCATACAGCGTCACACACACACACATCATTCAAAGTTTGTGTGTGACAGGAAAGACTCAGCTTTAACTGTGGTAAAGGGCTTGTTAATAGCTTATACGGCTTTGACACAACGGCAGTTTACGTTTTATGGAGCCAGAGGACCTCGTCTCATGAGGCGCACACTCTAATCCTCACTCTAAAAATCTTTTAAAACAAATTTCTTGAACAAATTCCTCTCACGTCCAAAATATCTGCCTGATCTGGATAAATTATACATCAAAACGTAGGTATTTTAGTTCTCTTTCACCCAATGTGACTGTCATTGAGCTGGGCCTCACAGATTTCTCACAAATCCCCTCTGAGCGAAGAGATGGAACATTCCATCCCATTATAAAACGGCCGAGCCCTGAAATCAGTCGGAAAAATAAACCATAATAAAGGAGCCACGGGGGTTAGAAGAATAAAAATGACACCGCTGGCTTCCCCCGGGCCTTCTGGCGCTCACGGTGAAAGAATTATTCGGATACGACTTCTACTTTTCGAACATCGAGCGTTTTGTTCCAGATTTCTGCCTCAATATGAAAACCCCATGATTTTAAGGGGACAAAGTGAGGTACAGATTTGGCAGTTGGCAGTCACAGCTGTTGCCCATAGCAACTAATGCTGACCACACCCAAGATTGCTGCCCTGTTCTATCACAGCTGATGAAGCCAGAGCCAAGATGGCTGATGAGGGCAGAGCCAAGATGGCTGATGAAGGCAGAGTAAACATAGCAGGAGGGCAGCAGGAGGGCAGGAGCAGGAGGGATGGAGCAGGAGGGCAGGAGAAGGAGGGCAGGAGGAGGGCAGGAGCAGGAGGGCAGGAGGAGGGCAGGAGCAAGAGGGCAGGAGCAGGGCAGGAGCAGGAGGGCAGGAGCAGGGCAGCAGGAGGGCAGCATTAGGGCAGGAGCAAGCCAGGAGGGCAGCATTAGGGCAGCATTAGGGCAGCAGGAGGGCAGGAGGAGGGCAGGAGCAGGAGGGCAGCAGGAGGGCAACAGGAAGAGGGCAGGGCAGCAGGAGGGCAGCATTAGGGCAGGAGCAAGCCAGGAGGGCAGCATTAGGGCAGCAGGAGGGCAGGAGCAGGAGGGCAGGAGGAGGGCAGGAGGGCAGGAGGAGGGCAGGAGCAGGAGGGCAGGGCAGGAGCAGGAGGGCAGGAGGAGGGCAGGAGCAGGGCAGGAGCAGGAGGGCAGGAGGAGGGCAGGAGCAGGAGGGCAGGAGCAGGAGGGCAGGAGCAAGCCAGGAGGGCAGGAGCAAGCCAGGAGGGCAGCATTAGGGCAGCAGGAGGGCAGCATAAGGGCAGGAGCAGGGCAGGAGGGCAGCATTAGGGCAGCAGGAGGGCAGGAGCAGGGCAGGAGCAGGATGGCAGCAGGAGCAATGCAGGAGCAGAAGGGCAGCAGAAGAGCAGGGCAGGAGCAGAAGAGCAGAAGGGCAGCAGGAGGGCAGCAGCAGGGCAGCCAACATCGTTAAAGAGCTAACAGGTTCATGGCAGCTGCTGACTAGACAAATGCGCGCGATAGCGCGCACAAACTCATGTTTCCATTACTTTCAACACATCAGTTGTGATAATAGGTTCATGCCAGCCGCTGACTCATATGTTTTCCATTATTCTGAACAGATCAACT
The DNA here is from genome assembly GCA_036924055.1 of Leuresthes tenuis. Lineage (NCBI taxonomy): Eukaryota > Metazoa > Chordata > Actinopteri > Atheriniformes > Atherinopsidae > Leuresthes > Leuresthes tenuis. The sequence goes on from JAVGWW010000007.1 coordinate 439,310, forward strand.
GGGCCTTATGTGTCGAAAGCAGGCAGATTTTACCAGAACAAGCCACAATCTCATATTTAACACTGGATTTGAAGTATCTGGCAACTAGCAGCTCTCTCAGTCTCTCTGTGTCTGTGTGTCTGTGTGGATCTGGTACCAGGACACCTTAGGCCAATGTTAATGTTTAACTTTATAGTTGTGTCATCAAACCTGTGGCCGTATGTCCTTGACACTTTGGTGAAGAGAGAGGCAGAGCTCTCAGCTGTTCACCACCTGGTGGTGAGTAGGATTTGTTGCTGGGGAAGACTGCTGGACAGACCTGGTAACCTCAACCAGGTAGTGAGGGTGAACTGGGAACATCTGGTGGAGGGATAATGGAAGAATTCTCCTCATCTACCAGGGGAGGCTGGAGATATGGACTCCAAATGGACCACGTTAAGGACCTCCACTGCGGATGTGGCTTTCAGTAGCTGGGGCCTCAAGGTTGTCCATGCCCACTGTTGCAGTAATTGGAGGACCCACTGGGGGATGCCAGCAATTGAAAGAAGCTGCCAAGCTGAAGAAGGAGGCCTTTTGAAGGAGGCCTTTTGGACTTGATTGTCCCAGGGGTCACCTGAAGCAGCTGGATGAATGGCTGAAAGGGCTGCAGCGTTGGTGCTTGCAGAAGCTAAAAATTGGGAGGAATTTGGCGATGCCATGGAGAAGGACTTTAGGAGGGGAATCCATTCTATTTTATAATTATTCATTTTGTTAACAATAATTCATCTTGAAAAACTAATTTCCCTGAGGGGATTAATAGAGTATCATTCATTCATTCTCACTATTATCATCATAGTTTTTTTCTTTTTCTAAACTTACAAGTTTACATTATGACCAAAACCAACTGTACACTCATGTCAGTGATTACATCACCATGTTGTCCTTTCTTAGTTTGTTTGTTACTTTGTCACCATTTAATTTTTGTCTTCTTATTTTGTTGTTGTTCTGTTGTACGTAAAATATGAAAATACAGAAAAGTGTTTTTACATATTATTATATATTTTTTACGATGGAAATGCATCCCGATGCTCTGCAAGAAACTTACAGAATAACAGGAAGTGGAAAAATACTAATACTGAGGTCAGTAAAAGGTACAAATATGACTTAAAGTATTGCAATATAAAGATGTGACATTCATCACTTGGGTAACTGTTAACTGCAGATGGACTGGACTCAACATATAGCTGATAGCCTGTTAAAGTCTATATTTAATGTTCTACATTTTATTTTGAATCACTTTAAATCATTTGAAGTGCTTTACAAGAATAAAAACTTTCTAAATTGAATCTATTTGAATTGAAACATCAAAGCAATTATTTTCTTATATAATTTAAAGACCAAGTTTATTTCACTCAAATCTCTGTGTTTTTATCATGATTCAATAAGAACAAATCAACATTTGAAAGAAAGCAGACTTTTACACCTGCTGCGTATTTTGGACATATTTAGGCCATACAGTGCAGGACTAAAAAGTGGTTGACATGTTAAAAAGTACAAAGAAAGAAGTATTTGCAATATTGTTGGAACTCTGCTCATATCAAACCTGCTCTGTGACACTTCAAAACAAACTCCAAAAGAGAAGTTGAGCAGAGACGCCAGGTGAGGAGTGCAGGTACTGACAGCTTTCTGTCGAGTCTGTTTGGATCCAGAAAAACACACTTTGAGGATCCTGATGTATGTGTAAAGAATTGAAAGGACTGGACCAAAAACAATGATAGCTGTCATAATAAGTCCATAGATATTATTGACTGTAGTGTCAGCACAGGCCAGTTTAACAATAGAGTAGTTGTCACAACATACTTTGTTAATGACGTTTCCACAAAGCTGCAAAGAGAAACTCAGTGATATTAAAATCATAATCAGAAGTAAGGCAGGTAACCAGGCTACTGCAGTAAGGATGTTAACCCTCTGAAATGTCATTATTGTGTTATACTGCAGAGGATAACAGATGGCAAGATATCTGTCATAAGACATGACGGCCAAGATGGAAAATTCTATGGACCCATAGCTGTGGATACAGAAGATCTGCAGGAAACAGAGAGGAGCAGAAACAGTGTGAACGTCAGAGAGGATCTGAATCAGCAGGAATGGAAACAGCCCTGAACTACCATACAGCTCATTTACAAACAGGCTGCACAGAAACAGGTACATAGGTTCATGGAGGCTGCGGTTCACACTGATAACCACGATGAGCAGAACGTTAGAACCAACTATTATAAGATACCAACACATGATGATAAAGAAGAATAAGTATTTCAACTGATTGGTATCAAAATAAGCACCAAGAATGAAATATGAAACCTGAGTAGAGTTTATCATTATCTCATGTTGCTCCTTCACTGAATCACAAGAACTGTCTTAGAAATTCATATAACATTTACATCCGACTTTTGCTGTTAAAATCAGAGTAACCAGGAGAGAAACTGCAATTTATGGTGTGTGAAGACAGAGAGTTCCTGTGAACTGAGCAGGTACTCTGCCTCTGCTTCTTTTAAACCTTCCAGTTTCCTCCCACAGCACCAGGCTGATGCCATCATCAAAGGGACAGTTACCGTTAACGGTTGATCCTGAAATAAAAACAAACTTTGCAGAACAAACTCTATTGATGGAAATTGATGATACACATGATACACACTTAACTCGCTTGAACTTTTGACTTAATTTTGGAAAAACAATGCAACAATGGGAACCCTGAGATCCCCACACATTAAGTTCCCTAATGGACAGTTTCACCCATCTTTCCCTGTTTACACTGCCGAAATAAAAACGGTGTTAATTCATCACTCACATACCGGAATAGATCTGTCAGGATTCTGTCATGGACACCGCTGAGCTCCAGGAGTTTATTGGCCTGGTCGGTGCCCTTCGTGCCTGCCAGAGGAAGGGCACAAGCCCCTTCCGACAGATGAGGGCGTCCGCCGAACTTTTAGACTTTTTTGAGGACCTTTCAGTTTTGGCCTCAGTGGCGGAATTGGCGCAGATCCTGAGCGAGACCAAAAGGGTTAGCCGAGCAGCCAAAGAGGAGGTATTTGGGCGGAGGTCTGCACGGGCCGCCACCGCCGTGCCTGGCATGGACTCGACCGAGGTCTCGGTCGGGCCCCATGAGACTCATACCTGTTCTTTTACCTGCCCCGTTTCTGCTCCTGTGACGCTTTCCTCTCAGCCTGCCTTCACGTCCAAGCTGAGCGCTGCCATGCTACAGCCTGCTGACTCCGCCGGCCCTCTTCGAGCTGGTCTTTCCGCCGGGGTCCTCCTCGTCCGAGCCTGTTGCCACGACCGTAGTTCCTGTTAACACGACCGTAGTTCCTGTTGCCACGACCGTAGTTCCTGTTAACATGACCGTAGTTCCTGTTAACACGACCAAAGTTCCTGTTGCCACGACCATAGTTCCTGTTAACACGACCAAAGTTCCTGTTGCCACGACCATAGTTCCTGTTGCCACGACCATAGTTCCTGTTAACACGACCATAGTTCCTGTTGCCACGACCATAGTTCCTGTTAACACGACCAAAGTTCCTGTTAACACGACCGTAGTTCCTGTTGCCACGACCATAGTTCCTGTTAACACGACCAAAGTTCCTGTTAACACGACCATAGTTCCTGTTGCCACGACCATAGTTCCTGTTAACACGACCATAGTTCCTGTTGCCACGACCATAGTTCCTGTTAACACGACCATACCTGCTCCAGCGGTCAGAGTCCCACCCACCCACCCCAATTCAGGGATGTCTGGAAGATATTCCTCTCGGAGGGGGCTGTGGGCGTCGCCGGGGGTGGGCCGGGTGGGCACAGTTTCGTCCTCGCCCACGCCTATGGAAGCCCAGGTAGGCTCATCGTTTTCCTCCTCGCCCTCGAACACGGAGGCCCAAGGGGTCGCAGCCTTGTCCTCGCCCTCGAACACTGAGGCCCAAGGGATCGCAGCCTTGTCCTCGCCCTCTGCCACGGAGGCCCAAGGGGGCGCAGCCTTGTCCTCGACCTCGGCCACGGAGGCCCAAGGGGGCGCAGCCTTGTCCTCGACCTCGGCCACGGAGGCCCAAGGGGTCGCAGCCTTGTCCTCGACCTCGGCCACGGATGCCCAAGGGGGCGCAGCCTTGTCCTCGCCCTCGGCCACGGAGGCCCAAGGGGGCGCAGCCTTGTCCTCGCCCTCGGCCACGGAGGCCCAAGGGGGCGCAGCCTTGTCCTCACCGTCACCTGCAGAAACTCAGGTGAGCGCACCATCAATAGTGGGAGTCCAGGCGGACCCACGCCCAGGTCACCTGTTTAGACAGACAGTTTATTAATCCTGAGGGAAATTCAAAGTATTCAGCAACTACACAGATGTGCAAAGGCAGTTTAGTATCAACAGCAAACAAAAAAAGAGATATGCATGTAATATGGATTTAATCATTATCATGATCCCTGGCCACCCAGTGAAGAGTTATACAGTCTTATGGCCAGGGGGACAAAAGACTTTTTGATTCTCTTTGTGGAGCAGCTCAGGGACAGCAGTTCAACACAGAGACAGACGAGACATACAACTATGGGCACTCAAACTGAGTCCTACAGTCAATTAACAACCACTTAGCCTAACATGCATATTTTGGGATGGTGAAGGAAACTGGAGTACTCAGGGAGAAACAGGCATGCACAGGGAGAACCCAGGCATGCACAGGGAGAACCCAGGAATACTCAAGGAGAACCCAGGCATGCACAGGGAGAACCCAGGAATACACAGGGAGAACCCAGGAATACACAGGGAGAACCCAGAAATGCACAGGGAGAACCCAGGAATACACAAGGAGAACCCAGAAATGCACAGGGAGAACCCAGGAATGCACAGGGAGAACCCAGGAATGCACAGGGAGAACCCAGGAATACACAGGGAGAACCCAGGAATACACAGGGAGAACCCAGGCTTGCACAGGGAGAACCCAGGCATGCACAGGGAGAATCCAGGCATGCACACAGGGAGAATCCAGGAATACACAGGGAGAACCCAGGAATGCAGAGGGAGAATCCAGGCATGCACAGGGAGAACCCAGGAATACACAGGGAGAACCCAGGCATGCACAGGGAGAACCCAGGAATACACAGGTAGAACCCAGGAATACACAGGGAGAACCCAGGCAGGCACGGGGAGAACCCAGGCATGCAGAGGGAAAACCCAGGCATGCACAGGGAGAACCCAGGAATACACAGGGAGAACCCAGGAATGCACAGGGAGAACCCAGGAATACACAGGGAGAACCCAGGAATACACAGGGAGAACCCAGGCATGCACAGGGAGAACCCAGGCATGCACAGGGAGAATCCAGGCATGCACACAGGGAGAATCCAGGAATACACAGGGAGAACCCAGGAATGCAGAGGGAGAATCCAGGCATGCACAGGGAGAACCCAGGAATACACAGGGAGAACCCAGGAATACACAGGGAGAACCCAGGCATGCACAGGGAGAATCCAGGCATGCACACAGGGAGAATCCAGGAATACACAGGGAGAACCCAGGAATGCAGAGGGAGAATCCAGGCATGCACAGGGAGAACCCAGGAATACACAGAGAGAACCCAGGAATACACAGGTAGAACCCAGGCATGCAGAGGGAGAACACAGGCATGCACAGGGAGAACCCAGGAATACACAGGGAGAACCCAGGCATGCACAGGGAGAACCCAGGAATACACAGGTAGAACCCAGGAATACACAGGGAGAACCCAGGCAGGCACGGGGAGAACCCAGGCATGCAGAGGGAAAACCCAGGCATGCACAGGGAGAACCCAGGAATACACAGGGAGGACCCAGGAATGCACAGGGAGAATCCAGGCATGCACAGGGAAAACCCAGGAATACACAGGTAGAACCCAGGCATGCACAGGTAGAACCCAGGAATGCACAGGTAGAACCCAGGAATACACAGGGAGAACCCAGGAATACACAGGGAGAACCCAGGAATACACAGGGAGAACCCAGGAATACACAGGGAGAACCCAGGCATGCCCAGGGAAAACCCAGGAATACACAGGGAGAACCCAGGCATGCACACAGGGAGAACCCAGGAATTCACAGGGAGAACCCAGGAATACACAGGGAGAACCCAGGAATGCCCAGGGAGAACCCAGGCATGCACAGGGAGGACCCAGGAATACACAGGGAGAACCCAGGAATGCCCAGGGAGAACCCAGGAATACACAGGGAGAACCCAGGCATGCACAGGGAGAACCCAGTTATGCACAGGGAGAACCCGGGAATACACAGGGAGAACCCAGTTATGCACAGGGAGAACCCAGGAATACACAGGGAGAACCCAGGCATGCACAGGGAGAACCCAGGAATACACAGGTAGAACCCAGGCATGCACAGGTAGAACCCAGGAATACACAGGTAGAACCCAGGAATACACAGGGAGAACCCAGGAATACACAGGGAGAACCCAGGAATACACAGGGAGAACCCAGGAATACACAGGGAGAACCCAGGCATGCCCAGGGAAAACCCAGGAATACACAGGGAGAACCCAGGCATGCACAGGGAGAACCCAGGAATACACAGGGAGAACCCAGGAATGCCCAGGGAGAACCCAGGAATACACAGGGAGAACCCAGGAATGCCCAGGGAGAACCCAGGCATGCCCAGGGAAAACCCAGGAATACACAGGGAGAACCCAGTTATGCACAGGGAAAACCCAGGAATAAGAACTTTGAAACGTGTTTGCAGGAAGAATGGAACAAAATAACAGCTGAAAGTCTTCATCACTTGGTATCTTCAGAACGTTTTTACGTGTTGGGAGAAGGAAACATTACAAAGTGGGAAAATATTTACAACTGATATTTAAAAACTGATGGATTATCATTTTCAAAGGATTTAAGTTAATGAGACAAAACATGACATGTCTTAAATTTATACTGTCTGGAATGAAAAGAAAGTGACCAAAGTTACAGAGGATAAAGCATCATAGCAGAGCAGCGTTCATTGACTTCGGCTGAGGCAGGGGACAAGATGAGGATGAAGAGGATAACAAACAAAAGGGTCTGAAATCAGAAAGGGGCCTGAAAACCATTGGAGCTTACTTTGAGTTATCGTTGGAGAGTAGAAGGGACAAAACTGCTGCAGCATTAACTCCAGAGTTTGTTGAGGATGTTAAAAACATGCAAAGAACAAAGTTAGCAGCAGCTCACTGATGGTACAAAGAAACAAAACCCCATACTGGACAGTGAGCATGAGTGTGCAGGCTTCTCCACCGTCTGAAATCTGATTTAGGACCTGTGATAAAAGTCTTTGCACAGTCTGACCTTTCTAAGGTTCTTTAACTTCTTACTGAACATCAGAAGTTCTGAAGTTTCTGCACTAACTTTGCTCTCAGCTGAACTCTCTGTAAAACCCTCAGAGGCTGCTGATGCAAAGCTGGATCTGTGTATATCAGAGGTCATCAACATGTTTGTCCCTGAGCTGTCTTCACATCAGCCACAGTTTCCTCTAATTCCCTCAGCGGCACATTAAGGTCGGAGCTGTTAACCAGAGAGACCAATCAGCACGAGCTGAGCTCAGCTGTGGTTTGGCTGCTTCACAGAGGGCATCACACACACCTCAGGGTCATGGACACACACACACCTGAGTGTTTGTCCATGTTTTCCAGAAATGATGACACCAACAGCAAACCTTACACAAACTTTGAAGTATTTCAGTTGCATTTAATGTGATTAATCTGACTCTTTGTCATCACTTTAAAGTTACCAGTCCACAGCGGTTCTAAGACAGCTGTCCATAAACTAATGAAACACTCGGAAAAGTCCCAAATCTGCTGATAAGCTCTGAGCTTCTATCTGAGACTGTAAAACTCCAAAGATTGGATCAGTGGAAGGGACATAAACCAAAGTAACCACAAGTGTTGACCAACAAGATTCCTGCTGGTCTGCTCAGTGCACAACAAGAGCCAAGAAGGTGCTAAACCTTTGTAACTTCATCCAAAACGGCACGATGGATGGATGGATGAAGGGAGGGATGGATGAAAGGCAGGATGAAGGGAAGGCTGGAAGGAGGGAAGTAGGGATGGATGAAGGAATAGATGAAGGGATGGATGAAGGGAGGCAGCGGTCCTTAACTGGTTCAGATCCTATTTAGAAGGCCGGAGTTATTTTGTTACAATTAGCAACTATGAATCTGAGCGAGTGGCCATGACTTGTGGAGTCCCCCAGGGGTCAATTCTTTTACCTCTTCTGTTTGGTAGTTGGTAGTTCAGCCGTGTATGTGTATGAGAAAAAGATTCATTGAAGTCATAGACTTCTGAATATTTATGTCTGAATCAGCCACAACAAACCAGTTAGTTCCAGGTTCTGTTGTAAACATGCACTTATATCCAAAAGTAAATGTCTGCAACCCAATAATCCAAAAGAGTTCAGATGTTGTCTGAAGTGAAAATAAAAACAAGAAATCGTTTACAAGTGTCATAAACCACAGTTTTATTCACAATAGAACTTAGAAGACATCAAATTGTAATGGATTGTGATTGATGGCAGAACCCTTAAACGGGGACAGAGACACTGACATGCTGAGACATGGAACGGAAAGGGCTGCCGAAAGGTAAAGATGAGTCTCTAGGCAAGAATGTCATTAGGTCCAAGTGAGAGAATGGATTGTACTGTCTGGGAAGGGTTATTCCTGCTGAATTTGGGTAAACAACTTTTCAGCAGTGTTGGCGGTGAGACGACTCAATTGCTGACTGATGAGAAAACGAGCAAACTGCGCTGTTTCAGACTTGAAGTAACGCAAACCAAGAGCGATCCAGGATTGTCGTCTAGCAGCTCCTACACCACGCCTAAGACAATCCAAACTCTGTTCATGTGTCGTCCCACGATGGTGGAATGACCTACCGAGCGCTACCAGAACAGGGGCGTCCCTGTCTATCTTCAAGAAGCTCCTGAAAACCCAGCTCTTCAGAGAGCATCTCCTATCCCAGCACTTACCTTGTACTTCCCTACCCCCTCTATCTCTGCACTTTATCTTTATAATATATAAACATAAACATGAAAGGTCTGGACTGCAGGCAGATCAGTCCAGCAGCTGGACTCTTCTACTACAGAGCCATGCTGTTGGAAGAGATGCAGGATGCGGTTTAACTTTGTCCTGCTGAAATATGCAAGGCCTTCCCTGAAGAGGACGTTGTCCAGATGTGAGCAGATGTTGCTCTAAAGCGTCTGCTCCCAACCTCCCCAGTTTTCACATGTGGCTTCTTCTTTGCCTGATGGAGCTTTAACCTGCATCTGTGGGTTGAGCTGTGTTCACAGACAATGATTTCTGGAAGTGTTCCTGAGCCCATGCTGTGATTTCCAGGACAGAATCAGGTCTGTTTTTAATGCATGATGTCTGCAGAACCTCTGAATCTTTAATGATGTCATACCTCACTGGTCGGTCATTCAAAGTATCCTGGCTTGGTCACACTTCTGCAGCGCACCACCTCACCACAGGGGTCCCCCAAGGTTCAGTACTGGGACCTCTTCTCTTTGCCATATACACCACCTCACTGGGACAGATCATCCGATCACATGGCTTCTCATACCGATGTTATGCTGATGATACCCAGCTCTATCCGTTATTCCCACCTGATGACCACACGGTCTCAGCTGAATCTCAGACTGTCTCTCTGACATATCAACATGGATGAAAGCCCATCACCTCCAATTCAACCTCCCATAAACTGAACTGCTGGTCTTCCCAGCCAAACCAACCATACACCACAGCATCTGCATCCAAACTGAATCCCTATCTCTGGCTCCATCAAAGGTTGCTAGAAACTTGGGTGTCATGATTGATGACCAACTAACCTTCAAAGATCACATTACCTCGGTTGCTCGTTCGTGCCGCTTTGCATTACTAAACATAAGAAAGATCAGACCATACCTAACCCAACATGCCCCCCAGCTCCTGGTGCAGGCCATGGTCATCTTCCACCTTGACTCCTGCAGTGCTCTCCTAACTGGTCTCCTAACTGGTTTCCTAACTGGTTTCCTAACTGCTCTCCTAACTGGTCTCCTAACTGGTTTCCTAACTGGTATCCTAACTGGTTTCCTAACTGCTTTCCTAACTGCTTTCCTAACTGCTCTCCTAACTGGTTTCCTAACTGGTTTCCTAACTGCTCTCCTAACTGGTTTCCTAACTGGTTTCCTAACTGGTCTCCTAACTGGTTTCCTAACTGGTTTCCTAACTGGTCTCCTAACTGGTCTCCTAACTGGTCTCCTAACTGGTTTCCTAACTGGTCTCCTAACTGGTCTCCTAACTGGTTTCCTAACTGGTCTCCTAACTGGTTTCCTAACTGGTCTCCAGCCTGTGAAACCTCTGCAGATGGTCCAGAACGCGGCGGTGCGTCTGGTCTTGGATCAGCCTAAAAGAACCCGTCCCCCCTCTGTTCATTGAGCTCCTCTGGCTGCCCTTAGCATCAGATCCAAGTCCCTGATGTTAGCTACAAAGAGCTTAATGGAGCGGCTCCATCTACTTGAATGCTCCTGCAAAGGCTTCTGTCCCAACTGGGTCCCTCCGTTGGTCCCAGGATTGTCGTCTAGCAGCTCCTACACCACGCCTAAGACAATCCAAACTCTGTTCAAGTGTCGTCCCACGATGGTGGAATGATACCCTGTACTTCCATCTATAAATGCTCTCTATCTCTGCTCTGTCACCTCTGACAGAGCCTGACTGGTGGTTTTCCTTCCATGAAGCTTATTGTTAGCTTTGATGTTAGCTGTAATGTTCCTTATTTGTATGTCGCTTAAACATAATTGAATGCTTGTTCAAGTCTTCTTCTGTTTTGTATATGGCTGCTTAAAGCATTCTTGCATTTGTGTCCTCTTTCACCACCTTTCCTAATCTACAGAGAAGATGTTGTTCTCCCTCAGTCAGGTCACCTAAAAAAACAGCAGTTCAAACTTTTGTGCTGCTCTGGGAGTAAACCAAGGTTTCCAACAACAAACTGGCGTCAGCCCTGAAGATCCACTCAGTCAGAGAAGGTATAATACTGTCCCTATGCTGCAGCAGCCAGCAGTAAGAAGCAACTCCAACTATCACAGTTTCTCTCAGTGAAGGTGAGCTCTGAGTAATCTGTCAGTAAACAACAGAAATGTCTCGTTCCTTAAAAAGTTTTTTCAGATGAAATAGCAGATAATTAAGAAGTAAGTGTGATTATTTTCCCTTTTTTGTCTTTTAAGTAAGAGAAACATGTTGAATTCAACATCCTCACCTTTTTCATACTTCATTCTTGGAGCTTATATGGATGTTGGAAGAATGAAATACTTGTACTTTATAATAACTGCAGTTCTGTACATTACAATTATTGTTTCCAACACGATGCTCATCGTGGTTATCAGTGTGAACAGGAGCCTCCATGAACCTATGTACCTGTTTCTGTGCAGCCTGTTTGTAAATGAACTGTATGGTAGTTCAGGGCTGTTTCCATTCCTGCTGATTCAGATCCTCTCTGACGTTCACACTATTTCTGCTCCTCTCTGCTTCCTGCAGATCTTCTGTTTGTATTCTTATGTGAAAGTAGAATTTTGTAATTTAGCCATCATGTCTTATGACAGATACGTTGCCATCTGTCATCCTCTGCAGTATCACACGATAATGACTCATTATAAGGTGCTTATTCTCATCGTTGGGATCTGGTTGTACTCTTCTGTGTCCTTTTTAACTGCTTTAATGTTAAACATCCGTCTGAGACTTTGCGGAAACGTCTTAAACAGCACGTTCTGTCGTAATTACCTCGTTGTTAAGTTGGCGTGTTCAGACACCAAAGTGAACAACATTTATGGACTTTTTGGTACCATGCTCACTGTCATAGTCCCTCTGCTTCCCATCTTATTTTCTTACACAAAGATCCTGAAAGTTTGTTCTTCTGGTTCCAGACAGACGAGACAGAAAGCTGCCAGCACCTGCACACTTCATCTTGCTTCGCTCCTTAACTTTTCCTTTGGGTGCTTGTTTGAAATACTTCAGAGTAGATTTGATATGAGCAATGTTCCCAGCGTGCTGCAAATCATGATGTCTTTGTACTTTGTGTTCCTTCAGCCTCTTCTGAATCCTCTCATGTATGGAATGCAAACATCCAAAATCAGAAATTCATGTAAAGATGTATTTAATAGGAAGAAGCTGACGGATAACACCAAGCCCGTGTGAAGCAAAATGTCACTAAACTTCTTAGTAGTATTATTTTAAGTGATGTAGATCTTTTTAAGGACACACGAGTCCACAGACGAACAATAAGGACTGACGGGTTAAACTGACAGAAAGAGGCATCAGTCTGGACCTGCTCAGTGTTTTCTGTGTTGTATGAGGACAGTTTCATGCATTTCATGTAATTTAATTCCCTGAAACTCCTTCAACTGATTGGAAAGACTGCAGCCGGGGTACTGATGGAGCCATCGTGAGGGAGTCTGCCTCTCTGCAGCACAAACATCTTAAATAAAATTCTGCTTCCCAGTTCTGGGACCAGAATCAAAGGCAGAGCTTTTAGTTTTCTGGTTCCTCTTTCTTCTGGTTCCTACTTGTGTTAATATTCTTACTTTGTCGTATATTTTTGACACTTATGCCTCTATTTTGATTTTTGAAATAATTGTTTTTAATATTTTAGGGCATTTTATAAAATCTCTCTTAACCCTGTTTAATTATCCGTTGTTGTCTTTAAATGTTTGTCCTTTGGTTGTAAAGTACTTCAGATTGTACTTATCCATGAAACATATGGTAAATAAATCAAATATATTAAATGAGTAACTTGTTCAGTCCTGGTTCTTTGTGGTCGCACAAACCACAAGATACAGTCCAATTAATTTTAATCCAATCAAATCCAAATTAGTCCAGTTCATAGCAGTCCTGAGCCCCCCCCCCCCCCCCCCCCCATCACTCCCATTTTTACAGTAAATACATAACTTATAATTATGGGTGCCCCATGCCAAAGGGGCACACATATTACTATTGTGAATACTTCTTATTTTTCCGTTTCCGTCACGTTTTTCGGCGCGCTACTCGTCCCACAGCGAAGGTCCGACTAAAATAAAAAATACATGGCTGCGTGCGCGCCGATGGGCAGAAGTGTGCTATTACTTTTCTCATTACTCATTACTCGAAAGGAATAGCGGATAAATGGGAAAAAGCGGGCAAATTGTCAATGGGAAAATGAATGGAGAAGGCCTAAAAGATTGGAGGCCTCGTAACTCAGCCATACAGCATCACACACACATCATTCAAAGTTTGTGTGTGACAGGAAAGACTCAGCTTTAACTGTGGTAAAGGGCTTGTCAATAGCTTATACAGCTTTGACACAACGGCAGTTTACGTTTTAGGTGTCCAGAGGAGGTCGTCTCATGTCAGTTACACTGTAACTGTCACTCTAAAAATCTTTAAAAGAACATTTCTTGAACAAATGCCTCTCACGTCCAAAATATCTGCCTGATCTGGATAAATTATACATCAAAACGTAGGTATTTTAGATGTCTTTCACCCAATGTGACTGTTATTGAGCTGGGCCTCACAGATTTCTCACAAATCACCTCTGAGCGCAGAGAGGGAACATTCCATCCCATTATAAAACGGGCGAGGCCTGAAATCAGTCGGAAAAATCATTTTAAAACTGCCATAATAAAGGAGCCACGGGGGATAGAAGAATAAAAATGACACCGCTGGCTTCCCCCGTCCCTTCTGGCGCTCACGGTGAAAGAATTATTCGGATCCGCCTTCTACTTTTCGAATAGCGAAAGTCTGTTACTTATGCCTCAATATGAAAACCCCATGATTTTAAGGGGACAAAGTGAGGTGCAGATTTGACAGTTGACAGTTGGCAGTTACAGCTGTTGCCCATAGCAACTAATGCTGACCACACCCAAGATGGCTGCCCTGTTCTATCACAGCTGATGAGGGCAGAGCCAAGATGGCTGATGAGGGCAGAGTAAACATAGCAGCAGAAGGGCATCAGCAGAAGAGCAGGAACAGGGCAGCAACAGGGCAGGAGCAGGGCAGCAGAAGGGCAGCAGAAGGGCAGGAGCAGGGCAGCAGAAGGGCAGGAGCAGGGCAGCAGAAGGGCAGCAGCAGGGCAGCAAAAGGGCAGCAGAAGGGCAGGAGCAGCGCAGCAGAAGGGCAGCAGCAGGGCATTAGAAGGGCAGCAGCAGGGAAGCAGCAGGGCAGCAGAAGGGCAGCAGCAGCAGGGCAGCAGAAGGGCAGGAGCAGCTTAGCAGAAGGGCAGCAGCAGGGCAGCAGAAGGGCAGCAGCAGGGCAGCAGAAGGGCAGCAGCAGGGCAGCAGGAGGGCAGCAGCAGGGCAGCAGAAGGGCAGGAGCAGGGCAGCAGAAGGGCAGGAGCAGGGCAGCAGAAGGGCAGCAGAAGGGCATTAGAAGGGCAGCAGCAGGACAGCAGCAGGGAAGCAGAAGGGCAGCAGAAGGGCAGTAGGAGGCTAGCAGCAGGGCAGCAGCAGGGCAGCAGAAGGGCAGGAGCAGCGCAGCAGAAGGGCAGCAGCAGGGCAGCAGAAGGGCAGCAGCAGGGCAGCAGGAGGGCAGCAGCAGGGCAGCAGAAGGACAGGAGCAGGGCAGCAGCACGGCAGCAGAAGGGCAGCGGCAGGGCAGCAGAAGGGCAGCAGCACGGCAGCAGAAGGGCAGCAGCAGGGCAGCAGAAGGGCAGGAGCAGGGCAGCAGCAGGGCAGCAGCAGGGCAGCCAACATGGTTAAACAGCTTCATGCCAGCTGCTCATGAGACAAATGCGCGCGATAGCGCGCACTAACTCATATGTTTCCATTACTCTCAACACATCAGTTGTGATAACAGCTTCATGGCAGCCCCTGATGACACAAATGCTCAATATGAAAACCCCATGATTTTAAGGGGACAAAGTGAGGTGCAGATTTGACAGTTGACAGTTGGCAGTTACAGCTGTTGCCCATAGCAACTAATGCTGACCACACCCAAGATGGCTGCCCTGTTCTATCACAGCTGATGAGGGCAGAGCCAAGATGGCTGATGAGGGCAGAGTAAACATAGCAGCAGAAGGGCATCAGCAGAAGAGCAGGAACAGGGCAGCAACAGGGCAGGAGCAGGGCAGCAGAAGGGCAGGAGCAGGGCAGCAGCAGGGCAGCAGAAGGGCAGCGGCAGGGCAGCAGAAGGGCAGCAGCACGGCAGCAGAAGGGCAGCAGCAGGGCAGCAGGAGGGCAGCAGAAGGGCAGGAGCAGGGCAGCAGAAGGGCAGCAGCACGGCAGCAGAAGGGCAGCGGCAGGGCAGCAGAAAGGCAGCAGAAGGGCAGCAGAAGGGCAGGAGCAGGGCAGCAGAAAGGCAGCAGCACGGCAGCAGAAGGGCAGCAGAAGGGCAGCAGCAGGGCAGCAGAAGGGCAGGAGCAGGGCAGCAGCAGGGCAGCAGCAGGGCAGCCAACATGGTTAAACAGCTTCATGGCAGCCCCTGACGACACAAATGCGCTCGATAGCGCGCATTCACTCATATGTTTTCCATTATTCTGAACAGATCAACTGTGCCTTATGTGTCTAAAGCAGGCAGATTTCACCAGAACAAGCCTCATATTTCAGACTGGATTATGATCATATAATGGTTGACCTTCAATTTGACCTTCAACTCTCAGCACATTAACTCATATATCTCTGTGTGGACGGGCAGCAGCTTTGCACCCATCAAAATTTCTTCAGAAATTTTCTAGTTATGATTTCTAGATATGATATTATTTCACCATAAGAAGAAACAAGTGAGCTATAAATCAAGACTCAGGAATCTCATTACTTTTTGTGAATCTACAAAAGTTGCCAGACTCGCCACAGGTTGCACAATAACAACTCAGCTAACTAGCTGTGTAGCCTCCAAGCTAGCTGAGATGCTAAAATTCTGAGTTCTTTCCACCCCTCTGGGGTCCGTTCCTGTGGCCTGTAATTTGATATTACAGACAGTGAATATGATAAATGTGATAATATTGTACATGCTGTCTCTTATCCAAGAGCAAGATCGTGTGCTTTTAATCATTTGTGAAACTTATTAGCATGACATGTCTGCTCATTTTATAACGAATTTACATTAATAATATAGAATTATATAGATATGGAAATATAGATCCATCCATCGGGTAGCGGGTGGAGCCTATCCCAGCAGTCATTCTGTTCCTAACTTTTATGGACAGACTTTCTAGGCGAAGCCAGTGCGTTGATTTGGCGACCTCAGAATCGGGTCTCTGCTTTTTGCGGATGATGTGGTTCTGTTAGCGTCGTCAGGCCGTGACCTTCGGCTCTCACTGGAGTGATTCGCAGCCGAGTGTGAAGCGGCTGAGATGAGAATCAACGCCTCCAAATCCGAGACTATTGTTCTCAGCAGGAAGAGGGTGGAATGCTCTCTCCGGGTCGGGAATGAGATCCTTCCCCAAGTGGAGGAGTTCAAGTATCTTGGGGTCTTGTTCACGAGTGAAGGACGAATGGAACGTGAGATTGACGGGCGGATCCGCTGCCGCCGAGGTCGTCCTGCCACAGCCGTCCGCTGCCGCCATTCCTGGTGCCACGTCCACGCCTGATTCGGCCGTCCTGCCGGTTTCCTCCACACTTGATCCGGGTGTCCTGCCGGGTCCCTTCACGCCTGATCCGGCCGTTCCTCCACATCTACGCCGGCCGTCCTGCTGGGTTCCTCGCCCACGACCAAGCCTGCTCCGGTGGTCGGAGTCCCACCTACTCACCCCATTTTGGGATCGTCTGGCAGCCATTCCTTGAGGAGGGGGCTATGGGCGTTGCCGGGGGTGGGCTGGGTAGGCAAAGCCTTGACCTTGCCGCCTATGGAAGCCCAGGTGGGCTCATCACCGTCCAGGCCCATGGAGGCTCGGGCGGACTCACCGCTGCTTGTCGCCAGTGGGGACCCTGGTGGTCCCGCGGCGGACTCCACCTCGGCTCGCTGCCCTGAAGGGGCGGCCGGGTCACCGGAGATCGGGCCGTCCGGTGGACGGGACCCGGCTTTAGGTCCTTCAGAGCCCCTCCCTCGTTGGATGTCTGGGAGCCATCCTTTAGGGGGGGAGACTCTGTCGCAGTTTGTCATGTCACAGTTTATGTTTAATCATGTTATGTTCTGGTCATGTTTGTCTCCTGCCACCTCGGTTCACTCACATCACCTGGCTCATTGTTCACAGCTGCACCTCATTCACTGATCACCACAGTATTTAGCTTCCTGGTTTCCTTTCAGTCACTGCAGAATCCTCACTGTCCCTTCATGCCACGCCACAGAAAGATAAGTTTGGTTCCTGCCTCATAGCCTTGTTAATGTAGCCATAGCCATAGTATTTATTCATAGTCTTGTTTTTCCATAGCCTTGTTTTGTTTAGTGTTTTTCATGTTTAAGTATTTTTGATGATCCGGCCTTTTGTTCGCGCTCCCTGATTTGAATAAACCTTTGATTTTTTTAAAAGAGCTGCATCTGGGTCCTACCTCTCCATCGTTCCTGACACATAAGAACTCAAGAACTAACACAATGATTCAATTTTAATCAAATCTAATCATATGTCTCTCGAATTGATCATGATAAAACTAATGAAATATAAAATTAGATAAAATATTCAACGTAAGAAATATGAACTCTGTATGGATCTTGGAACAGGTTCAGACATTGTCATCATTTCTTTTCATCAGTGAAAGTCAGTGCAGTTTGAAATAACTCGGGCACAGCAGAAGCTTTTGAATTTCAAATCCTAAGTTCTTGTTTCACATTCACACTCCACTCTCTCTGAAGTTTAGTAAAAGTTTCGTTTCACTTGCAAAATTTATTATTATTATCTGTAGAAATCATTACTGACACGAGTGAAGTCAAAGGCATACATTTAATTCATTATCTGTTGTCCCTCATGCTGAACTCCACATTTCCCAGCAAAGCTCAGAAGTAGACTTTTACACAACTGACGTATTTTGGACATGTTCAGTCCGTACAGAACAGGGTTAAAGAGTGGCTGACAAGTAAGAAAATACAAGGACAAAAATATTCTGAACATGTTTGGAACACTGTTCATGTTAAATCTACTCTGTAATACTTCAAAGCAAACTCCAAAAGAGAAGTTGAGCAGAGAAGCCAGGTGAGGTGTGCAGGTACTGACAGCTTTCTGTCTCGTCTGTTTGGATCCAGAAAAACAGACTTTAAGGATCTGAACATAAGTGAAGAGAATTACAAACACTGGAACACAGACTGTGAGAAAAGCAGCAACAAACTCGTAGATATCATTAACTTTGGTGTCATAACAGGCCAGTTTTATGATGGAGTGGTTGCCACAGTACACTTTATTAATGATGTTCCCACACAGCTGCAGAGAGGCACTTAAAGATAATGTGACACTAATGAATAAAGTAGAACTTAACCATATGATACAGATAAGAAAAACTACCTTGTTAGATGTCATTAAGATTTTGTACTGCAGAGGATAACAGATGGCAAGATATCTGTCATAAGACATGACGGCTAAATTGAAAAATTCAACACTTCCATAAGTATAAATACAGAAGATCTGCAGGAAGCAGAGAGGAGCAGAAACAGTGTGAACGTCAGAGAGGATCTGAATCAGCAGGAATGGAAACAGCCCTGAACTACCATACAGTTCATTTACAAACAGGCTGCACAGAAACAGGTACATAGGTTCATGGAGGCTCCGGTTCACACTGATAACCACGATGAGCAGAACGTTGGAACCAACTATTATAAGATACCAACACATGATGATAAAGAAGAATAAGTATGTGAACAAATCTATGTTAACGTAAGCACTTAATGTGAAATATAAAACTTGTGTAGAATTACTTTTCATCCTTATCTTAACTTGTAAAGAAATCATAAAGCTGTTAAATGCATTGATCAGTCACCAATAAATGTACATTTCAACATATAATTGAAAAAAATATCAAACTTTTCCAGCAAATTATAGAGACAAACCTTCAACAACCCAAACAGCATATATTTACATCCGGATTGATGAGTGTTTTTACATGAAAGAAAATCATTAAGTACTTAAATGAAACAAATACGTCAAACAGAAGCAGTAACTGAGACTGTGAATCATCCTAACTGAGCAGAGACCTGCTGCTTCTTCTCTTAAAGAGTCAACACAGAGACGCCCACAGCAGCAGACCGACCTTATACAACACAATATACAGATAATACAGTACAAGCAACTGCATTAATCCCACAGGGACAGTTTCTGTGAATCAGCAGAACAGAGACAGCAGAAGACTTCGTCTTTGGCCTTACAATGACTTTCATATTTTATGGACTCACCTGTGTAACCGCCCCCTCAACAGTTTTGTGTTATATTCTCGTTTGTTTGGTAGTAACTGAAAATGTTTTGGGGTTTTTTCGGTTATTTTGTGGACTTCAGTTACTATGGTAAGAGTCTCCCCCATGAGCTGTCACCTTATCGTGGTGGGGGAGTTTGCGTGCCCCAATGAGTCTGGGAGCTATGTTGCCCGGGGCTTTAAGCCCCTGGTAGGGTCACCCAAGGCAAACAGATCCTAGATGAGGGACCAGACAAAGAACAGCTCAAAAAACTCCTTATGATGGAAAATAAATTTGGACCTCGTCATCCCTTGCCCGGATGTGGGACACCGTGGCCTCCCCCCAGAGCCAGGCCCGGGGGGAGGCCCTGGTGTCCGGGCCTGTGCCCATGGGGCTCGGTCGGGCATAGCCCGAAAACATGACGTGGGTACCGACGGGCTCACCACCCGTGGGTAGAGGCCAAGGGGGTAGGGTGCCTTGTGAGATGGGTAGCAGCTGAAGGTGGAGGCCTTAGCGGTCTGATCCTCGGCTACTGAAGCTGGCCCTTGGGACGTGGAATGTCACCTCCCTGTTGGGGAAGGAGCCGGACTCAGCGAGGCTGAGCGGTGCCGGCTAGATATAGTCGGACTCACCTCGACGCACGGCTTAGGCTCTGGAACCAGTCCTCTTGAGAGGGGTTGGACTCTCTTCCACTCTGGAGTTGCCCGTGGTGAGAGGCGCAGAGCAGGTGTGGGCGTACTTATTGCCCCCCGGCTGTGTGCCAGTACATTGGGGTTTACCCCAGTGAACGAGAGGGTAGCCTCCCTCTGCCTTCGGGTGGGGGGACGGGTCCTGACTGTTGTTTGTGCCTATGTGCGAAACAGCAGTTCAGAGTACCTACTCTTTTTGGAGTCTCTGGGGGAGGCACTAGAGAATGCTCCTACCGGAGACTCCCTCGTTCTGCTTCAATGCTCACGTGGGCAATGACAGTGAGACCTGGAGGGGTGTGATTGGGAGGAACGCCCCCCCAATCTGAATCAGAGTGGTGTTCTGTTGTTGGACTTCTGTGCCAGTCATGGACTGTCCATAACGAACACCATGTTCAGGCATAAGGGCGTCCATATGTGCACTTGGCACCACGACACCCTCGGCCGCAGTTCGATGATCGACTTTGTGGTTGTATCATCGGACTTGCGGCCGTATGTCCTGGACACTCGGGTGAAGAGAGGGGCGGAGCTGTCAACTGATCACCACCTGGTGGTGAGTTGGCTCCGCTGGTGGGGGAGGATGCCGATCAGACCTGGCAGGCCCAAACGTATTGTGAGGGTCTACTGGGAGCGTTTGTCAGAATCCCCCGTCAGAAGGAGCTTTAACTCCCACCTCCGGCAGAGCTTCAACCATATCCCGGGGGAGGTGGGGGACATTGAGTCCGAATGGGCCATGTTCCGTGACTCCATTGCCGAGGCAGCTGATCGGAGTTGTGGCCGTAAGGTGGTCGGTGCCTGTCGTGGTGGCAACTCCCGAACCTGCTGGTGGACACCAGTGGTGAGGGAAGCCGTCAAGCTGACTCACAGTCAACACTGTGTATGGTGGGGACGGGGCTTTGCTGACCTCAACTACGGATGTTGTGAGTCGTGGGGGGAATACTTCGAGGAACTCCTAAATGCTACCAACACGTGCTCGGAGGAGGCAGAGTCGGAGAGCTCGGAGACGGGGCCGAGGTGGTCAAAAAGCTCCTCGGTGGCAAGGCCCCGGGTGTGGATGAGGTCCGTCCTGAGTTTCTCAGGGCTCTGGGTGTTGTAGGGCGGTCTTCACACGCCTCTGCAACATCGCGTGGACATCAGGGACAGTGCCTCTGGACTGACAGATCGGGGTGGTGGTCCCCCTCTTTAAAAAGGGGGACCAGAGGGTGTGTTCCAACTACAGGGGTATCACACTCCTCAGCCTCCCTGGTAAGGTCTATTCGGGGGTACTGGAGATCCATCGGATAGTCGAGCCTCGGATTCAGGAGGTGCAGTGTGGCTTTCGTCCTGGCCGTGGAACAGTGGACTAGCTCTATACCCTCGCCAGTGAAAGTGAAATGCAAAGCGTCGGATGCAGTGGTGTAAAGCTGCCGCCACTGGACTCTAAAACAGTGGAGATGCGTTCTCTGAAGTGACCAATCACGCTTCCCCATCTGACAATCTGATGGAGGAGTCTGGGTTTGGCGGTTGCCAGGGGAACGGTACTTGTCTGACTGCATTGTGCTGAGTGTAAAGTTTGGTGGAGGGGGGATTATGGTGTGGGGCTGTTCTTCAGGAGCTGGGCTTGGCCCCTTAGTTCCAGTGAAAGGAACTCTGAATGCTTCAGCATACCAAGAGCTTTTGGACCGTTTCATGCTCCCAACTTTGTGGAAACAGTTTGATGATGGACCCTTCCGGTTCCAACAGGACTGTGCACCAGAGCACAAAGCAAGGTCCATAAAGACATTGATGAGCAGGTTTGGTGTGGAGGAACGTGACTGGCCTGCACAGAGTCCTGACCTCAACCCGATAGAACACCTTTGGGATGAATTTGAGCAGAGACTGAGAGCCTTCTGTCCGACATCAGTGTCTGACCTCACACATGAGCTTCTGGAAGAATGGTCATAGCAGATGATGGTATGGTAAGGAAGGCCCCGGGCCAGACGGCATCAGCCTGCTTCAGCTAAACCCCAGCAAGACGGAGGAGATGATCGTAAACTTCACGAGGAAAGCATCTCACTTCACACCGGTAAATATCCAGGGATCGGACATAGAGGTGGTGGAGAGCTACAGATTCCTGGTGTTCACCTAAACAACAAACTGGACTGGACTGACAGCACCAAGAAGGGCCAGAGTCTCCTCCACCTGCTGAGGAGACTGAGGTCCTTCAGAGTGAGCAGGGCTCTCCTCAGGACCTGACTCTGAGGTGGCCTCAGACATCTTCTACGCTGTGGTCTGCTGGAGGGGGGGCAGCATGGACAGGAGCAGGCTCAACAGACTGATTAGAAGAGCGAGCTCTGTCCTGGACTGTCCTCTGGACTCCATAGAGGAAGTGGGTGAGAGGAGGATGTTAGCTGATGTCCATCATGGACAACACCTCCCACCCCCAACAGGACACTGTGGGGTCCCTGAACAGCTCCCTGAGCAGCTCCTTCAGCTGCAGACTGTTACACCCACAGTGGAAGAAGGAGAGGTTCCTCAGGTCCTTCATCCCAGCTGCTGTCAGGCTCTACAACACCTGATAATGATGTAGTTTCCTGTTCATGTCTCAACTACTACTCACCATGGCTGTATTTTTATTTATTCTGTATTTATATTTCTAATATTTCTAATATCTATATTTCCACTGCGATGTACTGGCGACCTGTCCAGGGTGTACCCCGCCTTTCGCCCGATGACTGCTGGGATAGGCTCCAGCCGCTACCCGATCGACGGATTGACGGTATAGAAAATGGATGGATGGATGGATCTATATTTCCACTTTCTTTTCTGCTGATGTAAGTAAATTTCCACGTGTTGGGTGAATAAAGATAAAGTATCCATCTATCCAGTAGTCGAGTTGTAAAAAAAGTTCAGGGGGGGGATAGTCATTTTTTTCACCAAAAAAAAAAAAAGGTGGTGGTGGTGGTGTGGGGGGGGGGGGGGGGGGGGGGGGGTTATTAATGTAAATTCGTTATAAAATGAGCAGACATGTCATGCTAATAGTTTCACAAATTATTAAAAGCACACGATCTTGCTCTTGGGTAAGAGACAGCATGTACAATATTATCACATTTATCATATTCACTGTCTGTAATATTAAGTTACAGGCCACAGGAACGGACCCCAGAGGGGTGGAAAGAACTCAGAATTTTAGCATCTCAGCTAGCTTGGAGGCTACACAGCTAGTTATTGTTGTTATCGTGCAACCTGTGGCGAGTCTGGCAACTTTTGTAGATTCACAAAAAGTAATGAGATTCCTGAGTCTTGATTTATAGCTCACTTGTTTCTTCTTATGGTGAAATAATATCATATAATTATAAGTTATGTATTTACTGTAAAAATGGGAGTGATGGGGGGGGGGGGGGGGGGGGCTCAGGACTGCTATGAACTGGACTAATTTGGATTTGATTGGATTAAAATTAATTGGACTGTATCTTGTGGTTTGTGCGACCACAAAGAACCAGGACTGAACAAGTTACTCATTTAATATATTTGATTTATTTACCATATGTTGCATGGATAAGTACAATCTGAAGTACTTTACAACCAAAGGACAAACATTTAAAGACAACAACGGAAAATTAAACAGGGTTAAGAGAGATTTTATAAAATGCCCAAAAAATTTAAAAACAATTATTTAAAAAATCAAAATAGAGGCATAAGTGTCAAAAATATACAACAAAGTAAGAATATTAATACAAGTAGGAACCAGAAGAAAGAGGAACCAGAAAACTAAAAGCTCTGCCTTTGATTCTGGTCCCAGAACTGGGAAGCAGAATTTTATTTAAGATGTTTGTGCTGCAGAGAGGCAGACTCCCTCACGATGGCTCCATCAGTACCCCGGCTGCAGTCTTTCCAATCAGTTGAAGGAGTTTCAGGGAATTAAATTACATGAAATGCATGAAACTGTCCTCATACAACACAGAAAACACTGAGCAGGTCCAGACTGATGCCTCTTTCTGTCAGTTTAACCAATCAGTCCTTATTGTTCGTCTGTGGACTCGTGTGTCCTCAAAAAGGCATCTACATCACTTAAAATAATACTACTAGGAAGTTTAGTGACATTTTGCTTCACACGGGCTCGGTGTTATCCGTCAGCTTCTTCCTATTAAATACATCTTTACATGAATTTCTGATTTTGGATGTTTGCATTCCATACATGAGAGGATTCAGAAGAGGCTGAAGGAACACAAAGTACAAAGACATCATGATTTGCAGCACGCTGGGAACATTGCTCATATCAAATCTACTCTGAAGTATTTCAAACAAGCACCCAAAGGAAAAGTTAAGGAGCGAAGCAAGATGAAGTGTGCAGGTGCTGGCAGCTTTCTGCCTCGTCTGTCTGGAACCAGAAGAACAAACTTTCAGGATCTTTGTGTAAGAAAATAAGATGGGAAGCAGAGGGACTATGACAGTGAGCATGGTACCAAAAAGTCCATAAATGTTGTTCACTTTGGTGTCTGAACACGCCAACTTAACAACGAGGTAATTACGACAGGCCGTGCTGTTTAAGACGTTTCCGCAAAGTCTCAGACGGATGTTTAACATTAAAGCAGTTAAAAATGACACAGAAGAGTACAACCAGATCCCAACGATGAGAATAAGCACCTTATAATGAGTCATTATCGTGTGATACTGCAGAGGATGACAGATGGCAACGTATCTGTCATAAGACATGATGGCTAAATTACAAAATTCTACTTTCACATAAGAATACAAACAGAAGATCTGCAAGAAACAGAGAGGAGCAGAAATAGTGTGAACGTCAGAGAGGATCTGAATCAGCAGGAATGGAAACAGCCCTGAACTACCATACAGTTCATTTACAAACAGGCTGCACAGAAACAGGTACATAGGTTCATGGAGGCTCCTGTTCACACTGATAACCACGATGAGCAGCGTGTTGGAAACAATAATTGTAATGTACAGAACTGCAGTTATTATAAAGTACAAGTATTTCATTCTTCCAACATCCATATAAGCTCCAAGAATGAAGTATGAAAAAGGTGAGGATGTTGAATTCAACATGTTTCTCTTACTTAAAAGACAAAAAAGGGAAAATAATCACACTTACTTCTCAATCATCTGCTTTTTCATCTGAAAAAACTTTTTAAGGAACGAGACATTTCTGTTGTTTACTGACAGATTACTCAGAGCTCACCTTCACTGAGAGAAACTGTGATAGTTGGAGTTGCTTCTTACTGCTGGCTGCTGCAGCATAGGGACAGTATTATACCTTCTCTGACTGAGTGGATCTTCAGGGCTGACGCCAGTTTGTTGTTGGAAACCTTGGTTTACTCCCAGAGCAGCACAAAAGTCTGAACTGCTGTTTTTTTAGGTGACCTGACTGAAGGAGAACAACATCTTCTCTGTAGATTAGGAAAGGTGGTGAAAGAGGACACAAATGCAAGAATGCTTTAAGCAGCCATATACAAAACAGAAGAAGACTTGAACAAGCATTCAATTATGTTTAAGCGACATACAAATAAGGAACATTACAGCTAACATCAAAGCTAACAATAAACTTCATGGAAGGAAAACCACCAGTCAGGCTCTGTCAGAGGTGACAGAGCAGAGATAGAGAGCATTTATAGATGGAAGTACAGGGTATCATTCCACCATCGTGGGACGACACATGAACAGTTTGGATTGTCTTAGGCGTGGTGTAGGAGCTGCTAGACGACAATCCTGGGACCAACGGAGGGACCCAGTTGGGACAGAAGCCTTTGCAAGAGCCTTCAAGTAGATGGAGCCGTTCCATTAAGCTCTTTGTAGCTAACATCAGGGACTTGGATCTGATGCGGGCGGCTAAGGGCAGCCAGAGGAGTTCAATGAAGTTTCACAGGCTGGAGACCAGTTAGGAGACCAGTTAGGAAACCAGTTAGGAAACCAGTTAGGAGAGCAGTTAGGAAACCAGTTAGGAAACCAGTTAGGAAACCAGTTAGGAGAGCAGTTAGGAAACCAGTTAGGAAACCAATTAGGAAACCAGTTAGGAAACCAGTTAGGAGACCAGTTAGGAAACCAGTTAGGAAACCAGTTAGGAGAGCAGTTAGGAAACCAGTTAGGAAACCAGTTAGGAGAGCAGTTAGGAAACCAGTTAGGAAACCAGTTAGGAAACCAGTTAGGAGAGCAGTTAGGAAACCAGTTAGGAAACCAGTTAGGAAACCAGTTAGGAAACCAGTTAGGAGAGCAGTTAGGAAACCAGTTAGGAAACCAGTTAGGAGAGCAGTTAGGAGAGCAGTTAGGAGACCAGTTAGGAAACCAGTTAGGAGAGCAGTTAGGAAACCAGTTAGGAAACCAGTTAGGAAACCAGTTAGGAGAGCAGTTAGGAAACCAGTTAGGAAACCAGTTAGGAAACCAGTTAGGAAACCAGTTAGGAGAGCAGTTAGGAGACCAGTTAGGAGACCAGTTAGGAAACCAGTTAGGAGAGCAGTTAGGAGAGCGTTGCAGTAGTTAAGGTGGGAGATGACCATGGCCTGCACCAGGAGCTGGGGGGCATGTTGGGTCAGGTATGGTCTGATCTTTCTTATGTTTAGTAATGCAAAGCGGCATGAATGAGCAACCGAGGTAACGTGATCTTTGAAGGTTAGTTGGTCATCAATCATGACACCCAAGTTTCTAGCAACCTTTGATGGAGCAAGAGATCGGGATTCAGTTTGGATGCAGATGCTGTGGTGTATGGTTGGTTTGGCTGGGAAGACCAGCAGTTCAGTTTTTGGGAGGTTAAGTTGGAGGTGATGGGCTTTCATCCATGTTGATGTGTCAGAGAGACAGTCTGAGATTCGTGCTGAGACCGTGTGGTCGTCAGGTGGGAATGACAGATAGAGCTGGGTATCATCAGCATAACATCGGTATGAGAAGCCATGTGATCGGATGATCTGTCCCAGTGAGGTGGTGTATATGGCAAAGAGAAGAGGTCCCAGTACTGAACCTTGGGGGACCCCTGTGGTGAGGTGGTGCGCTGCAGAAGTGTGACCAAGCCAGGATACTTTGAATGACCGACCAGTGAGGTATGACATCATTAAAGATTCAGAGGTTCTGCAGACATCATGCATTAAAAACAGACCTGATTCTGTCCTGGAAATCACAGCATGGGCTCAGGAACACTTCCAGAAATCATTGTCTGTGAACACAGCTCAACCCACAGATGCAGGTTAAAGCTCCATCAGGCAAAGAAGAAGCCACATGTGAAAACTGGGGAGGTTGGGAGCAGACGCTTTAGAGCAACATCTGCTCACATCTGGACAACGTCCTCTTCAGGGAAGGCCTTGCATATTTCAGCAGGACAAAGTTAAACCGCATCCTGCATCTATTCCAACAGCATGGCTCTGTAGTAGAAGAGTCCAGCTGCTGGACTGATCTGCCTGCAGTCCAGACCTTTCATGTTTATGTTTATATATTATAAAGATAAAGTGCAGAGATAGAGGGGGTAGGGAAGTACAAGGTAAGTGCTGGGATAGGAGATGCTCTCTGAAGAGCTGGGTTTTCAGGAGCTTCTTGAAGATAGACAGGGACGCCCCTGTTCTGGTAGCGCTCGGTAGGTCATTCCACCATCGTGGGACGACACATGAACAGAGTTTGGATTGTCTTAGGCGTGGTGTAGGAGCTGCTAGACGACAATCCTGGATCGCTCTTGGTTTGCGTTACTTCAAGTCTGAAACAGCGCAGTTTGCTCGTTTTCTCATCAGTCAGCAATTGAGTCGTCTCACCGCCAACACTGCTGAAAAGTTGTTTACCCAAATTCAGCAGGAATAACCCTTCCCAGACAATCCATTCTCTCACTTGGACCTAATGACATTCTTACCTAGAGACTCATCTTTACCTTTCGGCAGCCCTTTCCGTTCCATGTCCAGGAGAATCACCATCTCAGCATGTCAGTGTCTCTGTCCCCGTTTAAGGGTTCTGCCATCAATCACAATCCATTACAATTTGATGTCTTCTAAGTTCTATTGTGAATAAAACTGTGGTTTATGACACTTGTAAATGATTTCTTGTTTTTATTTTCACTTCAGACAACATCTGAACTCTTTTGGATTATTGGGTTGCAGACATTTACTTTTGGATATAAGTGCATGTTTACAACAGAACCTGGAACTAACTGGTTTGTTGTGGCTGATTCAGACATAAATATTCAGAAGTCTATGACTTCAATGAATCTTTTTCTCTTACACAAACAGAAGAGGTACAAGAATTGACCCCTGGTGGACTCCACAAGTCATGGCCACTCGCTCAGATTCATAGTTGCTAATTGTAACAAAATAACTCCGGCCTTCTAAATAGGATCTGAACCAGTTAAGGACCGCTGCCTCCCTTCATCCATCCATTCATCCCTTCATCTATTCCTTCATCCATCCCTACTTCCCTCCTTCCAGCCTTCCCTTCATCCTGCCTTTCATCCATCCCTCCCTTCATCCATCCATCCTTCGTGCCGTTTTGGATGAAGTTACAAAGGTTTAGCACCTTCTTGGCTCTTGTTGTGCACTGAGCAGACCAGCAGGAATCTTGTTGGTCAACACTTGTGGTTACTTTGGTTTATGTCCCTTCCACTGATCCAATCTTTGGAGATTTACAGTCTCAGATAGAAGCTCAGAGCTTATCAGCAGATTTGGGACTTTTCCGAGTGTTTCATTATTTTATGGACAGCTGTCTTAGAACCGCTGTGGACTGGTAACTTTAAAGTGATGACAAAGAGTCAGATTAATCACATTAAATGCAACTGAAATACTTCAAAGTTTGTGTAAGGTTTGCTGTTGGTGTCATCATTTCTGGAAAACATGGACAAACACTCAGGTGTGTGTGTGTCCATGACCCTGAGGTGTGTGTGATGCCCTCTGTGAAGCAGCCAAACCACAGCTGAGCTCAGCTCGTGCTGATTGGTCTCTCTGGTTAACAGCTCCGACCTTAATGTGCCGCTGAGGGAATTAGAGGAAACTGTGGCTGATGTGAAGACAGCTCAGGGACAAACATGTTGATGACCTCTGATATACACAGATCCAGCTTTGCATCAGCAGCCTCTGAGGGTTTTACAGAGAGTTCAGCTGAGAGCAAAGTTAGTGCAGAAACTTCAGAACTTCTGATGTTCAGTAAGAAGTTAAAGAACCTTAGAAAGGTCAGACTGTGCAAAGACTTTTATCACAGGTCCTAAATCAGATTTCAGACGGTGGAGAAGCCTGCACACTCATGCTCACTCTCCAGTATGGGGTTTTGTTTCTTTGTACCATCAGTGAGCTGCTGCTAACTTTGTTCTTTGCATGTTTTTAACATCCTCAACAAACTCTGGAGTTAATGCTGCAGCAGTTTTGTCCCTTCTACTCTCCAACGATAACTCAAAGTAAGCTCCAATGGTTTTCAGGCCCCTTTCTGATTTCAGACCCTTTTGTTTGTTATCCTCTTCATCCTCATCTTGTCCCCTGCCTCAGCCGAAGTCAATGAACGCTGCTCTGCTATGATGCTTTATCCTCTGTAACTTTGGTCACTTTCTTTTCATTCCAGACAGTATAAATTTAAGACATGTCATGTTTTGTCTCATTAACTTAAATCCTTTGAAAATGATAATCCATCAGTTTTTAAATATCAGTTGTAAATATTTTCCCACTTTGTAATGTTTCCTTCTCCCAACACGTAAAAACGTTCTGAAGATACCAAGTGATGAAGACTTTCAGCTGTTATTTTGTTCCATTCTTCCTACAAACACGTTGTTTCAAAGTTCTTATTCCCGGGTTCTCCCTGTGCATGCCTGGGTTCTCCCTGGGCATGCCTGGGTTCTCCCTGGGCATGCCTGGGTTCTCCCTGGGCATGCCTGGGTTCTCCCTGGGCATGCCTGGGTTCTCCCTGGGCATTCCTGGGTTCTCCCTGGGCATTCCTGGGTTCTCCCTGTGTATTCCTGGGTTCTCCCTGTGAATTCCTGGGTTCTCCCTGGGCATTCCTGGGTTCTCCCTGTGTATTCCTGGGTTCTCCCTGTGAATTCCTGGGTTCTCCCTGTGTATTCCTGGGTTCTCCCTGTGTATTCCTGGGTTTTCCCTGGGCATGCCTGGGTTCTCCCTGGGCATGCCTGGGTTCTCCCTGGGCATTCCTGGGTTCTCCCTGTGCATGCCTGGGTTCTCCCTGGGCATGCCTGGGTTCTCCCTGGGCATTCCTGGGTTCTCCCTGTGCATGCCTGGATTCTCCCTGTGCATTCCTCTGTTCTCCCTGTGTATTCCTGGGTTCTCCCTGTGTATTCCTGGGTTCTCCCTGTGCATGCCTGGGTTCTCCCTGTGTATTCCTGGGTTCTCTCTGTGTATTCCTGGATTCTCCCTGTGCATGCCTGGGTTCTCCCTGTGCATTCCTCTGTTCTCCCTGTGTATTCCTGGGTTCTCCCTGTGTATTCCTGGGTTCTCCCTGTGCATGCCTGGATTCTCCCTGTGCATGACTGGGTTCTCCCTGTGTATTCCTGGGTTCTCCCTGTGCATGCCTGGGTTCTCCCTGTGTATTCCTGGGTTCTCCCTGTGTATTCCTGGGTTCTCCCTGTGCATTCCTGGGTTCTCCCTGTGCATTCCTGGGTTCTCCCTGTGCATTCCTCTGTTCTCCCTGTGTATTCCTGGGTTCTCCCTGTGTATTCCTGGGTTCTCCCTGTGCATGCCTGGATTCTCCCTGTGCATGACTGGGTTCTCCCTGTGTATTCCTGGGTTCTCCCTGTGCATGCCTGGGTTCTCCCTGTGTATTCCTGGGTTCTCCCTGTGTATTCCTGGGTTCTCCCTGTGTATTCCTGGGTTCTCCCTGTGCATGACTGGGTTCTCCCTGTGTATTCCTGGGTTCTCCCTGTGCATGCCTGGGTTCTCCCTGTGTATTCCTGGGTTCTCCCTGTGTATTCCCGGGTTCTCCCTGTGCATTCCTGGGTTCTCCCTGTGCATTTCTGGGTTCTCCCTGTGTATTCCTGGGTTCTCCCTGTGTATTCCTGGGTTCTCCCTGTGCATGCCTGGGTTCTCCTTGAGTATTCCTGGGTTCTCCCTGTGCATGCCTGGGTTCTCCCTGAGTACTCCAGTTTCCTTCACCATCCCAAAATATGCATGTTAGGCTAAGTGGTTGTTAATTGACTGTAGGACTCAGTTTGAGTGCCCATAGTTGTATGTCTCGTCTGTCTCTGTGTTGAACTGCTGTCCTTGAGCTGCTCCACAAAGAGAATCAAAAAGTCTTTTGTCCCCCTGGCCATAAGACTAACTCTTAACTCTTCACTGGGTGGCCAGGGATCATGATAATGATTAAATCCATATTACATGCATATCTCTTTTTTTGTTTGCTGTTGATACTAAACTGCCTTTGCACATCTGTGTAGTTGCTGAATACTTTGAATTTCCCTCAGGATTAATAAACTGTCTGTCTAAACAGGTGACCTGGGCGTGGGTCCGCCTGGTCTCCCACTATTGATGGTGCGCTCACCTGAGTTTCTGCAGGTGACGTGAGGACAAGGCTGCGCCCCCTTGGGCCTCCGTATTCGAGGTCGAGGACAAGGCTGCGCCCCCTTGGGCCTCCGTATTCGAGGTCGAGGACAAGGCTGCGCCCCCTTGGGCCTCCGTATTCGAGGTCGAGGACAAGGCTGCGCCCCCTTGGGCCTCCGTGTTCGAGGGCGAGGACAAGGCTGCGCCCCCTTGGGCCTCCGTGGCCGAGGTCGAGGACAAGGCTGCGCCCCCTTGGGCATCCGTGGCCGAGGTCGAGGACAAGGCTGCGCCCCCTTGGGCCTCCGTGGCAGAGGGCGAGGACAAGGCTGCGCCCCCATGGGCCTCCGTGGCCGAGGGCGAGGACAAGGCTGCGCCCCCTTGGGCCTCCGTGGCCGAGGTCGAGGACAAGGCTGCGCCCCCTTGGGCATCCGTGGCCGAGGTCGAGGACAAGGCTGCGACCCCTTGGGCTGCCCACCCCCGGCGACGCCCACAGCCCCCTCCGAGAGGAATATCTTCCAGACATCCCTGAATTGGGGTGGGTGGGTGGGACTCTGACCGCTGGAGCAGGTATGGTCGTGATAACAGGAACTATGGTCGTGTTAACAGGAACTATGGTCGTGTTAACAGGAACTATGGTCGTGTTAACAGGAACTATGGTCGTGGCAACAGGAACTATGGTCGTGTTAACAGGAACTATGGTCGTGTTAACAGGAACTACGGTCGTGTTAACAGGAACTATGGTCGTGGCAACAGGAACTACGGTCGTGTTAACAGGAACTACGGTCGTGGCAACAGGCTCGGACGAGGAGGACCCCGGCGGAAAGACCAGCTCGAAGAGGGCCGGCGGAGTCAGCAGGCTGTAGCATGGCAGCGCTCAGCTTGGACGTGAAGGCAGGCTGAGAGGAAAGCGTCACAGGAGCAGAAACGGGGCAGGTAAAAGAACAGGTATGAGTCTCAGGGGGCCCGACCGAGACCTCGGTCGAGTCCATGCCAGGCACGGCGGTGGCGGCCCGTGCAGACCTCCGCCAAAATACCTCCTCTTTGGCTGCTCGGCTAACCCTTTTGGTCTCGCTCAGGATCGGCACCAATTCCGTCACTGAGGCCAAAACTGAAAGGTCCTCAAAAAAGTCTAAAAGTTCGGCGGACGCCCTCATCTGTCGGAAGGGGCTTGTGCCCTTCCTCTGGCAGGCACGAAGGGCACCGACCAGGCCAATAAACTCCTGGAGCTCAGCGGTGTCCATGACAGAATCCTGACAGATCTATTCCGGTATGTGAGTGATGAATTAACACCGTTTTTATTTCGGCAGTGTAAACAGGGAAAGATGGGTGAAACTGTCCATTAGGGAACTTAACGTGTGGGGATCTCAGAGTTCCCATTGTTGCATTGTTTTTCCAAAATTAAGTCAAAAGTTCAAGCGAGTTAAGCGTGTATCATGTGTATCATCAATTTCCATCAATAGAGTTTGTTCTGCAAAGTTTGTTTTTATTTCAGGATCAACCGTTAACGGTAACTGTCCCTTTGATGATGGCATCAGCCTGGTGCTGTGGGAGGAAACTGGAAGGTTTAAAAGAAGCAGAGGCAGACTACCTGCTCAGTTCACAGGAACTCTCTGTCTTCACACACCATAAATTGCAGTTTCTCTCCTGGTTACTCTGATTTGAACAGCAAAAGTCGGATGTAAATGTTATATGAATTTCTAAGACAGTTCTTTCTGAGCACAGAGTGATTTTATTAAGGAGCAACATGAGATAATGATAAACTCTACTCAGGTTTCATATTTCACTCTTGGTGCTTATTTCGATACCAATCAGTTGAAATACTTATTCTTCTTTATCATCATGTGTTGGTATCTTATAATAGTTGGTTCTAACGTTCTGCTCATCGTGGTTATCAGTGTGAACAGGAGCCTCCATGAACCTATGTACCTGTTTCTGTGCAGCCTGTTTGTAAATGAACTGTATGGTAGTTCAGGGCTGTTTCCATTCCTGCTGATTCAGATCCTCTCTGACGTTCACACTGTTTCTGCTCCTCTCTGCTTCCTGCAGATCTTCTGTATCTACAGCTATGTGTCCATAGAATTTTCCATCTTGGCCGTCATGTCTTATGACAGATATCTTGCCATCTGTTATCCTCTGCAGTATAACACAATAATGACATTTCAGAGGGTTAACATCCTTACTGCAGTAGCCTGGTTACCTGCCTTACTTCTGATTATGATTTTAATATCACTGAGTTTCTCTTTGCAGCTTTGTGGAAGCGTCATTAACAAAGTATATTGTGACAACTACTCTATTGTTAAACTGGCCTGTGCTGACACTACAGTCAATAATATCTATGGACTTATTATGACAGCTATCATTGTTTTTGGTCCAGTCCTTTCAATTCTTTACACATACATCAGGATCCTCAAAGTGTGTTTTTCTGGATCCAAACAGACTCGACAGAAAGCTGTCAGTACCTGCACTCCTCACCTGGCGTCTCTGCTCAACTTCTCTTTTGGAGTTTGTTTTGAAGTGTCACAGAGCAGGTTTGATATGAGCAGAGTTCCAACAATATTGCAAATACTTCTTTCTTTGTACTTTTTAACATGTCAACCACTTTTTAGTCCTGCACTGTATGGCCTAAATATGTCCAAAATACGCAGCAGGTGTAAAAGTCTGCTTTCTTTCAAATGTTGATTTGTTCTTATTGAATCATGATAAAAACACAGAGATTTGAGTGAAATAAACTTGGTCTTTAAATTATATAAGAAAATAATTGCTTTGATGTTTCAATTCAAATAGATTCAATTTAGAAAGTTTTTATTCTTGTAAAGCACTTCAAATGATTTAAAGTGATTCAAAATAAAATGTAGAACATTAAATATAGACTTTAACAGGCTATCAGCTATATGTTGAGTCCAGTCCATCTGCAGTTAACAGTTACCCAAGTGATGAATGTCACATCTTTATATTGCAATACTTTAAGTCATATTTGTACCTTTTACTGACCTCAGTATTAGTATTTTTCCACTTCCTGTTATTCTGTAAGTTTCTTGCAGAGCATCGGGATGCATTTCCATCGTAAAAATATATAATAATATGTAAAAACACTGCAATTAGACTCATAACATAATTTGATTTCCTTTTCTGTATTTTCATATTTTACGTACAACAGAACGACAACAAAATAAGAAGACAAAAATTAAATGGTGACAAAGTAACAAACAAACTAAGAAAGGACAACATGGTGATGTAATCACTGACATGAGTGTACAGTTGGTTTTGGTCATAATGTAAACTTGTAAGTTTAGAAAAAGAAAAAAACGATGATGATAATAGTGAGAATGAATGAATGATACTCTATTAATCCCCTCAGGGAAATTAGTTTTTCAAGATGAATTATTGTTAACAAAATGAATAATTATAAAATAGAATTTTGGCAGCTTCTTTCAATTGCTGGCATCCCCCAGTGGGTCCTCCAATTACTGCAACAGTGGGCATGGACAACCTTGAGGCCCCAGCTACTGAAAGCCACATCCGCAGTGGAGGTCCTTAACGTGGTCCATTTCTAGCCTCCCCTGGTAGATGAGGAGAATTCTTCCATTATCCCTCCACCAGATGTTCCCAGTTCACCCTCACTACCTGGTTGAGGTTACCAGGTCTGTCCAGCAGTCTTCCCCAGCAACAAATCCTACTCACCACCAGGTGGTGAACAGCTGAGAGCTCTGCCTCTCTCTTCACCAAAGTGTCAAGGACATACGGCCACAGGTTTGATGACACAACTATAAAGTTAAACACTAGAAAATTTCTGAAGAAATTTTGATGGGTGCCAAGCTGTTGCCCGTCTTCTGCCTGTCTTCTCAGACACAGAGAGACTGAGAGAGCTGCTAGTTGCCAGATACTTCAAATCCAGTGTTAAATATGAGATTGTGGCTTGTTCTGGTGAAATCTGCCTGCTTTCGACACATAAGGCCCAGTTGATCTGTTCAGAATAATGGAAAACATATGAGTCAGCGGCTGGCATGAACCTATTATCACAACTGATGTGTTGAAAGTAATGGAAACATGAGTTTCACCTCGTCAGCAGCTGCCATGAACGTGTTAATCTGTTCAGATTAATGGAAATTTATGAGTTAGTGCGCGCTAACTGTCTCACGAGCAGCTGGCATGAAGCTGTTTAACCATGTTGGCTGCCCTGCTGCTGCCCTTCTGCTGCCCTTCTGCTCCTGCCCTCCTGCTGCCCTAATGCTGCCCTCCTGCCCTGCTCCTGCCCTAATGCTGCCCTCCTGGCTTGCTCCTGCCCTCCTCCTGCCCTCCTGCTCCTGCCCTCCTCCTGCCCTCCTGCTCCTGCCCTCCTGCTCCATCCCTCCTGCTCCTGCCCTGCTCCTGCCCTCCTGCTGCCCTAATGCTGCCCTAATGCTGCCCTCCTGCCCTGCTCCTGCCCTAATGCTGCCCTCCTGGCTTGCTCCTGCCCTCCTCCTGCCCTCCTGCTCCTGCCCTCCTCCTGCCCTCCTCCTCCTGCCCTCCTGCTCCATCCATCCTGCTCCTGCCCTGCTCCTGCCCTCCTGCTCCTTCCCTCCTGCTCTTGCCCTCCTGCTGCCCTCCTGCTATGTTTACTCTGCCTTCATCCACCATCTTGGCTCTGCCCTCATCAGCTGTGATTGAACAGGGCAGCAATCTTGGGTGTGGTCAGCATTAGTTGCTATGGGCAACAGCTGTGACTGCCAACTGCCAACTGCCAAATCTGCACCTCACTTTGTCCCCTTAAAATCATGGGGTTTTTCATATTGAGGCAAGTCTGGAACAAACGGTCTCTGTTCGAAAAGTAGAAGTCGTATCCGAATAATTCTTTCACCGTGAGCGCCAGAAGGGACGGGGGAAGCCAGCGGTGTAATTTTTATTCTTCTATCCCCCGTGGCTCCTTTATTATGGCAGTTTTAAAATGATTTTTCCGACTGATTTCAGGGCTCGGCCGTTTTATAATGGGATGGAATGTTTCATCTCTTCGCTCAGAGGGGATTTGTGAGAAATCTGTGAGGCCAAGCTCAATGACAGTCACATTGGGTGAAAGACAACTAAAATACCTACGTTTTGATGTATAATTTATCCAGATCAGGCAGATATTTTGGACGTGAGAGGAATTTGTTCGAGAAATTTGTTTTAAAAGATTTTTAGAGTGAGGATTAGAGTGTGCGCCTCATGAGACGAGGTCCTCTGGCTCCATAAAACGTAAACTGCCGTTGTGTCAAAGCTGTATAAGCTATTAACAAGCCCTTTACCACAGTTAAAGCTGAGTCTTTCCTGTCACACACAAACTTTGAATGATGTGTGTGTGACGCTGTATGGCTGAGTTATGAGGCCTCCAAGGGGAGGCAGTTTGGGGCTCTTCTCTTCTCTTCTCCATTCATTTTCCCATTGACAATTTGCCCGCTTTTTCCCCTTTATCCGCTATTCCGGTCGAGTAATGAGAGAGAAAAGTAATAGCACACCTCTCCCCACCGGCGCGCACGCAGCCATGTGTTTTTTATTTTAGTCGGACCTTCGCTGCGGGACGAGTAGCGCGCCGAAAAACGTGACGGAAACGGAAAAAACGAATATGGTGTTTGTAATGGACTAGCCATGACCAGCACATAAACAAAAGACCACTCGGATTCAGATCAGGAAAGCCATTCCTTTCAATCACGCACCTTCAGGTCACTCCATCATTGCCAACATGGGCATTGAAATCCCCCAGGAGAACAATGGAATCCCCAGGTGGCACCACCTCCAAGACACAATCCAGAGACTCCAGGTAGATTGACTAATCTGAGTTGCTGTTTAGTGCACAAACAACAGTCAGAACCTTTTATGACCTTAAGTCGCGGGAGGAAACTCCAAAATGTAGGCACTCAGCAGGTTTGTAAGTATGACGTGAGGTAGTATAACCATCCATGTCCCAAGAGACAGTTTGCAACTGGGAATCAGCACACCCAGGCTGTTTTTGCCTGCCTCCCAGCTCACACTGTACCCAACTTCAAAATCTCACTCCACAAGGGGTGGATCCACGTGAAGGTGGCACATCTGAAACACACATGAACCATGGATAATGGACAAACCTCAGGGTTGCATCTCTGCTTTTTTGCAGATGATGCGGTTCTGTTGGCTTCTTCAAGCCATGGCATTCAGCTGCTCTGGAGCGGTCCACAGCTGAGCATGAAGCAGTCAGGATGAAAGTAGAGTACTCCCTCCGGGTCGGGATGAGTCTCTGCCTCAGCTGGAGTAGTTTCATCATCTCTGGACCTGGTTCTCAGTGATGGTGAGTTGGATCAGAGATGGACCGACGGATCGGGGCTTCGTCAGCAGTAATGAGGCCGCTGCTCCGGTCCGTTTGGTGAAGAGGGAGCTGAGCCGGAAGGAGAAGCTTTCAGGTTCCTGCTCCATCTTTGTTCCAAACCTCACCTGTGCTCACAGATCTGGGTTCTGACCCAAATTAGGAGGAGCTGGATACAAGCGGCTGAAATGAGTTTCCTTCAGAGGGGGCTGGGCTCAGCCTTAGAGATAGGGGGAGGAGCTCCACCATCCGGGGGGAGGAGCTCCACCATCCGGAGGGAGGAGCTCCACCATCCAGAGGGGCTCTGATTAGAGCCGCTGCTCCTCCACATAGAAAGGAGTCAGCTGAGGTGGTTCCTCTGGTTAGGATGCCTCCTGGTATAGTCCCTTTGCAGGTTTGTTGGGTATTTCCAACTAGGAGGAGGCCCCGGGTAAGACCCAGAACATGCTGGAGGGATTGTATGTCCCTTCTGGTCTGGAAAGCCTTGGGACCCCCCAAGAGTAGCTGGAGGGTGTTGCTGGGGAGAGGGATGTCTGTTTTTCTCTTCTGAACTTGTTGCCAATGTGACCCAAACTCAGATTAGTGGAAGATAATAGATGGATGGATAGTGTAATGGTAAGATTTCCAGGGTCGCATCCTGACGCCGTGCAGGAATTGTACTACCTCTTGCAGCGCTGCTTAGGCAAGATCCCCTTACGCTACCTGCTCACCTAGGATATGAGTGTGAGTTGCAAAATATACAGTGTACTCACATCATCCGAGATGTGACAGCCTCCTGCGTCACAATTAATGTTTCAAAATCTGCTGTTGGCCCAATTATTGTCCAAATTCAAACACTCTGTGCTCTCAACAATTTCCCTGAACAATTTCATCAGCCCACCAAGGGATATAAGGGATATAAGAGGCTATGAAGATGAGCCAAGGCTTTTCCTCTATGATTTTTATTTTAGGGCACCTCCAAAGCTGTCACACCGTTCAGCTACATCAAACATCTGCTGCTTTGAAATGGTTAGGAGAAAGCACCCCACCTGTCAAGCTTTCACGACCAATCTCTGCTGCCAGGGCTGTCAAAATCCCACCGGGGTCAACAGAAAATGTCTGGATTAGTTTTTGCAGCTTCTTGGGAGAGTTTTATCCAAAGATTCAACAGAGATACATGTCACTCTGGCAGTATACAATGATTCTCAAAGGCAATGGAGTCTTGGAATGTTTATGTATTTTGATTCTTCATCCAGGTCAAGCACAACCTGGGACAGGCCCTGCTTTCCCTTTCTGAGTTATTAAATGGTTTGCCAGAACATGCTTGAGGCCAACCAAAAGTCCTTCTCCATAGCCTTGCTTAATCCATCCTATGCCTAGGTTTAAATTTTCACAATCTCCAATGCTGCAGCCCCTTTCGACCACTCTGTATATTTCAGCTGTTTCAAATGCCCCCCACCCCCCGCGTAACCCCCCTAAAAGAGCCTGAAAGGCCTCTCTCTTCGGCTTCATTGTCTAAGAGTGGGTCCTACATTTGCCAATGTAATAGGCACAGAAAACCTTTGGGCCACAGCTCCTGGAAGCTGCATCTGCAATGGAAGTCCTGAGCATAGCCCAATTAGATTTCATGTCCTATACCTCCCCCGGTAGGGTTAGGGTTAGGTTAGGTTAAGCTGAGCTGCTGTTTAGTGCATACTCACAATCCACAGTCAGGACCTTCCCTCCTGCGATATGCAGCCACAGCAACCCTCTCGTTCTCTGGGGAGAAGGGAGAAAGGCCTCTCTGTCTGGGCAACTACAAATTATTAAAGAATCTCCACGAGTTTGGATTCAGAGCCCACACTCTGAGGAGATCCCAACCAGATCCAGCTGGTATTGCTCCACCTCACACACCATCTCAGGCTCTTTCCCCACCAGAGAGGTTATGTTTCATGCCCCAAGAGTTTGTGATGCCAAGATTTGGGATGCAAAGGCTCCCACTCATCCGGTTGCTTACTGGGGCTAAGCCGGGCCGAGCCCCAGGAGTCACAGCTCAGCCCCCGACCCCAGGCCTGGCTCCATGTGGGTGCCCTGTTATGTTTTCCATGCTGCACAAGGGACAACATGGACCTGTCCCAGCTTTTAGAGATTTCTCTCTTTTAATATTTATTGTGTTTTATGCTCTATTGCGAATTAAATATTGTTTATAAGATATTGACTATCACTTATATTTCTGCCAAACATTGTTTTAACAATGTTCCTCTGTATTAATCACAGAGGAAGTTTGTATTTTCACTGCATTCAGTTTTTACACTTCAGCATTCCAGCTATTTCTGAGTTTGGGTTATACATTATCATATTGTTTTTTCTTAGATCTAATTGCCTTTTTAAGAATCCATAAAGTGATTAAACATTTTATTTTCATAATCTATCATTCAGACAGGATAAAAGGTTCTTCTATTTAAATTCTCAGTACATTTTAACTCTAATTTTTTTCTCTAAGTTTCAATTTTTGTATATTTTTTTAAATATAAACAGTTCAGTAGAGGAAAGTAAATCATTCTGATGTAAGTTGTTAATTTCAGTAGCAAAGTCTTGTTTTGCAGCTTCAGGCTTGTACACATTGCAAAAAAAATCTTCAGCACAGAAAACAAAAGTATAAAATAACTTGTATTATATATATTTGTGTTTGAAGAATTTGTGACCTCTAGTGGTAGCTACGGTAACCATCAAATTGACATCCAGGAACTCAAGATGCCTCCAAGAAAGTTCTGCCAAACATTGTTTTAACAGTGTTCCTCTGTATTAATCACAGAGGAAGTTTGTATTTTTACCAAAGATTAGGGGGTGCATAATGCCTGAGTTATCCAAGACTTTACCAGTGTGTATTTGAGTAAAAAACATACTATCTTGGATTCATGTACTCTGCAGTGAATGAAAGCAAAGGAGTTTTTTCTTGTATTAATTTAATTTTGTTTGTTAAAATACATCCTTTTATATCCAAACGATGAACTCTGTATGGATCTTGGAACAGGTTCACACATTGTCATCATTTCTTTTCATCAGTGAAAGTCAGTGCAGTTTGAAATAACTCGGGCACAGCAGAAGCTTTTGAATTTCAAATCCTAAGTTCTTGTTTCACATTCACACTCCACTCTCTCTGAAGTTTAGTAAAAGTTTCGTTTCACTTGCAAAATTTATTATTATTATCTGTAGAAATCATTACTGACACGAGTGAAGTCAAAGGCATACATTTAATTCATTATCTGTTGTCCCTCGTGCTGAACTCCACATTTCCCAGCAAAGCTCAGAAGTAGACTTTTACACAACTGACGTATTTTGGACATGTTCAGTCCGTACAGAACAGGGTTAAAGAGTGGCTGACAAGTAAGAAAATACAAGGACAAAAATATTCTGAACATGTTTGGAACACTGTTCATGTTAAATCTACTCTGTAATACTTCAAAGCAAACTCCAAAAGAGAAGTTGAGCAGAGAAGCCAGGTGAGGTGTGCAGGTACTGACAGCTTTCTGTCTCGTCTGTTTGGATCCAGAAAAACAGACTTTAAGGATCTGAACATAAGTGAAGAGAATTACAAACACTGGAACACAGATAGTGAAAGAACCAGCAACATACTCATAGATATCATTAACTTTGGTGTCATAACAGGCCAGTTTTATGATGGAGTGGTTGTCACAGTACACTTTATTAATGATGTTCCCACACAGCTGCAGAGAGGCACTTAAAGATAATGTGACACTAATGAATAAAGTAGAACTTAACCATATGATACAGATAAGAAAAACTACCTTGTTAGATGTCATTAAGATGTTGTACTGCAGAGGATAACAGATGGCAAGATATCTGTCATAAGACATGACGGCTAAATTCGTAAATTCAACACTTCCATAAGTATAAATACAGAAGATCTGCAGGAAACAGAGAGGAGCAGAAACAGTGTGAACGTCAGAGAGGATCTGAATCAGCAGGAATGGAAACAGCCCTGAACTACCATACAGTTCATTTACAAACAGGCTGCACAGAAACAGGTACATAGGTTCATGGAGGCTCCGGTTCACACTGATAACCACGATGAGCACAACATTAGAACCAACTATTATAAGATACAAAGACATGATGATAAAGAAGATTAAGTATGTGAACAAATCTATGTTAAAGTAAGCACTTAATGTGAAATATAAAACTTGTGTAGAATTAACTTTCATCCTTATCTTAACTTGTAAAGAAATCATAAAGCTGTTAAATGCATTGATCAGTCACCAATAAATGTACATTTCAACATA
This sequence comes from Leuresthes tenuis, assembly GCA_036924055.1. Taxonomy (NCBI): domain Eukaryota; kingdom Metazoa; phylum Chordata; class Actinopteri; order Atheriniformes; family Atherinopsidae; genus Leuresthes; species Leuresthes tenuis. The sequence continues at coordinate 481,203 of JAVGWW010000007.1, forward strand.
TAATTGAAAAAAATATCAAACTTTTCCTGCAAATTATAGAGACAAACCTTCAACAACCCAAACAGCATATATTTACATCCGGATTGATGAGTGTTTTTACATGAAAGAAAATCATTAAGTACTTAAATGAAACAAATACGTCAAACAGTAGCAGTAACTGAGACTGTGAATCATCCTAACTGAGCAGAGACCTGCTGCTTCTTCTCTTAAAGAGTCAACACAGAGACGCCCACAGCAGCAGACCGACCTTATACAACACAATATACAGATAATACAGTACAAGCAACTGCATTAATCCCACAGGGACAGTTTCTGTGAATCAGCAAAACAGAGACAGCAGAAGACTTCGTCTTTGGCCTTACAATGACTTTCATATTTTATGGACTCACCTGTGTAACCAGCCCCCTCAACACTGTACTCTACTGTATTCCAGTTTCTTTGGAAATCTTCACCAAACGACAGAAAACCATCTTTAGTGATGCTAATTCAAACCTTAACTATACTTTACTAACCCGACATATCAGATGGTTCTGCTCCAGAGGAGAATCCAGTGTTACATTTGTACCTTATGTCAGATTGGCGTAACTTTCTGTGAAAGCTAATAAAACGACGCCTCCAGTCTGCCACAGCAACAATCTACAACAACCCGCAGAAGCTGCAACCTCAACAGTCTAACATCAAGAAAAGGAAAACGCGGCAGCTACTGAGGCCGTCTGACGTCCTTAAACCCCCAACTCACTCTACTCACTGACAAAGGACCACCACAAGTTCTGCTTGGAGAAGTTTTATGCTTTTTCCAGTCCTCCCTTATCACAGAAACCAATGAGTTGCCTTTAATAAACCTGGAGACACCTGGGTCTGAGGTCAGGAATGTCATAGTGCTGCAGTGCAGATGAGGAAGATGAAGGCTTAAAGCTACAACAGTCAGTTAAGAGGTGCAGAAGAGTGTAATGAAAGATCCTGGATAACCAAAAGCACATCCTTCCTGGTTCTGGTTCCGCTGGAGATTTCTTCCTGTTGAAAGCGTGCTTTCTTCTCGACTCTCGCCTTGTGCATACTTTCGATGGGGGGATTTTTGATGTGGTCTGTTGGTTTCCTTGGCTAGGGAACTTTATCTTTTCAATTTACATTGTATGAACTAAACTCATTTGGAATTTAATTGATACGATTTCACTGGATTATGATTGGATGACTAGGAATTGGATTATAAACAGTTGGAATTGGACTGTATCTTTGATTTGTTGTGATTTGGCGCTAAGTAATTCAAACTGAATTTATTTCCAATGGTTCAGCTGAGACAAAGCAATACTAAAGACCATGAGGCATTAAACAATATCAATTCCAAGGGCCTGGTGTACTTTAGAGCAGAACATGGCAGCCAGTACTGGGAGTGTCTTGAGAGGAGCTGAGCACCTGAAATTCAAGCTAACGTCCCGGGTCAAAAGGCTAACATTTCAGAGGCACCGCATCAACCAACTAGCTACCTTCTAACTAAACTAGTGCAATATTCTGTACATAGTTAAGGATGGGAATCGATGGGCTCCCAGTAGTTCCGTGGAATCGTTAATCCCCCTGCCTAACGATCCTGTTTATAGGTTCTGCTAAGGTCTGACGTATTTGCACGATGACGTCATGTGCACGCTTCGTATAATACTTTTATGGTTATTTCTCCTTCATCCACAGAGGCCGACCTGTCAATAGAACGGATAAGTCCTACAATCCGGCCCGACCCTCGTCTGTGGAGGAAAAGAAACGCTACCATCCGATGTGAAAAATCAAGAGCTCGGGCATTCATGAGAAGTAGCGAGATTCTTATACAGAAAATTAACCGTGACTTGAAGGTGATTTCGAAGTAAAGTAAATGTGTGTATATATATAAGTAGATATCTTAACCCCTCTTAGCCATTCTCAATTCTGTGTAAAGATGGATAATCAAGCAGGCAGAGCTGTGCCGGCTGTGATATCCGAGGCTGTGGGAAATTTGGAAAAAGTTCCCATACCGGTTCATGTGTGGAATTACTTTACACCGCTGGAGTATGCGCTCCTTAATGTCGATTATCAGTCATCTCCTATGAATATTGAAGAAGATGAAAATGATGAAATTGATGTGTTACACGAATTAGAATCATCAATCCTGAATTTAAACGGGCCTCCGCCACCCGCCCTGAGTTTACAAAGTGAGTCATCAAATCCAGCTCCTTGTGTCACACCACTAGAGACAGCCTCAGCGAATAGTGCTTCTCAAACTTCAGCATCAGATACTGTCTCACCAAATCTTATTTCTTTACCTTCTCCAGCTGCAGCAGAACAAACTTGGCAGCATGGTAGGGGGTTGAATCAGGAGAATGTAGCCGTCCCTGAACAGAATCAGAGAGATACACCTCCACCGATTGGGGGCTTGAATCAGGAGAATGTAGCCGTCCCTGAACAGAATCAGAGAGATACACCTCCACCGATTGGGGGCTTGAATCAGGAGAATGTAGCCGTCCCTGAACAGAATCAGAGAGATACACCTCCACCGATTGGGGGCTTGAATCAGGAGAATGTAGCCGTCCCTGAACAGAATCAGAGAGATACACCTCCACCGATTGGGGGCTTGAATCAGGAGAATGTAGCCGTCCCTGAACAGAATCAGAGAGATACACCTCCACCGATTGGGGGCTTGAATCAGGAGAATGTAGCCGTCCCTGAACAGAATCAGAGAGATACACCTCCACCGATTGGGGCCTTGAATCAGGAGAATGTAGCCGTCCCTGAACAGAATCAGAGAGATACACCTCCACCGATTGGTGGCTTGAATCAGGAGAATGTAGCCGTCCCTGAACAGAATCAGAGAGATACACCTCCACCGATTGGGGGCTTGAATCAGGAGAATGTAGCCGTCCCTGAACAGAATCAGAGAGATACACCTCCACCGATTGGGGGCTTGAATCAGGAGAATGTAGCCGTCCCTGAACAGAATCAGAGAGATACACCTCCACCGATTGGGGGCTTGAATCAGGAGAATGTAGCAGTCCCTGAACAGAATCAGAGAGATACACCTCCACCGATTGGGGGCTTGAATCAGGAGAATGTAGCCGTCCCTGAACAGAATCAGAGAGATACACCTCCACCGAGTGGGGGCTTGAATCAGGAGAATGTAGCCGTCCCTGAACACAATCAGAGAGATACACCTCCACCGATTGGGGCCTTGAATCAGGAGAATGTAGCCGTCCCTGAACAGAATCAGAGAGATACACCTCCACCGATTGGGGCCTTGAATCAGGAGAATGTAGCCGTCCCTGAACACAATCAGAGAGATACACCTCCACCGATTGGGGGCTTGAATCAGGAGAATGTAGCCGTCCCTGAACAGAATCAGAGAGATACACCTCCACCGATTGGGGGCTTGAATCAGGAGAATGTAGCCGTCCCTGAACACAATCAGACAGATACTGCAGGACGTCGAGGTATCGACGTGTGTTATTAGCAGTAAAATATCTCCACATCCTGGTTTTTAACGTACGGTTAAACCTCTCAATCATAGATGCCTTTACCTCACTCGGCGTAGCAAAATGCTCTGTGGTTCTCTAATAATGCCTTAAATTTTTTGTTAAAAAATTCTTTCCCCGCATCAGTTTGAAGTTTTTAGGGGTCTCGCTTTCTCTAAAAACGGATTCAAAAGCCTTTACCACCTCTGCGGTTGTTTTTCTCTTCATAGCCTTCAAGCCTTTTTTGAAAACACGTCAATGACGGTTAACAGATAATTACACCCGTCATTGTACTCAGCCAAGGCCTGCATGTCGCAGAGATCTGCTTGGAATTGTTTTAAGGGGCTGGTGACAAAAACTCTGTTTCTCTGAAAATGTATTCTTGCAGGTTTATGTAGAGTATATGCATCTTGCTCTGATAAGAAGTCTTGCACTTTTTCGCACGCAACTTTCTTACCCGTTTCGTCCTGTACAGCTTTACGCAACCTCTCTACTCCCCCAAAACTACCAGGGTGGATAGGATGGTAGAAAACCTTTTTCATTAATCTCGTTTCATCCATCTCACCTTATACAAACTCCCTTCACCCCTCCACCCATCAATCCTTTCATCCCGTCATCCCTCCACCCATCAATCCTTTCATCCCTTCATCCCTCCACCCATCAATCCCTTCACCCCTCCACCCATCAATCCTTTCATCCCTCCACCCATCAATCCTTTCATCCCTTCATCCCTCCACCCATCAATCCTTTCATCCCTTCATCCCTCCACCCATCAATCCTTTCATCCCTTCATCCCTCCACCCATCAATCCTTTCATCCCATCAATCCCTTCACCCCTCCACCCATCAATCCCTTCACCCCTCCACCCATCAATCCTTTCATCTCTTCACCCCTCCACCCATCAATCCTTTCATCCCATCATCCCTCCACCCATCAATCCTTTCATCCCTTCACCCCTCCACCCATCAATTCTTACATCCCGTCATCCCTCCACCCATCAATCCTTTTATCCCTTCACCCCTCCACCCATCAATTCTTTCATCTCTTCACCCCTCCACCCATCAATCCTTTCATCCCATCATCCCTCCACCCATCAATCCTTTCATCCCTTCACCCCTCCACCCATCAATTCTTACATCCCGTCATCCCTCCACCCATCAATCCTTTCATCCCGTCATCCCTCCACCCATCATCCCTCCACCCATCAATCCTTTCATCCTTTCATCCCTCCACCCATCAATCCTTTCATCCCTTCATCCCTCCACCCATCAATCCCTTCACCCCTCCACCCATCAATCCTTTCATCCCTCCACCCATCAATCCTTTCATCCCTTCATCCCTCCACCCATCAATCCTTTCATCCCTTCATCCCTCCACCCATCAATCCTTTCATCCCATCAATCCCTTCACCCCTCCACCCATCAATCCCTTCATCCCTCCACCCATCAATCCTTTCATCCCATCATCCCTCCACCCATCAATCCTTTCATCCCTTCATCCCTCCACCTATCAATCCTTTCATCCTGTCATTCATCCACCCATCAATCCTTTCATCCCTTCACCCCTCCACCCATCAATCCTTTCATCCCTTCATCCCTCCACCCATCAATCCCTTCATCCCTCCACCAATCAATCCTTTCATCCCTTCACCCCTCCACCCATCAATCCTTTCATCCCTCCACCCATCAATCCTTTCATCCTGTCATCCCTCCACCCATCAATCCTTTCATCCCTACATCCCTCCTTCCAGCCTCCCCTTCATCTTGCCTTTCATCCATCCACCCATCGTGCCGTTTTGGATGAAGTTACAAAGGTTTAGCACCTTCTTGGCTCTTGTTGTGCACTGAGCAGACCAGCAGGAATCTTGTTGGTCAACACTTGTGGTTACTTTGGTTTATGTCCCTTCCACTGATCCAATCTTTGAAGTTTTACAGTCTCAGATAGAAGCTCAGAGCTTATCAGCAGATTTGGGACTTTTCCGAGTGTTTCATTAGTTTATGGACAGCTGTCTTAGAACCGCTGTGGACTGGTAACTTTAAAGTGATGACAAAGAGTCAGATTAATCACATTAAATGCAACTGAAATACTTCAAAGTTTGTGTAAGGTTTGCTGTTGGTGTCATCATTTCTGGAAAACATGGACAAACACTCAGGTGTGTGTGTGTCCATGACCCTGAGGTGTGTGTGATGCCCTCTGTGAAGCAGCCAAACCACAGCTGAGCTCAGCTCGTGCTGATTGGTCTCTCTGGTTAACAGCTCCGACCTTAATGTGCCGCTGAGGGAATTAGAGGAAACTGTGGCTGATGTGAAGACAGCTCAGGGACAAACATGTTGATGACCTCTGATATACACAGATCCAGCTTTGCATCAGCAGCCTCTGAGGGTTTTACAGAGAGTTCAGCTGAGAGCAAATTTAGTGCAGAAACTTCAGAACTTCTGATGTTCAGTAAGAAGTTAAAGAACCTTAGAAAGGTCAGACTGTGCAAAGACTTTTATCACAGGTCCTAAATCAGATTTCAGACGGTGGAGAAGCCTGCACACTCATGCTCACTCTCCAGTATGGGGTTTTGTTTCTTTGTACCATCAGTGAGCTGCTGCTAACTTTGTTCTTTGCATGTTTTTAACATCCTCAACAAACTCTGGAGTTAATGCTGCAGCAGTTTTGTCCCTTCTACTCTCCAACGATAACTCAAAGTAAGCTCCAATGGTTTTCAGGCCCCTTTCTGATTTCAGACCCTTTTGTTTGTTATCCTCTTCATCCTCATCTTGTCCCCTGCCTCAGCCGATGTCGCTGCTCTGCTATGATGCTTTATCCTCTGTAACTTTGGTCACTTTCTTTTCATTCCAGACAGTATAAATTTAAGACATGTCATGTTTTGTCTCATTAACTTAAATCCTTTGAAAATGATAATCCATCAGTTTTTAAATATCAGTTGTAAATATTTTCCCACTTTGTAATGTTTCCTTCTCCCAACACGTAAAAACGTTCTGAAGATACCAAGTGATGAAGACTTTCAGCTGTTATTTTGTTCCATTCTTCCTGCAAACACGTTGTTTCAAAGTTCTTATTCCTGGGTTCTCCCTGTGCATGCCTGGGTTCTCCCTGTGTATTCCTGGGTTCTCCCTGTGTATTCCTGGGTTCTCCCTGTGCATGCCTGGGTTCTCCCTGTGTATTCCTGGGTTCTCCCTGTGCATGCCTGGGTTCTCCCTGTGCATTCCTGGGTTCTCCCTGTGCATGCCTGGATTCTCCCTGTGCATGCCTGGGTTTTCCCTGTGTATTCCTGGGTTCTCCCTGTGCATTCCTGGGTTCTCCCTGTGCATGCCTGTGTTCTCCCTGTGTATTCCTGGGTTCTCCCTGTGCATGCCTGGGTTCTCCCTGTGCATGCCTGTGTTCTCCCTGTGTATTCCTGGGTTCTCCCTGTGCATGCCTGGGTTCTCCCTATGCATGCCTGGGTTCTCCCTGTGCATTCCTGGGTTCTCCCTGTGCATGCCTGTGTTCTCCCTGTGCATGCCTGGGTTCTCCCTATGCATGCCTGGGTTCTCCCTGTGTATTCCTGGGTTCTCCCTGTGCATGTCTGGGTTCTCCCTGTGTATTCCTGGGTTCTCCCTCTGTGCATGCCTGGGTTCTCCCTGTGCATGTCTGGGTTCTCCCTGTGTATTCCTGGGTTCTCCCTGTGTATTCCTGGGTTCTCCCTGTGCATGCCTGGGTTCTCCCTGTGTATTCCTGGGTTCTCCCTGTGCATTCCTGGGTTCTCCCTGTGCATGCCTGGATTCTCCCTGTGCATGCCTGGGTTTTCCCTGTGTATTCCTGGGTTCTCCCTGTGCATTCCTGGGTTCTCCCTGTGCATGCCTGTGTTCTCCCTGTGTATTCCTGGGATCTCCCTGTGCATGCCTGGGTTCTCCCTATGCATGCCTGGGATCTCCCTGTGTATTCCTGGGTTCTCCCTGTGCATTCCTGGGTTCTCCCTGTGCATGCCTGTGTTCTCCCTGTGCATGCCTGGGTTCTCCCTGTGTATTCCTGGGTTCTCCCTGTGTGCATGCCTTGGTTCTCCCTGTGCATGTCTGGGTTCTCCCTGTGTATTCGTGGGTTCTCCCTGTGCATTCCTGGGTTCTCCCTGTGCATGTCTGGGTTCTCCCTGTGTATTCATGGGTTCTCCCTGTGTGCATGCCTTGGTTCTCCCTGTGTATTCCTGGGTTCTACCTGTGTATTCCTGGGTTCTCCCTGTGTATTCCTGGGTCCTCCCTGTGCATGCCTGGGTTCTCCCTGTGCATGCCTGGGTTCTTCCTTTGTATTCCTGGGTTCTCCCTGTGCATGCCTGTGTTCTCCCTGTGTATTCCTGGGATCTCCCTGTGCATGCCTGGGTTCTCCCTATGCATGCCTGGGATCTCCCTGTGTATTCCTGGGTTCTCCCTGTGCATTCCTGGGTTCTCCCTGTGCATGCCTGTGTTCTCCCTGTGCATGCCTGGGTTCTCCCTGTGTATTCCTGGGTTCTCCCTGTGTGCATGCCTTGGTTCTCCCTGTGCATGTCTGGGTTCTCCCTGTGTATTCGTGGGTTTTCCCTGTGCATTTCTGGGTTCTCCCTGTGCATGTCTGGGTTCTCCCTGTGTATTCATGGGTTCTCCCTGTGTGCATGCCTTGGTTCTCCCTGTGTATTCCTGGGTTCTACCTGTGTATTCCTGGGTTCTCCCTGTGTATTCCTGGGTCCTCCCTGTGCATGCCTGGGTTCTCCCTGTGCATGCCTGGGTTCTTCCTTTGTATTCCTGGGTTCTCCCTGTGTGCATGCCTGGGTTTTCCCTGTGTATTCCTGGGTTCTCCCTGTGCATTCCTGGGTTCTCCCTGTGTATGCCTGGGTTCTCCCTGTGTATTCCTGGGTTGTCATGTCATGTTTTGTCTCATTAACTTAAATCCTTTGAAAATGATAATCCATCAGTTTTTAAATATCAGTTGTAAATATTTTCCCACTTTGTAATGTTTCCTTCTCCCAACACGTAAAAACGTTCTGAAGATACCAATTGATGAAGACTTTCAGCTGTTATTTTGTTCCATTCTTCCTGCAAACACGTTTCAAAGTTCTTATTCCTGGGTTCTCCCTGTGCATGCCTGGGTTCTCCCTGTGTATTCCTGGGTTCTCCCTGTGCATGCCTGGGTTCTCCCTGTGTATTCCTGGGTCCTCCCTGTGCATGCCTGGGTTCTCCCTGTGCATGCCTGGGTTCTTCCTGTGTATTCCTGGGTTCTCCCTGTGTGCATGCCTGGGTTCTCCCTGTGCATTCCTGGGTTCTCCCTGTGCATGCCTGGATTCTCCCTGTGCATGCCTGGGTTTTCCCTGTGTATTCCTGGGTTCTCCCTGTGCATTCCTGGGTTCTCCCTGTGCATGCCTGTGTTCTCCCTGTGCATTCCTGGGTCCTCCCTGTGCAGTCCTGGGTTCTCCCTGTGTATTCCTGGGTTTTCCCTGTGTATTCGTGGGTTCTCCCTGTGCATTCCTGGGTTCTCCCTGTGCATGTCTGGGTTCTCCCTATGTATTCCTGGGTTCTCCCTGTGTGCATGCCTGGGTTCTCCCTGTGTATTCCTGGGTTCTACCTGTGTATTCCTGGGTTCTTCCTGTGCATGCCTGGGTTCTCCCTGTGTATTCCTGGGTTCTCCCTATGCATGCCTGGGTTCTCCCTGTGTATTCCTGGGTCCTCCCTGTGCATGCCTGGGTTCTCCCTGTGCATGCCTGGGTTCTTCCTTTGTATTCCTGGGTTCTCCCTGTGCATTCCTGGGTTCTCCCTGTGCATACATGCATGCCTGGGTTCTCCCTGTGTATTCCTGGGTTTTCCCTGTGTAAGCCTGGGTTCTACCTGTGTATTCCTGGGTTCTCCCTGTGTATTCCTGGGTTCTCCCTGTGCATACATGCATGCCTGGGTTCTCCCTGTGTATTCCTGGGTTTTCCCTGTGTAAGCCTGGGTTCTACCTGTGTATTCCTGGGTTCTCCCTGTGCATTCCTGGGTTCTCCCTGTGCATGACTGGGTTCTACCTGTGTATTCCTGGGTTCTCCCTGTGCATACATGCATGCCTGGGTTTTCCCTGTGCACGCCTGGATTCTCCCTGTGTATGCCTGGGTTCTCCCTGTGTATTCCTGGGTTCTCCCTGTGTATTCCTGGGTTCTCCCTGTGCATTCCTGGGTTCTCCGTGTGTATGCCTTGGTTTTCCCTGTGCACGCCTGGATTCTCCCTGTGCATGCCTGGATTCTCCCTGTGCATACCTGGATTCTCCCTGTGCATGCCTAGGTTCTACCTGTGCATTCCTGGGTTCTCCCTGTGCATGCCTGGATTCTCCCTGTGCATGCCTGGATTCTCCCTGTGCATTCCTGGGTTCTCCCTGTGCATGCCTGGGTTCTCCCTGTGTATGCCTGGGTTCTCCCTGTGCATTCCTGGGTTCTCCCTGTGCATTCCTGGGTTCTCCCTGTGTATGCCTGGGTTCTCCCTGTGCATGCCTGGGTTCTCCCTGTGCAAGCATGCATTCCTGGGTTCTCCCTGTGCATGCCTGGGTTCTCCTTGAGTATTCCTGGGTTCTCCCTGTGCATGCCTGGGTTCTCCCTGTGTATTCCTGGGTTCTCCCTGTGCATGCCTGGGTTCTCCCTGAGTACTCCAGTTTCCTTCACCATCCCAAAATATGCATGTTAGGCTAAGTGGTTGTTAATTGACTGTAGGACTCAGTTTGAGTGCCCATAGTTGTATGTCTCGTCTGTCTCTGTGATGAACTGCTGTCTCTGAGCTGCTCCACAAAGAGAATCAAAAAGTCTTTTGTCCCCCTGGCCAAGACTGTATAACTCTTCGGGATTCAGGAAAAACAACCAGACACTGGACACTGGAGGAAGGGCAAGTTATCTGAAATGAGAAGAGAAGTCAATATTTCAAAATAAAACAGGAAGTGACAAGACAATACATGAAATAAAACCTAAACCTAAACCTAACAACCCTTAAAAGCGCCGGGCCTTGTCAGGCGGACAAGGCTGCGCCCCCTTGGGCCTCCATGGCCGAGGGCGAGGACAAGGCTGCGCCCCCTTGGGCCTCCTTGGCCGAGGGCGAGGACAAGGCTGCGCCCCCTTGGGCCTCCGTGGCCGAGGGCGAGGACAAGGCTGCGCCCCCCTGGGCCTCCATGGCCGAGGGCGAGGACAAGGCTGCGCCCCCTTGGGCCTCCGTGGCCGAGGGCGAGGACAAGGCTGCGCCCCCTTGGGCCTCCTTGTTCGAGGTCGAGGACAAGGCTGCGCCCCCTTGGGCCTCCGTGTTCGAGGTCGAGGACAAGGCTGCGCCCCCTTGGGCCTCCGTGTTCGAGGTCGAGGACAAGGCTGCGCCCCCTTGGGCCTCCGTGTTCGAGGTCGAGGACAAGGCTGCGCCCCCTTGGGCCTCCGTGGCCGAGGGCGAGGAGGAAAACGATGAGCCTACCTGGGCTTCCATTGGCGTGGGCGAGGACGAAATTGTGCCCACCCGGCCCACCCCCGGCGACGCCCACAGCCCCCTCCGAGAGGAATATCTTCCAGACGTCCCTGAATTGGGGTGGGTGGTCGGGACTCTGACCGCCGGAGCAGGCATGGTAGTGGCAACAGGAACTATGGTCGTGTTAACAGGAACTATGGTCGTGTTAACAGGAACTATGGTCCTGGCAACAGGAACTATGGTCGTGGCAACAGGAACTATGGTCGTGGCAACAGGAACTATGGTCGTGTTAACAGGAACTATGGTCGTGTTAACAGGAACTGTGGTCGTGTTAACAGGAACTATGGCCGCGGCAACAGGAACTATGGTCGTGGCAACAGGAACTATGGTCGTCTTAACAGGAACTATGGTCGTGTTAACAGGAACTATGGTCGTGGCAACAGGAACTACTGTCGTGTTAACAGGAACTACGGTCGCGTTAACAGGAACTAAGGTCATGTTAACAGGAACTATGGTCGTGTTAACAGGAACTATGGTCGTGGCAACAGGAACTACGGAAGTGGCAACAGGAACTATGGTCATGGCAACAGGAACTATGGTCGTGGCAACAGGAACTATGGTCGTGGCAACAGGAACTACGGTAGTGGCAACAGGAACTACGGTCGTGTTAACAGGAACTATGGTCGTGGCAACAAGAACTATGGTCGTGTTAACAGGAACTATGGTCGTGGCAACAGGAACTACGGTCGTGTTAACAGGAACTACGGTCGCGTTAACAGGAACTAAGGTCATGTTAACAGGAACTACGGTCGTGGCAACAGGAACTACGGTCGTGTTAACAGGAACTACGGTCGTGGCAACAGGCTCGGACGAGGAGGAGCCCGGCGGAAAGACCAGCTCGAAGAGGGCCGGCGGAGTCAGGCTGTGCCTTGGCGGAGTCAGAGGGCTGTAGCATGGCAGCGCTCAGCTTGGACGTGAAGGCAGGCTGAGAGGAAAGCGTCACAGGAGCAGAAACGGGGCAGGTAAAAGAACAGGTATGAGTCTCATGGGGCCCGACCGAGACCTCGGTCGAGTCCATGCCAGGCACGGCGGTGGCGGCCCGTGCAGACCTCCGCCAAAATACCTCCTCTTTGGCTGCTCGGCTAACCCTTTTGGTCTCGCTCAGGATCGGCACCAATTCCGCCACTGAGGCCAAAACTGAAAGGTCCTCAAAAAAGTCTAAAAGTTCGGCGGACGCCCTCATCTGTCGGAAGGGGCTTGTGCCCTTCCTCTGGCAGGCACGAAGGGCACCGACCAGGCCAATAAACTCCTGGAGCTCAGCGGTGTCCATGACAGAATCCTGACAGATCTATTCCGGTATGTGAGTGATGAATTAACACCGTTTTTATTTCGGCAGTGTAAACAGGGAAAGATGGTTGAAACTGTCCATTAGGGAATTTAATGTGTGGGGATCTCAGGGTTCCCATTGTTGCATTGTTTTTCCAAAATTAAGTCAAAAGTTCAAGCGAGTTAAGTGTGTATCATGTGTATCATCAATTTCCATCAATAGAGTTTGTTCTGCAAAGTTTGTTTTTATTTCAGGATCAACCGTTAACGGTAACTGTCCCTTTGATGATGGCATCAGCCTGGTGCTGTGGGAGGAAACTGGAAGGTTTAAAAGAAGCAGAGGCAGACTACCTGCTCAGTTCACAGGAACTCTCTGTCTTCACACACCATAAATTGCAGTTTCTCTCCTGGTTACTCTGATTTTAACAGCAAAAGTCGGATGTAAATGTTATATGAATTTCTAAGACAGTTCTTGTGATTCAGTGAAGGAGCAACATGAGATAATGATAAACTCTACTCAGGTTTCATATTTCACTCTTGGTGCTTATTTTGATACCAATCAGTTGAAATACTTATTCTTCTTTATCATCATGTGTTGGTATCTTATAATAGTTGGTTCTAACGTTCTGCTCATCGTGGTTATCAGTGTGAACCGCAGCCTCCATGAACCTATGTACCTGTTTCTGTGCAGCCTGTTTGTAAATGAACTGTATGGTAGTTCAGGGCTGTTTCCATTCCTGCTGATTCAGATCCTCTCTGACGTTCACACTGTTTCTGCTCCTCTCTGCTTCCTGCAGATCTTCTGTATCCACAGCTATGGGTCCATAGAATTTTCCATCTTGGCCGTCATGTCTTATGACAGATATCTTGCCATCTGTTATCCTCTGCAGTATAACACAATAATGACATTTCAGAGGGTTAACATTCTTACTGCAGTAGCCTGGTTACCTGCCTTACTTCTGATTATGATTTTAATATCACTGAGTTTCTCTTTGCAGCTTTGTGGAAACGTCATTAACAAAGTATGTTGTGACAACTACTCTATTGTTAAACTGGCCTGTGCTGACACTACAGTCAATAATATCTATGGACTTATTATGACAGCTATCATTGTTTTTGGTCCAGTCCTTTCAATTCTTTACACATACATCAGGATCCTCAAAGTGTGTTTTTCTGGATCCAAACAGACTCGACAGAAAGCTGTCAGTACCTGCACTCCTCACCTGGCGTCTCTGCTCAACTTCTCTTTTGGAGTTTGTTTTGAAGTGTCACAGAGCAGGTTTGATATGAGCAGAGTTCCAACAATATTGCAAATACTTCTTTCTTTGTACTTTTTAACATGTCAACCACTTTTTAGTCCTGCACTGTATGGCCTAAATATGTCCAAAATACGCAGCAGGTGTAAAAGTCTGTTTTCTTTCAAATGTTGATTTGTTCTTATTGAATCATGATAAAAACACAGAGATTTGAGTGAAATAAACTTGGTCTTTAAATTATATAAGAAAATAATTGCTTTGATGTTTCAATTCAAATAGATTCAATTTAGAAAGTTTTTATTCTTGTAAAGCCCTTCAAAAGATTTAAAGTGATTCAAAATAAAATGTAGAACATTAAATATAGACTTTAACAGGCTATCAGCTATATGTTGAGTCCAGTCCATCTGCAGTTAACAGTTACCCAAGTGATGAATGTCAAATCTTTATATTGCAATACTTTAAGTCATATTTGTACCTTTTACTGACCTCAGTATTAGTATTTTTCCACTTCCTGTTATTCTGTAAGTTTCTTGCAGAGCATCGGGATGCATTTCCATCGTAAAAATATATAATAATATGTAAAAACACTTTTCTGTATTTTCATATTTTATGTACAACAGAACAACAACAAAATAAGAAGACAAAAATTAAATGGTGACAAAGTAACAAACAAACTAAGAAAGGACAACATGGTGATGTAATCACTGACATGAGTGTACAGTTGGTTTTGGTCATAATGTAAACTTGTAAGTTTAGAAAAAGAAAAAAAACGATGATGATAATAGTGAGAATGAATGAATGATACTCTATTAATCCCCTCAGGGAAATTAGTTTTTCAAGATGAATTATTGTTAACAAAATGAATAATTATAAAATAGAATTTTGGCAGCTTCTTTCAAATGCTGGCATCCCCCAGTGGGTCCTCCAATTACTGCAACAGTGGGCATGGACAACCTTGAGGCCCCAGCTACTGAAAGCCACATCCGCAGTGGAGGTCCTTAACGTGGTCCATTTGGAGTCCATATCTCCAGCCTCCCCTGGTAGATGAGGAGAATTCTTCCATTATCCCTCCACCAGATGTTCCCAGTTCACCCTCACTACCTGGTTGAGGTTACCAGGTCTGTCCAGCAGTCTTCCCCAGCAACAAATCCTACTCACCACCAGGTGGTGAACAGCTGAGAGCTCTGCCTCTCTCTTCACCAAAGTGTCAAGGACATACGGCCACAGGTTTGATGACACAACTATAAAGTTAAACACTAGAAAATTTCTGAAGAAATTTTGATGGGTGCCAAGCTGTTGCCCGTCTTCTGCGTGTCTTCTCAGACACAGAGAGACTGAGAGAGCTGCTAGTTGCCAGATACTTCAAATCCAGTGTTAAATATGAGATTGTGGCTTGTTCTGGTGAAATCTGCCTGCTTTCGACACATAAGGCCCAGTTGATCTGTTCAGAATAATGGAAAACATATGAGTCAGCGGCTGGCATGAACCTATTATCACAACTGATGTGTTGAAAGTAATGGAAACATGAGTTTCACCTCGTCAGCAGCTGGCATGAACGTGTTAATCTGTTCAGATTAATGGAAATTTATGAGTTAGTGCGCGCTAACTGTCTCACGAGCAGCTGGCATGAAGCTGTTTAACCATGTTGGCTGCCCCCCTGCTGCCCTTCTGCTCCTGCCCTGCTGCTGCCCTTCTGCTGCCCTTCTGCTCCTGCCCTGCTCCTGCCCTTCTGCTGCCCTAATGCTCCTGCCCTGCTCCTGCCCTCCTGCTGCCCTTCTGCTCTTCTGCTCCTGCCCTGCTCTTCTGCTGCCCTTCTGCTGCCGTTCTGCTCCTGCCTTGCTCCTGCTGCCCTCCTACTCCTGCCCTACCCCTGCCCTCCTGCTGCCCTAATGCTGCCCTCCTGCCCTGCTCCTGCCCTAATGCTGCCCTCCTGGCTTGCTCCTGCCCTCCTCCTGCCCTCCTGCTCCTGCCCTGCTCCTGCCCTCCTGCTGCCCTAATGCTGCCCTCCTGCCCTGCTCCTGCCCTAATGCTGCCCTCCTGGCTTGCTCCTGCCCTCCTCCTGCCCTCCTGCTCCATCCCTCCTGCTCCTGCCCTGCTCCTGCCCTCCTGCTCTTGCCCTCCTGCTGCCCTCCTGCTATGTTTACTCTGCCCTCATCCGCCATCTTGGCTCTGCCCTCATCAGCTGTGATTGAACAGGGCAGCAATCTTGGGTGTGGTCAGCATTAGTTGCTATGGGCAACAGCTGTGACTGCCAACTGCCAACTGCCGAATTCTGCACCTCACTTTGTCCCCTTAAAATCGTGGGGTTTTTCATATTGAGGCAAGTCTGGAACAAACGGTCGCTGTTCGAAAAGTAGAAGTTGTATCCGAATAATTCTTTCACCGTGAGCGCCAGAAGGGACGGGGGAAGCCAGCAGTGTAATTTTTATTCTTCTATCCCCCGTGGCTCCTTTATTATGGCAGTTTTAAAATGATTTTTCCGACTGATTTCAGGGCTCGGCCGTTTTATAATGGGATGGAATGTTTCATCTCTTCGCTCAGAGGGGATTTGTGAGAAATCTGTGAGGCCAAGCTCAATGACAGTCACATTGGGTGAAAGACAACTAAAATACCTACGTTTTGATGTATAATTTATCCAGATCAGGCAGATATTTTGGACGTGAGAGGAATTTGTTCGAGAAATTTGTTTTAAAAGATTTTTAGAGTGAGGATTAGAGTGTGCGCCTCATGAGACGAGGTCCTCTGGCTCCATCAAACGTAAACTGCCGTTGTGTCAAAGCCGTATAAGCTATTAACAAGCCCTTTACCACAGTTAAAGCTGAGTCTTTCCTGTCACACACAAACTTTGAATGATGTGTATGTGACCTTGTATGGGTGAGTTATGAGGCCTCCAAGGGGAGGCAGTTTGGGGCTCTTCTCTTCTCTTCTCCATTCATTTTCCCATTGACAATTTGCCCGCTTTTTCCCCTTTATCCGCTATTCCGGTCGAGTAATGAGAGAGAAAAGTAATAGCACACTTCTGCCCATCGGCGCGCACGCAGCCATGTGTTTTTTATTTTAGTCGGACCTTCGCTGCGGGACGAGTAGCGCGCCGAAAAACGTGACGGAAACGGAAAAAACTAATATGGTGTTTGTAATGGACTAGCCATGACCAGCACATAAACAAAAGACCACTCGGATTCAGATCAGGAAAGCCATTCCTTTCAATCACGCACCTTCAGGTCACTCCATCATTGCCAACATGGGCATTGAAATCCCCCAGGAGAACAATGGAATCCCCAGGTGGCACCACCTCCAAGACACAATCCAGAGACTCCAGGTAGGTTGAGTAATCTGAGCTGCTGTTTAGTGCACAAACAACAGTCAGAACCTTTTATGACCTTAAGTCGCAGGAGGAAACTCCAAAATGTAGGCACTCAGCAGGTTTGTAAGTATGACGTGAGGTAGTATAACCATCCATGTCCCAAGAGACAGTTTGCAACTGGGAATCAGCACACCCAGGCTGTTTTTGCCTGCCTCCCAGCTCACACTGTACCCAACTTCAAAATCCCACCCCACAAGGGGTGGATCCACGTGAAGGTGGCACATCTGAAACACACATGAACCATGGATAATGGACAAACCTCAGGGTTGCATCTCTGCTTTTTTGCAGATGATGTGGTTCTGTTGGCTTCTTCAAGCCATGGCATTCAGCTGCTCTGGAGCGGTCCACAGCTGAGCATGAAGCAGTCGGGATGAAAGTCAGTTCTTCCCAATCCAAAAAGGTAAAGTACTCCCTCCGGCTTCAGCTGGAGGAGTTTCAGCATCTCTGGACCTGGTTCTCAGTGATGGTGAGTTGGAGTCAGAGATGGACAGACGGATCGGGGCTTCGTCAGCAGTAATGAGGGCGCTGCTCCGGTCCGTTTGGTGAAGCTGAGCCGGAAGGAGAAGCTTTCAGGTTCCTGCTTCAGGTGAGGGTTGGAACAAAGATTCCAACCCTCACCTGTGCTCACAGATCTGGGTTCTGACCCAAAGAATGAGGTCGTGGATACAAGCGACTGAACTGAGTTTCCTTCAGAGGGGGGCGGGGCTCAGACTTAGAGATAGGGGGAGGAGCTCCACCATCCAGAGGGAGGAGCTCCACCATCCGGAGGGAGGAGCTCCACCATCCGGGGGAGGAGCTCCACCATCGGGGGGGAGGAGCCCCACCATCCGGAAGGGCTCTGATTAGAGCCGCTGCTCCTCCACATAGAAAGGAGTCAGCTGAGGTGGTTCCTCTGGTTAGGATGCCTCCTGGTATAGTCCCTTTGCAGGTTTGTTGGGTATTTCCAACTAGGAGGAGGCCCCGGGTAAGACCCAGAACATGCTGGAGGGATTGTATGTCCCTTGGTCTGGAAACGCCTTGGGACCCCCCAAGAGTAGCTGGAGGGTGTTGCTGGGGAGAGGGATGTCTGTTTTTCTCTTCTGAACTTGTTGCCAATGTGACCCAAACTCAGATTAGTGGAAGATAATAGATGGATGGATAGTGTAATGGTAAGATTTCCGGGGTCGCATCCTGACGCCGTGCAGGAATTGTACTACCTCTTGCAGCGGTGCTTAGGCAAGATCCCCTTACGCTACCTGCTCACCTGGGATATGAGTGTGAGTTGCAAAATATACAGTGTACTCGCATCATCCGAGATGTGACAGCCTCCTGCGTCACAATTAATGTTTCACAATCTGCTGTTTGCCCAATTATTTATTTATTATTTCCAAATTCAAACACTCTGTGCTCTCAACAATTTCCCTGAACAATTTCATCAGCCCACCAAGGGATATAAGGGATATAAGAGGCTATGAAGATGAGCCAAGGCTTTTCCTCTATGATTTTTATTTTAGGGCACCCCCAAAGCTGTCACACCGTTCAGCTACATCAAACATCTGCTGATTTGAAATGGTTAGGAGAAAGCACCCCACCTGTCAAGCTTTCACGACCAATCTCTGCTGCCAGGGCTGTCAAAATCCCACCGGGGTCAACAGAAAATGTCTGGATTAGTTTTTGCAGCTTCTTGGGAGAGTTTTATCCAAAGATTCAACAGAGATACATGTCACTCTGGCAGTATACAATGATTCTCAAAGGCAATGGAGTCTTGGAATGTTTATGTATTTTGATTCAGTAGTTCTTCATCCAGGTCAAGCACAACCTGGGACAGGCCCTGCTTTCCCTTTCTGAGTTATTAAATGGTTTGCCAGAACATGCTTGAGGCCAACCAAAAGTCCTTCTCCATAGCCTTGCTTAATCCATCCTATGCCTAGGTTTAAATTGTCACAATCTCCAATGCTGCAGCCCCTTTCGACCACTCTGTATATTTCAGCTGTTTCAAATGCCCCCCACCCTCTGCGTAACCCCCCTAAAAGAGCCTGAAAGGCCTCTCTCTTCAGCTTCGTTGTCTAAGAGTGGGTCCTACATTTGCCAATGTAACTTAGATTTCTGCCAAACATTGTTTTAACAATGTTCCTCTGTATTGATCACAGAGGAAGTTTGTATTTTTACCAAAGATTAGGGGGTGCATAATGCCTAAGTTATCCAAGACTTTACCAGTGTGTATTTGAACAAAAAACATACTATCTTGGATTCATGTACTCTGCAGTGAATGAAAGCAAAGGAGTTTTTTTGTATTAATTTAATTTTGTTTGTTAAAATACATTCTTTTATATCCTCTGTACTGTCCCAACTTTTTTTTTTAATTTTGGGTTTTATGTATTTTTTTCTCTTTACGTTAGAAAGTGTTTATTTATTTTTGTGTTAGTACTTTCACCTCAAACTATTAAAATACCATTAATATCCAACATCCAAACGATGAACTCTGTATGGGTCTTGGAACAGGTTCACACATTGTCATCATTTCTTTTCATCAGTGAAAGTCAGTGCAGTTTGAAATAACTCGGGCACAGCAGAAGCTTTTGAATTTCAAATCCTAAGTTCTTGTTTCACATTCACACTCCACTCTCTCTGAAGTTTAGTAAAAGTTTCTTTTCACTTGCAAAATTTATTATTATTATCTGTAGAAATCATTACTGACACGAGTGAAGTCAAAGGCATACATTTAATTCATTATCTGTTTTCCCTCATGCTGAACTCCACATTTCCCAGCAAAGCTCAGAAGTAGACTTTTACACAACTGACGTATTTTGGACATGTTCAGTCCGTACAGAACAGGGTTAAAGAGTGGCTGACAAGTAAGAAAATACAAGGACAAAAATATTCTGAACATGTTTGGAACACTGTTCATGTTAAATCTACTCTGTAATACTTCAAAGTAAACTCCAAAAGAGAAGTTGAGCAGAGAAGCCAGGTGAGGTGTGCAGGTACTGACAGCTTTCTGTCTCGTCTGTTTGGATCCAGAAAAACAGACTTTAAGGATCTGAACATAAGTGAAGAGAATTACAAACACTGGAACACAGATAGTGAAAGAAGCAGCAACATACTCATAGATATCATTAACTTTGGTGTCATAACAGGCCAGTTTTATGATGGAGTGGTTGCCACAGTACACTTTATTAATGATGTTCCCACACAGCTGCAGAGAGGCACTTAAAGATAATGTGACACTAATGAATAAAGTAGAACTTAACCATATGATACAGATAAGAAAAACTACCTTGTTAGATGTCATTAAGATGTTGTACTGCAGAGGATAACAGATGGCAAGATATCTGTCATAAGACATGACGGCTAAATTGAAAAATTCAACACTTACATAAGTATAAATACAGAAGATCTGCAGGAAACAGAGAGGAGCAGAAACAGTGTGAACGTCAGAGAGGATCTGAATCAGCAGGAATGGAAACAGCCCTGAACTACCATACAGTTCATTTACAAACAGGCTGCACAGAAACAGGTACATAGGTTCATGGAGGCTCCGGTTCACACTGATAACCACGATGAGCACAACGTTAGAACCAACTATTATAAGATACCAACACATGATGATAAAGAAGATTAAGTATGTGAACAAATCTATGTTAACGTAAGCACTTAATGTGAAATATAAAACTTGTGTAGAATTAATTTTCATCCTTATCTTAACTTGTAAAGAAATCATAAAGCTGTTAAATGCATTGATCAGTCACCAATAAATGTACATTTCAACATATAATTGAAAAAAATATCAAACTTTTCCAGCAAATTATAGAGACAAACCTTCAACAACCCAAACAGCATATATTTACATCCGGATTGATGAGTGTTTTTACATGAAAGAAAATCATTAAGTACTTAAATGAAACAAATACGTCAAACAGTAGCAGTAACTGAGACTGTGAATCATCCTAACTGAGCAGAGACCTGCTGCTTCTTCTCTTAAATAGTCAACACAGAGACGCCCACAGCAGCAGACCGACCTTATACAACACAATATACAGATAATACAGTACAAGCAACTGCATTAATCCCACAGGGACAGTTTCTGTGAATCAGCAGAACAGAGACAGCAGAAGACTTCGTCTTTGGCCTTACAATGACTTTCATATTTTATGGACTCACCTGTGTAACCAGCCCCCTCAACACTGTACTCTACTGTATTCCAGTTTCTTTGGAAATCTTCACCAAACGACAGAAAACCATCTTTAGTGATGCTAATTCAAACCTTAACTATACTTTACTAACCCGACATATCAGATGGTTCTGCTCCAGAGGAGAATCCAGTGTTACATTTGTACCTTATGTCAGATTGGCGTAACTTTCTGTGAAAGCTAATAAAACGACGCCTCCAGTCTGCCACAGCAACAATCTACAACAACCCGCAGAAGCTGCAACCTCAACAGTCTAACATCAAGAAAAGGAAAACGCGGCAGCTACTGAGGCCGTCTGACGTCCTTAAACCCCCAACTCACTCTACTCACTGACAAAGGACCACCACAAGTTCTGCTTGGAGAAGTTTTATGCTTTTTCCAGTCCTCCCTTATCACAGAAACCAATGAGTTGCCTTTAATAAACCTGGAGACACCTGGGTCTGAGGTCAGGAATGTCATAGTGCTGCAGTGCAGATGAGGAAGATGAAGGCTTAAAGCTACAACAGTCAGTTAAGAGGTGCAGAAGAGTGTAATGAAAGATCCTGGATAACCAAAAGCACATCCTTCCTGGTTCTGGTTCCGCTGGAGATTTCTTCCTGTTGAAAGCGTGCTTTCTTCTCGACTCTCGCCTTGTGCATACTTTCGATGGGGGGATTTTTGATGTGGTCTGTTGGTTTCCTTGGCTAGGGAACTTTATCTTTTCAATTTACATTGTATGAACTAAACTCATTTGGAATTTAATTGATACGATTTCACTGGATTATGATTGGATGACTAGGAATTGGATTATAAACAGTTGGAATTGGACTGTATCTTTGATTTGTTGTGATTTGGCGCTAAGTAATTCAAACTGAATTTATTTCCAATGGTTCAGCTGAGACAAAGCAATACTAAAGACCATGAGGCATTAAACAATATCAATTCCAAGGGCCTGGTGTACTTTAGAGCAGAACATGGCAGCCAGTACTGGGAGTGTCTTGAGAGGAGCTGAGCACCTGAAATTCAAGCTAACGTCCTGCGTCAAAAGGCTAACATTTCAGAGGCACCGCATCAACCAACTAGCTACCTTCTAACTAAACTAGTGCAATATTCTGTACATAGTTAAGGATGGGAATCGATGGGCTCCCAGTAGTTCGATTCCGTGGAATCGTTAATCCCCCTGCCTAACGATCCTGTTTATAGTTTCTGCTAAGGTCTGACATATTTGCACGATGACGTCATGTGCACGCTTCGTATAATACTTTTATGGTTATTTCTCCTTCATCCACAGAGGCCGACCTGTCGATAGAACGGATAAGTCCTACAATTCGGCCCGACCCTCGTCTGTGGAGGAAAAGAAACGCTACCATCCAATGTGAAAAATCAAGAGCTCGGGCATTCATGAGAAGTAGCGAGATTCTTATACAGAAAATTAACCGTGACTTGAAGGTGATTTCGAAGTAAAGTAAATGTGTGTATATATATATATAAGTAGATTTCTTAACCCCTCTTAGCCATTCTCAATTCTGTGTAAAGATGGATAATCAAGCAGGCAGAGCTGTGCCGGCTGTAATATCCGAGGCTGTGGGAAAATTGGAAAACATTCCCATACCGGTTCATGTGTGGAATTACTTTACACCGCTGGAGTATGCGCTCCTTAATGTCGATTATCAGTCATCTCCTATGAATATTGAAGAAGATGAAAATGATGAAATTGATGCGTTACACGAATTAGAATCATCAATCCTGAATTTAAACGGGCCTCCGCCACCCGCCCTGAGTTTGCAAAATGAGTCACCGAATATTGTCTCACCAAATCCAGCTCCTTGTGTCACATCACTAGATACAGCCTCAGCAAATAGTGCTTCTTAAACTTCAGCATCAGATGCTGTCTCACCAAATCTTATTTCTTTACCTTCTCCAGCTGCAGCAGAACAAACTCGGCAGCATGGTAGGGGGTTGAATCAGGAGAATGTAGCCGTCCCTGAACAGAATCGGAGAGATACACCTCAACCGATTGGGGGCTTGAATCAGGAGAATGTAGCCGTCCCTGAACAGAATCAGAGAGATACACCTCCACCGATTGGGGGCTTGAATCAGGAGAATGTAGCCGTCCCTGAACAGAATCAGAGAGATACACCTCCACCGATTGGGGGCTTGAATCAGGAGAATGTAGCCGTCCCTGAACAGAATCAGAGAGATACACCTCCACCGATTGGGGGCTTGAATCAGGAGAATGTAGCCGTCCCTGAACAGAATCAGAGAGATACACCTCCACCGATTGGGGGCTTGAATCAGGAGAATGTAGCCATCCCTGAACAGAATCAGAGAGATACACCTCCACCGATTGGGGGCTTGAATCAGGAGAATGTAGCCGTCCCTGAACAGAATCAGAGAGATACATCTCCACCGATTGGGGGCTTGAATCAGAATGTAGCCGTCCCTGAACAGAATCAGAGAGATACACCTCCACCGATTGGGGGCTTGAATCAGGAGAATGTAGCCGTCCCTGAACAGAATCAGAGAGATACACCTCCACCGATTGGGGGCTTGAATCAGGAGAATGTAGCCGTCCCTGAACACAATCAGGGAGATACACCTCCACCGATTGGGGGCTTGAATCAGGAGAATGTAGCCGTCCCTGAACAGAATCAGAGAGATACACCTCCACCGATTGGGGGCTTGAATCAGGAGAATGTAGCCGTCCCTGAACAGAATCAGAGAGATACATCTCCACCGATTGGTGGCTTGAATCAGAATGTAGCCGTCCCTGAACAGAATCAGAGAGATACACCTCCACCGATTGGGGGCTTGAATCAGGAGAATGTAGCCGTCCCTGAACAGAATCAGAGAGATACATCTCCACCGATTGGGGGCTTGAATCAGAATGTAGCCGTCCCTGAACAGAATCAGAGAGATACACCTCCACCGATTGGGGGCTTGAATCAGGAGAATGTATCCGTCCCTGAACAGAATCAGAGAGATACACCTCCACTGATTGGGGGCTTGAATCAGGCGAATGTAGCCGTCCCTGAACAGAATCAGAGAGATACACCTCCACCGATTGGGGGCTTGAATCAGGAGAATGTATCCGTCCCTGAACAGAATCAGAGAGATACACCTCCACCGATTGGGGGCTTGAATCAGGATCAGGAGAATGTAGCCGTCCCTGAACAGAATCAGAGAGATACACCTCCACCGATTGGGGGCTTGAATCAGGAGAATGTAGCCGTCCCTGAACAGAATCAGAGAGATACACCTCCACCGATTGGGGGCTTGAATCAGGAGAATGTAGCCGTCCCTGAACAGAATCAGAGAGATACACCTCCACCGATTGGGGGCTTGAATCAGGAGAATGTAGCCGTCCCTGAACAGAATCAGAGAGATACACCTCCACCGATTGGGGGCTTGAATCAGGAGAATGTAGCCGTCCCTGAACAGAATCAGAGAGATACTGCAGGACGTCGAGGTATCGACGTGTGTTATTAGCAGTAAAATATCTCCACATCCTGGTTTTTAACGTGCGGTTAAACCTCTCAATCTTAGATGCCTTTACCTCGCTCGGCGTAGCAAAATGCTCTGTGGTTCTCTAATAATGCCTTAAATTTTTTGTTAAAAAATTCTTTCCCCGCATCAGTTTGACGTTTTTTAGGGGTTTCGCTTTCTCTAAAAACGGATTCAAAAGCCTTTACCACCTCTGCGGTTGTTTTTCTCTTCATAGCCTTCAAGCCTTTTTTGAAAACACGTCAATGACGGTTAACAGATAATTATACCCGTCATTGTACTCAGCCAAGGCCTGCATGTCGCAGAGATCTGCTTGGAATTGTTTTAAGGGGCTGGTGACAAAAACTCTGTTTCTCTGAAAATGTATTCTTGCAGGTTTATGTAGAGTATATCTATCTTGCTCTGATAAGAAGTCTTGCACTTTTTCGCACGCAACTTTCTTACCCGTTTCGTCCTGTACAGCTTTACGCAACCTCTCTACTCCCCCAAAACTACCAGGGTGGATAGGATGGTAGAAAACCTTTTTCATTAATCTCGTTTCATCCATCTCACCTTATACAAACTCCCTTCACCCCTCCACCCATCAATCCTTTCATCCCGTCATCCCTCCACCCATCAATCCTTTCATCCCTTCATCCCTCCACCCATCAATCCCTTCACCCCTCCACCCATCAATCCTTTCATCCCTCCACCCATCAATCCTTTCATCCCTTCATCCCTCCACCCATCAATCCTTTCATCCCTTCATCCCTCCACCCATCAATCCTTTCATCCCTTCATCCCTCCACCCATCAATCCTTTCATCCCATCAATCCCTTCACCCCTCCACCCATCAATCCCTTCACCCCTCCACCCATCAATCCTTTCATCCCTTCACCCCTCCACCCATCAATCCTTTCATCCCTTCACCCCTCCACCCATCAATTCTTACATCCCGTCATCCCTCCACCCATCAATCCTTTTATCCCTTCACCCCTCCACCCATCAATTCTTTCATCCCGTCATCCCTCCACCCATCATCCCTCCACCCATCAATCCTTTCATCCCTCCACCCATCAATCCTTTCATCCCTTCATCCATCCACCCATCAATCCCTTCATCCCTTCACCCATCAATCCTTTCATCCTGTCATCCCTCCACCTATCAATCTCTTCATCCCTTCATCCCTCCACCATCAATCCTTTCATCCATCCACCCATCGATCCTTTCATCCCTTCACCCATCAATCCCTTCATCCCTCCACCCATCAATCCTTTCATCCTGTCATCCATCCACCCATCGATCCTTTCATCCATCCATCCATCGTGCCGTTTTGGATGAAGTTACAAAGGTTTAGCACCTTCTTGGCTCTTGTTGTGCACTGAGCAGACCAGCAGGAATCTTGTTGGTCAACACTTTGGTTACTTTGGTTTATGTCCCTTCCACTGATCCAATCTTTGGAGTTTTACAGTCTCAGATAGAAGCTCAGAGCTTATCAGCAGATTTGGGACTTTTCCGAGTGTTTCATTAGTTTATGGACAGCTGTCTTAGAACCGCTGTGGACTGGTAACTTTAAAGTGATGACAAAGAGTCAGATTAATCACATTAAATGCAACTGAAATACTTCAAAGTTTGTGTAAGGTTTGCTGTTGGTGTCATCATTTCTGGAAAACATGGACAAACACTCAGGTGTGCGTGTGTCCATGACCCTGAGGTGTGTGTGATGCCCTCTGCGAAGCAGCCAAACCACAGCTGAGCTCAGCTCGTGCTGATTGGTCTCTCTGGTTAACAGCTCCGACCTTAATGTGCCGCTGAGGGAATTAGAGGAAACTGTGGCTGATGTGAAGACAGCTCAGGGACAAACATGTTGATGACCTCTGATATACACAGATCCAGCTTTGCATCAGCAGCCTCTGAGGGTTTTACAGAGAGTTCAGCTGAGAGCAAAGTTAGTGCAGAAACTTCAGAACTTCTGATGTTCAGTAAGAAGTTAAAGAACCTTAGAAAGGTCAGACTGTGCAAAGACTTTTATCACAGGTCCTAAATCAGATTTCAGACGGTGGAGAAGCCTGCACACTCATGCTCACTCTCCAGTATGGGGTTTTGTTTCTTTGTACCATCAGTGAGCTGCTGCTAACTTTGTTCTTTGCATGTTTTTAGCATTGAGTTTTCTGTTAACAGCTGAGTACGATGGACTCAGAGACAGTGACACAGACGTAAAGCATAATGCATTTAATAGAATTCAAAGTGAAGAGTTCAGGAATTATTGAGCATGATCCAACCAGCAGGAGTAACTGTAAATGACTCAATGACTTGGTGAGATGGAGGTTTATGCATTTAGCAGATGATTTTATCCAAAGCAACTTACAAATAAGGATAAAACTTTGCAGCTAACGTCAAAGCTAACAATGAAAGGAAACCAGCAGTCAGGCTCTGTCAGAGGTGACAGTGTAGAGATGGAGAGCATTTATAGATGGAAGTACAGGGCAGGAGATGCTCTCTGAAGAGCTGGGTTTTCAGGAGCTTCTTGAAGATAGACAGGGACGCCCCTGTTCTGGTAGCGCTCGGTAGGTCATTCCACCATCGTGGGACGACACATGAACAGAGTTTGGATTGTCTTAGGCGTGGTGTAGGAGCTGCTAGACGACAATCCTGGGACCAACGGAGGGACCCAGTTGGGACAGAAGCCTTTGCAAGAGCATTCAAGTAGATGGAGCCGTTCCATTAAGCTCTTTGTAGCTAACATCAGGGACTTGGATCTGATGCTAAGGGCAGCCAGAGGAGCTCAATGAACAGAGCATTCATTTAATATCCGAGTCAGGTTGTTGTGACTATAAGGAGCTCGACTAGATCTTCTGTCTGCACTGAATATCAGTGACTTCGGGCCGACTTTTTTAGATTCTATGAAAACTGGACTTCAGATCAACTCTTAAATTGTTTTCCATCAAATCATTTATTTGGTTAACTTAGCTCCGTCTCCTCACAGCAGGAAGGTTCTGGTTCTGGGTTTAGTCCAGAAACATGGTTCTAAATTCAGAGAGTGAGTGTGCACGGCCCTGAGATGGACAGAACCCAGCTGGGTGCCGCAGCTACAGAAAGTGCATGATGAGTTCATGAAGAAGGGGGCGTGGCCTCAGCCTGCTTCATGATGACATCAGTCTACCTGCGTCTTCAGGTGAATAAGAGCTGCAGCTCTGAGTGTCTGCAGCAGCTCACAGTATGAGCTCCATTTTCATTACGCTTCACTTTTACTTTTATTGTGTTGTTAAATTTCCACAGATTTTTGTGCATTTGGTCCAAATCAGAGTTGAGCTGCGGTTCAGTCAGAGAGTTGCTGCTGCTCCTGAATCCCTGAGCTGAAGAAGGCGAGTTTCCTTCCAGCAGCAGTGATGATGAAGGCTTCTGCTGGGGTCTGCTGGGGTCTGCTGGGGTCTGCTGGGTTCTGCTGAGGTCTGCTGGGTTCTGCTGTGTTTCTGACGCTTTGATGGGGATCGTGTCCAGTTTTAAGTGACTGCTCTGATGTTTTCAGGCTGAAACCCGCTGAACATCTTTATCCTTTCCTCCTGTTCTTTGGTGTGAGCTGAAAGCTTCAATGTTTAAAGACACTTTTCCTGTTTTACCACCTGAAAACCTGCATGTTTTTTCCTTTGAATTTCAGATAATTCAGAGAACTGAAGTTGTCTTGTTGTGTTTGTCAGCTGATCTCGAATGAAACATGTTGAACCACAGAAGAAGAAAGCATCACCTTGTGTTTCTGTGCAGATAAACAGCAGCTCTGATGGACACACCGTTATATCTAAGGTTTCTCCAACAGGACATCCAAACATCCTCTGACTGCTTCTCTCTGAGGGTTTTTGCTGTTTCTCTCACAGACTGAATCACTTTTAAAGGTTTTCTGTTAGCTTGAACATCTGTCCTCTCCTCTCAGCCTACAGCAGGTGAAGGTGAAGCCTTATTTGTCTCTTTCTGTGCTCTCACAGCCTCATACTATCTGTGACTGTGTTGAATTGATTTCATTTCATTTGCTTTTCTCTTCGCTGAGGTTACTTTAGCTGCTGTAAGTCCTGATAAACTGAACTGAAATGAGGTCATCACCGCTCTCTGACTTGATGGAGAACAATTCGCAGGTCGTGTTCCAGCTCCAGGGTCTGAACGACTCGCTGACAAACCGTCGGATCTACTTCTCCCTGGCGCTGACGGCGTACCTCGGCACCATCTTTGTGAACCTGACGCTTATCGTCACCATCTGCCTGGAGAAGACGCTCCACCAGCCCATCTACATCTTCCTGTGCAACCTGTGTTTTAACGGGATCTGCGGGGCGTCGTGTTTCTTCCCCAAGCTGCTTCACGACCTTCTTGCTGACGCGCACGTCATCACGTATGCCGGCTGTCTGACTCAGATGTTCGCCACCTACAGTTACATCTTCTGTGAGTTCAGCACTCTGACCGTCATGGCGTTCGACCGCTACGTGGCCGTCTGCCAGCCGCTGCGCTACCGAGCGCTGATCAGCGTGCAGAGGGTGGCGCAGCTGCTGCTGCTCACCTGGTGCGTCTCACTGATGGAGACCACAGCGGGCGCCATCCTGCTCGCCAGGCTGCCCATCTGTGGGCGCCACGTGCCCAAGCTCTTCTGCACCAACTGGGAGGTGGTGAAGCTGTCCTGCTCTGACACGGCAGCCAACAGCACGTATGGATTCCTGATCTTGTGCTTTCACGTTTCGCAGACTGGACTCATTCTGTTCTCCTACGCCCACCTGGTCCAAACGGCGCTTCGCTCTCACTCCGGCCGCAGGAAGTTTGTTCAGACCTGTCTGCCGCACCTGGTCACGCTGCTGACCTTCACCGCCTCGCTGCTGTTCGACACCTTGTTCTCTCGCTACGGTGGCAGCTCCATCGACGTGGTGCAGAACGCGCTCGCTGCAGAGTTCCTCGTGGTGCCGCCCTTCATCAACCCCATCATCTACGGCATGAACCTGCAGCAGATCCGGACCCGAATCTGCCTCAGGTTCACCCTCAGAACTAAAGAGAACCGCTGAGTCAAACGCTGCGTTCAAGTGTTTCTGCAGAACAAATGTTTGGAGACTTCAATCATGTTGTTGTGGCTCAAAGAAAACTTTAATGTGACTATTTTCTGTCAGAGGTCAGCTTTGAATGAGGTGAAGCACAAAGTGGAAGCAACAGAAACAGCAGCTCCTCACATGAACATCTCAGCAGGTATAAAAATAAATAACTTCAATGTGACACTCAGATAAATATCCAAACAAAGACAGAAGAAGAGCTTCTTCTCTTCGGTTAAAGGAACATTCGCTTGTTTTCACTTTCAGGAAGTTCATCAAACACAAAAGCGTGGAAACGGATCAAAATATGAATTTGAAACATTCGACTTTCAGCTGCAGCTAACAACTGTTTCTGCTTTTAAAATAAATAAACTCTTTAACTTGAAGAGAGAACTATCACCAAAGCATTTAAACCCAGAAAATCACTCGAATTTCAGCAGCGGCAAACAGAAAATATTCATTTTTCTTTCAGAATCGAGATTGACGATTTGACTCACACTATTGGTGGTTCCATCAGCCAATCAGAGAGCCTCGTTCGGACGGCTCACACTATTGGTGGTTCCATCAGCCAATCAGAGAGCCTCGTTCAGGAGCCTCACCGCAGACGTTTGCTTAGATTTTCTTGAAAGTTTTTGTCACAAACTGGAATTATTGTTTCAGGTTTAATGAAAGAAAACAAACATTTTTGGCCGAAGCAGCAGAAATATTTCAGAATGAGTTCACTTCCAAAGAAAAATAAGATCTTTACTAACCTCTGAATAAAAAAAAATAAAAAAAATCGACTTAATTTCAAAGTACAAACTGTCTTTAACTCATCACAAACACATTCAGCTGTTTTTCTTTCTGTCCATCAACTGTTGGATCAATACTTTAGCGACGAGTCGGAAATGTTCCAACCACAAATACTACATTCATAGTTAATTAAGAAAAACTCAATTTGAAAATCTTTTTCATTCTTAACTCAAACCTCTCATCAATTAATCAGCTGATCATTCTGTAAACAAAACTTATCAATAATTTAATCACTGCTTTATATCAATCTGTGAGGAGTTCCTGCTGTTTTGTCGTCAATGACAACCAATCACAGGACAGAACCTGCTGCACGGTGATCAATATTAACACAGCTTAGAACTGATCAACTATCCTTTGCTGTGATTGGTCTGCGGACACGACAGGTTGTGATGTCATCAGGGAACAGGCGGGAGTGGGCGGGGCTACGCAGTGCGGCAGATCAGGTTGTTCTTCTCGGGCTCCAGGAACTCATCCAGCAGAGCGTTGGTGACCTTCCGGAGCTCCTCCTCCAGCCCGGACACGTCGCTGCAGACAGACAGAGAAATCAGAGAAGCTCCACCCACACGCCATGATGTCACACAGAAGGGACACCTGGGAAATCTGGAAATGAGGCGCCACCAGCTGACCTTTTCCCGGGCTTGGCGCAGAACTCGGTGTAAAATTTGATCTTTGGTTCGGTGCCGCTCGTTCGCAGCGTGGCCACGACGCCGTTCTGCAGCGTGAAGGTGATCATGTGACTGCTCCTGGACACGGGCAGCACCTGCACAGGTGAGCGGGCACAGGTGAGACACAGGTGAGACACAGGTGAGACACAGGTGAGCAGACACAGGTGAGCAGACACAGGTGAGCAGACACAGGTGAGCAGACACAGGTGAGCAGATACAGGTGAGCAGACACAGGTGAGACACAGGTGAGCAGACACAGGTGAGCAGACACAGGTGAGCAGACACAGGTGAGCAGAGACAGGTGAGCAGACACAGGTGAGCAGACACAGGTGAGCAGACACAGGTGAGACACAGGTGAGATTCACTCAGAGACGCAGTTTGCGTCTCAGAATCAGAGAAAATCAACGAAACATAATCATAAAACGTTGATAAATGTTCATTTAGGTCATCTATCACATGACATCATCACATCTGATGAGTCGTTTCAATCGTAAAATAAACAGCGTTTAAGTCCTACCGCTCTGAGGTCCGGCTGGCTGCTGTCGTACCCCGTGGTCACGTCTCTGACGTGGACAATCCGCACGCCGCCGCACGTCCTCGGGTACGACCCGTCCCCCTCAAAGTTTCTGATGCGGCTGAAGATCTTCTGGATGGTGGGGGGGTCGTTACAGATGACGTAGGAGGTTTTGGACACATGATAACCGTACCTGCAGAAAAACGACCGCATCATCCGGCGCCGGGACAAACAGATACTTCCTGAAACTAACCAACATAAAACAACCACAGCTTGGACTGAAGCCGCCTGCAGTAATAAACTATTTATTTAAGTTTGTGTTGCTGTTTATTTACTTTATTTCTATTTTCACTGGAATATATTTATTTCTTCCCTATTTTTCTCCTGTTTGCAGAATGTACAACAAATAAATAAGTTAAATATCTTTTAAATCACTTTAAAAATGTAAAAAAAGTGAGAAAAAGCAACAAAAAAAACAGCGACCATAGCAGAAGATGAAATGAATTCAGTTTAAAATGGATCAGAATAATTTATTTCTTTCACATTATTGAATTAATTTATCTTTTATTTCATTTTAGTCAAATTTATCATCATATAAAGTTAAATACTCGGCTAGTTATATGTTTGTGTTTATTTATGGCAGCTTCAGTGCTCCACAGACCCGAGTTCAACTCGTTCAAATACCTGTGAGCTACTTTTGGACCTAAAAGGGGGAATTCTGCAGAACTTTTCCCGTTCGATCTGATCAGAGATTGTTCCGGGCCTCTGGGAGCCATGTGCTGTTTTCACAGCATCTGTGGAACCAAGATAAGCTCTCCACTGTGGCCCGAGCACGCTTTTCATGATGATTCTGAATGAATCTGACTGA
The DNA here is from genome assembly GCA_036924055.1 of Leuresthes tenuis. Lineage (NCBI taxonomy): Eukaryota > Metazoa > Chordata > Actinopteri > Atheriniformes > Atherinopsidae > Leuresthes > Leuresthes tenuis. Next base: position 513,561 of record JAVGWW010000007.1, read on the forward strand.
ACTGCACCAGTGTTTAGCATCTTTCTGGTGTTTTATGATTAAATTGAATAGATCTAAACCATGAACTGTTGGAATAAACTGTAGCTGATGTTCACCCATGAAGAAACATTTCAAACAGGATTTAAACAGGATTTAAACAGGATTTAAACAGACAGAACTGAGTGTTTGCTGCCCTCTGCTGGTAAAACAGCCCAACAACAGGATGAAGTGACTGAATCCACCGACTGTGTGACTGATTTTAACCTGATGGAGTCTCTGACCTGACGCCAGGAATCATTTCATGTTTGTCTCCTGAGCATCTGGTCGTGTGAGGATGTGAAGCAGCTTACGTCTGGTAGATGTTGTGCAGCTGCTGGTTCAGACTCAGCTTCTGGTTGTGGAGGTATGCGGCCATTTCTGCCACGACCACTGCTGCGCTCACGCCGTCTTTCTCCGGGACCAGGCTGCCACACAGGAAACCTGAGGACAGACGGGCGTTTCAGACGGGTTCACTGCGCTCCGCTGTCAGTTCGACAGCTTCAGCTCCAGAAAAAGTCAAATAAACTTTGCTGGAATCAGACTAAATGTGAATAGATCCCCTGAGGTTGACTCTAACCTCTGACCCTGAACGTTGTGTGTTAGAGTCCTGACCTCTGAAACTTTCTGAAAACATGAAGCAGTAAGTTATACATGTTACCAATCGATTCCTCAAAGGCAAAGATGACCCTGTTTCCCGTTTTGGAGAGTTCGTGGATTCTGTTTCCGATCCATTTGAAGCCAGGAAGAGTTTCCTGTTGAGCAGAGGGGCAGCAGTTCATCATCATCACAACAGGTTTTCAGCTGGCTGTGTTTGTGGAAGTTTGAAAGCTCTATGGCACACAGAACCACTGAAAGGGAGAAACTCAGTGAAATCATCAGATTCTGACTGACTGGACCCGACTTACCTCGAAGTGGAAACCCTCTATCCGAGCCATCGCCTGCAGGATCTTAGATGATACCGTGGTGGCCAACATGTACACTTTCTGAGTGTCTGCTGGACCCGGATGATTCTCCTTCCAGTTAAAGAACATCCACCAACCCAGCAGAGCTGCAACCTCATTACCTGTGAACACCTTCCAACGAGACCTGCAACAACAGCAAACACAGGTAAATACACTCAGACACCAGCAAAGAAGGGGAAATACACTCAAACACCGGCAAAGGGGAAATACACCCCCAACATCTGTAAACCTCAACACCAGCAAACGCGGGTAAATACACCCCCAACACTAGCAAACGTGGGTAAATGCACCCCCAACACCAGCAAACGTGGGTAAATACACCCCAAACACTAGCAAACGTGGGTAAATACACCCTCAACACCAGTAAACGTGGGTAAATACACCCCGAACACCAGTAAACGTGGGTAAATGCACCCCCAACACCAGTAAACGTGGGTAAATGCACCCCCAACACCAGTAAACGTGGGTAAATGCACCCCCAACACCAGTAAACGTGGGTAAATGCACCCCCAACACCAGTAAACGTGGGTAAATGCACCCCCAACACCAGTAAACGTGGGTAAATGCACCCCCAACACCAGCAAACGTGGGTAAATACACCCCGAACACCAGCAAACGTGGGTAAATACACCCCCAACACCAGCAAACGTGGGTAAATACACACCGAACACCAGTAAACGTGGGTAAATACACCCCCAACACCAGCAAATGTGGGTAAATACACCCCCAACACCAGCAAACGCGGGTAAATACACCCCCAACACCAGCAAACGTGGGTAAATACACCCCCAACACCAGTAAACGTGGGTAAATACACCCCAACACCAGTAAACGTGGGTAAATACACCCCCAACACCAGCAAACGTGGGTAAATACACCCCCAACACCAGCAAACGTGGGTAAATACACCCCCAACACCAGTAAACGTGGGTAAATACACCCCAACACCAGTAAACGTGGGTAAATACACCCCCAACACCAGTAAACGTGGGTAAATACACCCCCAACACCAGCAAATGCGGGTAAATACACCCCCAACACCAGCAAACGCGGGTAAATACACCCCAACACCAGCAAACGTGGGTAAATACACCCCAACAACAGCAAACGTGGGTAAATACACCCCGAACACCAGTAAACGTGGGTAAATACACCCCCAACACCAGCAAACGTGGGTAAATACACCCCCAACACCAGCAAACGTGGGTAAATACACCCCAACACCAGCAAACGTGGGTAAATACACCTGCAACACCAGTAAACGCGGGTAAATACACCCCAACACCAGCAAACGTGGGTAAATACACCCCCAACACCAGCAAACACAGGTAAATACACTCAGACACCAGCAAAGAAGGGGAAATACACCCCAACACCAGCAACCGCGGTTAAATACACCCCCAACACAGGCAAACGTGGGTAAATACACCCCCAACAACAGCAAACGTGGGTAAATACACCCCCAACACAGGCAAACGCGGGTAAATACACCCCCAACACAGGCAAACGCGGGTAAATACACCCCCAACACCAGTAAACGCGGGTAAATACACCCCCAAAAACAGCAAACGTGGGTAAATACACTCCAACACTGGCAAACGTGGGTAAATACACCCCCAACACCAGCAAACGCGGGTAAATACACCCCCAACACCAGTAAACGCGGGTAAATACACCCCCAACACCAGTAAACGTGGGTAAATACACCCCAACACCAGTAAACGCGGGTAAATACACCCCCAACACCAGTAAACGTGGGTAAATACACCCCCAACAACAGCAAACGTGGGTAAATACACCCCCAACACCAGTAAACGTGGGTAAATACACCCCAACACCAGTAAACGCGGGTAAATACACCCCCAACACCAGTAAACGCGGGTAAATACACCCCCAACACTGGCAAACGTGGGTAAATACACCCCCAACACCAGTAAACGTGGGTAAATACACCCCCAACACAGGCAAACGCGGGTAAATACACCCCCAACACAGGCAAACGCGGGTAAATACACCCCCAACACCAGTAAACGCGGGTAAATACACCCCCAAAAACAGCAAACGTGGGTAAATACACTCCAACACTGGCAAACGTGGGTAAATACACCCCCAACACCAGCAAACGCGGGTAAATACACCCCCAACACCAGTAAACGCGGGTAAATACACCCCCAACACCAGTAAACGCGGGTAAATACACCCCAACACCAGTAAACGCGGGTAAATACACCCCCAACACCAGTAAACGTGGGTAAATACACCCCCAACAACAGCAAACGTGGGTAAATACACCCCCAACACCAGTAAACGTGGGTAAATACACCCCCAACAACAGCAAACGCGGGTAAATACACCCCAACACCAGTAAACGCGGGTAAATACACCCCCAACACCAGTAAACGCGGGTAAATACACCCCCAACACTGGCAAACGTGGGTAAATACACCCCCAACACCAGTAAACGTGGGTAAATACACCCCCAACAACAGCAAAAGTGGGTAAATACACCCCCAACAACAGCAAAAGTGGGTAAATACACCCCCAACAACAGCAAACGTGGGTAAATACACCCCCAACACAGGCAAACGCGGGTAAATACACCCCCAACACAAGTAAACGCGGGTAAATACACCCCCAAAAACAGCAAACGTGGGTAAATACACTCCAACACTGGCAAACGTGGGTAAATACACCCCCAACACCAGCAAACGTGGGTAAATACACCCCAACACCAGTAAACGCGGGTAAATGCACCCCCAACACCAGTAAACGCGGGTAAATACACCCCAACACCAGTAAACATGGGTAAATACACCCCAACACCAGGAAACGCGGGTAAATACACCCCCAACACCAGCAAACGTGGGTAAATACACCCCAACACCAGTAAACGCGGGTAAATACACCCCCAACACCAGTAAAACGTGGGTAAATACACCCCCAACACCAGTAAACATGGGTAAATACACCCCCAACACCAGTAAACATGGGTAAATACACCCCCAACACTAGCAAACGTGGGTAAATTCACCCCCAACACTAGCAAACGTGGGTAAATGCACCCCCAACACTAGCAAACGTGGGTAAATGCACCCCCAACACCAGCAAACGTGGGTAAATACACCCCCAACACTGGCAAACGTGGGTAAATTCACCCCCAACACTAGCAAACGTGGGTAAATGCACCCCCAACACCAGCAAACGTGGGTAAATACACCCCCAACACCAGCAAACGTGGGTAAATACACCCCCAACACTGGCAAACGCAGGTAAATACATCCCCAACACCAGCAAACGTGGGTAAATGCACCCCCAAAACCAGTAAACGTGGGTAAATACACCCCCAACACCAGTAAACGTGGGTAAATACACCCCCAACACTGGCAAACGCAGGTAAATACATCCCCAACACCAGAAAACGTGGGTAAATACACCCCCAACACCAGTAAACGTGGGTAAATACACCCCCAACACCAGTAAACGTGGGTAAATACACCCCCAACACCAGCAAACGTGGGTAAATACACCCCCAACACCAGCAAACGTGGGTAAATGCACCCCCAACAGAAGTAAACACAGGTAAATACACCTGGAATGTTCATATTATTCAGCTCTCTGCTAATCTGTGCTCTGAAGTGCCTTTGAGCAAACGCACCCATCAGATTTCTCTGCAACTGCCAAACGGTCGGCATCAGGATCCGTTGCCAGAACAATTGGAGCATTTTCACGCTCTGCCAGAAGAAGAGAGAGCTCCTGGAACACAGAGAAAAAAGAAAATCACTTAAAGCTTCACAACAAAACCCCACAGAATTTGAAATATGGCTTCATTCTACCAGGACAGACTCTCCCTCCTCTGGGTTGGGGCAGCGCACAGAGGAAAAGTTGGGGTCGGGGTCCTTCTGCTCGGGGACAGGGATGGGTGGAGCTAAGCCGAACACCTGGAAGGCCTGCTGGACAAAGGTGTGTCCAACTCCATGGAAGGACGAGTGGATGAACTTTAAAGGACAGCTGCTGTTCAGATCCCTGAGAAACACATCACACCTTTATCACTCTTTATCACATCTTCATCACTCTTTATCACACCTTTATCACACCTTCATCACTCTTTGTCACACCTTTATCACACCTTCATCACTCTTTGTCACACCTTTATCACACCTTCATCACTCTTTGTCACACCTTTATCACACCTTCATCACTCTTTGTCACACCTTTATCACATCTTCATCACTCTGTATCACACCTTAATCACACCTTTAATCACCCTTCATCACTCCTTTATCAGTCTTTGTCACATCTTTAATCACTCCTTTATCACACCTTCAATCACTCTTCATCACTCCTTTATCAGTCTTTATCACATCTTCATCACTCTTTATCACACCTTTATCACACCTTCATCACTCTTTGTCACACCTGTATCACACCTTCAATCACTCTTCATCACTCCTTTATCACTCTTCATCACTCCTCATCACACCTTTAATCACTCTTCATCACTCTTTGTCACACATTCATCACTCCTTTATCACTCTTCATCACACCTTTAATCACTCCCTTATCACTTTTCATCACACCTTTAATCACTCTTCATCACACCTTTAATCACTCTTCATCACTCCTTTATCAGTCTTCATCACATCTTTAATCACTCCTTTATCACACCTTCAATCACTCTTCATCACTCCTTTATCACTCCTTTATCACACCTTCAATCACTCTTCATCACTCCTGTATCACTCTTCATCACACCTTTAATCACTCTTCATCACACCATCACTCCCTTATCACTCTTTGTCACACATTCATCACCCTTCATCACTCCTTTATCAGTCTTCATCACATCTTTAATCACTCCTTTATCACACCTTCAATCACTCTTCATCACTCCTTTATCAGTCTTTATCACTCTTCATCACTCCTCATCACACCTTTAATCACTCTTCATCACACCATCACTCCCTTATCACTCTTTGTTACACATTCATCACACCTTTAATCACTCTTCATCACACCTTTAATCACACCTTCATCACACCTTTAATCACTATTCATCACACCTTTAATCACTCTTCATCACACCTTTAATCACTCTTCATCACACCTTTAATCACTCTTTATCACACCTTCATCACACCTTTAATCACTCTTTATCACACCTTCATCACACCTTTAATCACTCTTCATCACACCTTTAATCACTCTTCATCACTCCTTTATCACTCTTCATCACACCTTTAATCTCTCTTCATCACACCTTTAATCACTCCCTTATCACTCTTTATCACACCTTCATCACACCTTTAATCACTCTTCATCACACCTTTAATCACTCTTCATCACCCCTTTAATCACTCTTCATCACTCCTTTATCACTCTTCATCACACCTTCAATCACTCTTCATCACACCTTCAATCACTCTTCATCACTCCTTTATCACACCTTCAATCACTCTTCATCACTCCTTTATCACTCTTCATCACACCTTTAATCACTCTTCATCACACCATCACTCCCTTATCACTCTTTGTCACACATTCATCACCCTTCATCACTCCTTTATCAGTCTTCATCACATCTTTAATCACTCCTTTATCACACCTTCAATCACTCTTCATCACTCCTTTATCAGTCTTTATCACTCTTCATCACTCCTTTATCACTCCTCATCACACCTTTAATCACTCTTCATCACACCATCACTCCCTTATCACTCTTTGTTACACATTCATCACTCTTCATCACTCCTTTATCACTCTTCATCACACCTTTAATCTCTCTTCATCACACCTTTAATCACTCCCTTATCACTCTTTATCACACCTTCATCACACCTTTAATCACTCTTCATCACACCTTTAATCACACCTTCATCACACCTTTAATCACTATTCATCACACCTTTAATCACTCTTCATCACACCTTTAATCACTCTTCATCACACCTTTAATCACTCTTTATCACACCTTCATCACACCTTTAATCACTCTTTATCACACCTTCATCACACCTTTAATCACTCTTCATCACACCTTTAATCACTCTTCATCACACCTTTAATCACTCTTCATCACACCTTTAATCACTCTTCATCACACCTTTAATCACTCTTCATCACACCATCACTCCCTTATCACTCTTTGTCACACATTCATCACTCTTCATCACTCCTTTATCACTCTTCATCACACCTTTAATCTCTCTTCATCACACCTTTAATCACTCCCTTATCACTCTTTATCACACCTTCATCACACCTTTAATCACTCTTCATCACACCTTTAATCACTCTTCATCACACCTTTAATCACTCTTCATCACACCTTTAATCACTCTTCATCACACCTTTAATCACTCTTCATCACACCTTTAATCACTCTTTATCACACCTTCATCACTCTATATTACTCCTCATCCATTCAGCCTCTGAGATACAAAAAGGTTCCTCTCCTGCCTACCTGAGTCAGGTGGGGCGTACCTGTGGAAGCAGAGCGAGGTGAGCTCCTCCATGTAGCAGCTGTTGATCTGGGTCAGGGGGTCGGTCCTCAGGGAGCTGTGGTCCACCAGCTCCTCCTCCCAGCAGTAGGCGCTCCAGGGCTCCAGCTGCTCCTCTATATGACGTAAGATCTCTTTGTCATGAGGCGCCGCGATCTGGGCGCCGTTACACCAGTAAACCTGCGGAGGGAGACAGGTGACCAGCAGGTTTCAGTTTTGTTGGTGGAGATGAGGACACCTGAGAGGTTTCAAAGTATAAGTCGAAGGAAACACCTGAAGAAGGTGTTGGTCTCACCTTGTATCCGTTGTCCTCTTTAGGATTGTGTGAGGCGGTGATCATCACTCCAGCTGCTGCTCCCAGTTTCCTCACAGCGTAAGGCTGGACAACAAACAAACACATCATGCACTGTGTGATGTCACAGTCTGACACGTCCACCAACCCTCTGCTGAGCAGGTGATGGTGAACTTTAACCTCTTCAGAGCCTCTCACAGTCATTCTGCTCCTTACTGTCATGATGTGCTGAGAAATGGATAAAACTAGTGCTTATCAGTGAGTTATTACCGAGGTGAAACCTTCTCTGCCCCCAGAGGAGCTGAAACAGTCTCTCCTGGTTCTGCTGTGATTCTGTGTGTTTGGGCCTAACTCCAGCTGTGCAGCACTTTGCTGTGAATAACCCCGACCGTGAGAGCGAATGACTGAAGGACGTTGAATAAGAACTGAGCTACAGGAACATTAAAGTCCATCAGTTACTGTTTCCTTACCACGTACGGCGTTGGGACGAAGGTGGAGAAGAGGTGGACGGGAACGTCTCTGCTGAGCATCACGGCAGCCGTCAGCTTCGCCAGCCTGAAACACGCGACAACAAACGGAAACTTCCTGTCAACCGGCAGGTGTTCCCACATTCAGCAACACTTTGGTACCAGTTCTGTAGCATCACTTCCTGTGTGGAGAAGGCACCTGAATCCTCCTCAAACCAAACAGAGAAACGAGGCGAAGGAGGGCGACCTGCAGCGACCGGTTAAACACAACGACTCATGCAGCCGTCTCATGATGAAGTCACGAAATGTTAAACTTTAATGCTCCTCAGTGTAATTATCAAAGTGAACTCCTTCAACTGATGCTGTATTATGCAGTTTTCTCTCAGTTCAGGATGTTTTCATCTTATTTGGAACCAATTCTGAATATTGGGGGCAAAGTCTGGACATAATTTGGGCTGTTTTAAGCTGTTTAAAGCCCTTAAATTTGAGTTTTTTTGTTTCATATCTGGAAGTATAAAGGAACAATTCAGACTGTTTAAGATTTCTTGGTTTATGAGATCTTTTTATTTTGAATACACTTATTTTGGATTATCCCTCCAAGGAATTTAATTTCAGATACTTTATTATTTATCATAAGTTTCATATTGGTGGATGTTGAGCGATTTCCAAAGATTATAATTTTAGTTAAGTTCAGTTTTACTTTATTGAATGAAAACGAGTGTTTAGTTTATTTCCTTAATTTTTCACTTTGTTTTCACAGCACAGGAAGTTTTCATTAATAAACAGCAGGAGTCCTAACACCGAACCCTGGGGAACCCCACGTCTAACAGCTGTTACACATTTGTACAAAGTTGGTTAGATTTTGACCCACACCAGTGTAATCCCTCATTAATCATGGAAGTATCCCCATGGATTATTCCTGATTGCTCGTATGCAAACAATTTCTAGTTCTTTCTAAACCCATTTTGTTATTATTGAGCAAACTATCTTTTGTTTGTGATGAGTTCATATAAACTGTTGTGGAATCTTCTTTGAAGTATCTAGTAAAACTGGGAGGATGACCTTCAGTTAGTGAGTATAAGTTCAGCTCCGGCCTTTATGTCAGTTTGTAAAGATAGTTACAGACATCAAAAATATTACGGCATCAGCTAACGTTAATCTCTATTCCAGAATTATCTAGAACTGGGTTCTGCCCTGGGTTCTGCCCTGGGTTCTTCCCTGGGTTCTGCCCTGGGTCCTGCCCTGGGTTCTGCCCTGGGTTCTTCCCTGGGTCCTGCCCTGGGTCCTGCCCTGGGTTCTGCCCTGGGTTGATAAAGTGTCGTGTGTTGGTGGTGAGTTCTGCACTGGGTTCTGAACTGGGTTCTGCACTGGGTTCTGCACTGGGTTCTGCCCTGGGTCCTGCCCTGGGTCCTGCCCTGGGTTCTGCCCTGGGTTCTGCCTTGGGTTCTTCCCTGGGTTCTGCACTGGGTTCTGCCCTGGGTTGATAAAGTGTCGTGTGTTGGTGGTGAGTTCTGCACTGGGTTCTGAACTGGGTTCTGCACTGGGTTCTGCCCTGGGTCCTGCCCTGGGTTCTGCCCTGGGTCCTGCCCTGGGTTCTGCCCTGGGTTCTGCCCTGGGTTCTGCCCTGGGTTCTGCCCTGGGTTCTTCCCTGGGTTCTTCCCTGGGTTCTGCCCTGGGTTGATAAAGTGTCGTGTGTTGGTGGTGAGTTCTGCACTGGGTTCTGAACTGGGTTCTGCACTGGGTTCTGCCCTGGGTCCTGCCCTGGGTTCTGCCCTGGGTTCTGCCCTGGGTTCTGCCCTGGGTCCTGCCCTGGGTTCTTCCCTGGGTTCTGCCCTGGGTTGATAAAGTGTCGTGTGTTGGTGGTGAGTTCTGCCCTGGGTTCTGCCCTGGGTCCTGCCCTGGGTTCTGCCCTGGGTTCTTCCCTGGGTTCTGCACTGGGTTCTGCACTGGGTTCTGCCCTGGGTCCTGCCCTGGGTCCTGCCCTGGGTTCTGCCCTGGGTTCTGCCCTGGGTTCTGCCCTGGGTTCTTCCCTGGGTTCTGCCCTGGGTTGATAAAGTGTCGTGTGTTGGTGGTGAGTTCTGCACTGGGTTCTGAACTGGGTTCTGCACTGGGTTCTGCACTGGGTTCTGCCCTGGGTCCTGCCCTGGGTCCTGCCCTGGGTTCTGCCTTGGGTTCTTCCCTGGGTTCTGCACTGGGTTCTGCCCTGGGTTGATAAAGTGTCGTGTGTTGGTGGTGAGTTCTGCACTGGGTTCTGAACTGGGTTCTGCACTGGGTTCTGCCCTGGGTCCTGCCCTGGGTTCTGCCCTGGGTCCTGCCCTGGGTTCTGCCCTGGGTTCTGCCCTGGGTTCTGCCCTGGGTTCTGCCCTGGGTTCTTCCCTGGGTTCTGCCCTGGGTTGATAAAGTGTCGTGTGTTGGTGGTGAGTTCTGCACTGGGTTCTGAACTGGGTTCTGCACTGGGTTCTGCACTGGGTTCTGCCCTGGGTCCTGCCCTGGGTCCTGCCCTGGGTTCTGCCTTGGGTTCTTCCCTGGGTTCTGCACTGGGTTCTGCCCTGGGTTGATAAAGTGTCGTGTGTTGGTGGTGAGTTCTGCACTGGGTTCTGAACTGGGTTCTGCACTGGGTTCTGCCCTGGGTCCTGCCCTGGGTTCTGCCCTGGGTCCTGCCCTGGGTTCTGCCCTGGGTTCTGCCCTGGGTTCTGCCCTGGGTTCTGCCCTGGGTTGATAAAGTGTCGTGTGTTGGTGGTGAGTTCTGCACTGGGTTCTGAACTGGGTTCTGCACTGGGTTCTGCCCTGGGTCCTGCCCTGGGTTCTGCCCTGGGTTCTGCCCTGGGTTCTGCCCTGGGTCCTGCCCTGGGTTCTTCCCTGGGTTCTGCCCTGGGTTCTTCCCTGGGTTCTGCCCTGGGTTGATAAAGTGTCGTGTGTTGGTGGTGAGTTCTGCCCTGGGTTCTGCCCTGGGTCCTGCCCTGGGTTCTGCCCTGGGTTCTGCCCTGGGTTCTGCCCTGGGTTCTTCCCTGGGTTCTGCACTGGGTTCTGCACTGGGTCCTGCCCTGGGTTCTGCCCTGGGTTCTGCCCTGGGTTCTGCCCTGGGTCCTGCCCTGGGTTCTTCCCTGGGTTCTGCCCTGGGTTGATAAAGTGTCGTGTGTTGGTGGTGAGTTCTGCACTGGGTTCTGAACTGGGTTCTGCACTGGGTTCTGCCCTGGGTCCTGCCCTGGGTTCTGCCCTGGGTCCTGCCCTGGGTTCTGCCCTGGGTTCTGCCCTGGGTTCTGCCCTGGGTTCTGCCCTGGGTTCTTCCCTGGGTTCTGCCCTGGGTTCTTCCCTGGGTTCTGCCCTGGGTTGATAAAGTGTCGTGTGTTGGTGGTGAGTTCTGCACTGGGTTCTGAACTGGGTTCTGCACTGGGTTGATAAAGTGTCGTGTGTTGGTGGTGAGTTACCTCTGGCTGCTGCAGCCGCTCTCCTCCTGTCCTCTGGTGTCGTATCCAACAACCACTCCTCTGCTGCTGAGGTCTGCAAAATACCTGCACAGGTGGGAGTACAGACCCTGAGAGCAGAGGGAGGCAGCGTGTCAGACTCCAGCCTTCACCGGTCTTTGTGTTGCACACATGGAGAGGGAAATCACATGAATGATCCATGCAGAACTTATTGATGATTCTCTGATGGAGTTTGGCCCAAAGCGGTGAGCCACGACCCATCCTTGTTGGAGAGGCTGAACCTTTGGTGGAAGCTGCTTTTATACCCAATCCTGACACCCTCACCTGTCAGCAGGTAACCTGCTGCTTGGAGAAGCTCCAGAAGCTGTTGCTGTGGATTCTATAAACTTTCTGTCTTTCTTTGGCTCCAGAACAACTTTCACTGAGGGTTGTATAAACCGGTGGTATAAACCGGTCCCTACCTGCGTGGACCGGACGGTTCTGGGTTATAAACCGGTCCCGGACGGTTCTGGGTTATAAACCGGTCCCGGACAGTTCTGGGTTATAAACCGGTCCCTACCTGCGTGTACCGGGCGGTTCTGGGTTATAAACCGGTCCCTACCTGCGTGTACCGGGCGGTTCTGGGTTATAAACCGGTCCCGGACGGTTCTGGGTTATAAACCGGTCCCTACCTGTGTGGACTGGACGGTTCTGGGTTATAAACCGGTCCCGGACGGTTCTGGGTTATAAACCGGTCCCTACCTGTGTGGACTGGATGACGGTGAGGTCATTGATCCGGTTGAATCCAGCTCCCATTGGCGCTCTGAGTCCAGCCGTACCGAAGCTCAGCCGGCTGCAGAGTCTGGACCTCAGGTCATCCAGACGACCCGCTGCCACCAGGGAGTCCACCTGGGCCCGGGTCCACTGGTTCTACAGAACAGAGGGAGAGGTTGTTCTGTACCACTGAAGGTCACACAGCAGCCTTCACACGTGAGATACTACCTAACCCAAATCTGAGGGCTTTCACAGCACTTTGCCCTGAAACCTCCTGGATTTCCCCTTCAGATAAGGAGTTTATTTCACCTTCATATTGTTCCTCTCTTTAAAGGTTCTGAACATCACAGTCAGAGGCTCAGAAATGAATTATTCCCTCATGTCTCAGATCTAATGTTCAAACATGGAAATGACTTTAATTAGAAGTACCTGTTTCGTAAAAGGAGAAACATCCTCAACTGATGCCTATAAATTTTATTCTCCAGGTGTCTTTGCCCAGAGGATAAAGATAGAAATGAGAACATGTGTGGATCTTTTCCGGGCTCTGACATTTACAGACGAGGTCAGGGAGGTCCATGGCAGCCGCGACCTTTCCAGCCCACACAGCTCTGAGGGCAGCAGGGTCTGTAAATAACTGCACCAGGAATAAAAGCCCCATCCTTTTTATTCAGCCTCATTCTGTCTCTAACGGCAGCAGCGCCCCCCTGTGGACACTGGATCAATGTTTGTTCACTTCCTGTTTCAGATGGAACTGTACGAATGGACGAATGAGCAGCTGAAGTGGTTCTGATTCTGTCAGAGCAGGTCGGGCTCCTCCTCCTCCTCATTCTTCTTCTTCTTCTTCAGACTTCACCGATTCATGTCCCGTTTCACACAGTAAAAACTGATTCTGGTTCTGATTCTGTCAGAGCAGGTCGGGCTCCTCCTCCTTCTCTGTCTGCAGCAGCTGCTTTAACTTGTTTAAAGTGTGATAATCAGAGTCTGCTGGCAGGATGGAGCATGAACCAGTCTCATCTGCACAGAAGCTGATATTTACTGTAACTCATGGAGAATCAGAACAAGCAGAGGTCCTCATACTGAGCCTTGTGGTGCACCTCAGGAGTGAAGCAGAACATGCTCTGATTCTGCTTTAAAGGATCCGATGAAGGGCACAGAAACTGACTCCTCTTCTTCGTCATTTTGAGCTGCATCTCCACCTGCAGAGATGATGTCATCAGAACCTCCACCATAGAAGAAGAAGCTGTCATCAGAACCTCCACCATAGAAGAAGAAGCTGTCCTCAGAACCTCCAACATAGAAGAAGAAGCTGTCCTCAGAACCTCCAACACAGAAGAAGAAGCTGTCCTCAGCTCCAGGTGTTGCAGAACAAACTGCTGTGTCACTGAGTCCGAGTTCAGGTGTGGAACAGTGATGCAACGCTGACACCTTCAGGTCAAAGTGGGAGTTACTCTGTGTGGCGTTTACAGTTCTTTCTCTGTCTATCACTGATGAGAACAATAAGATGCCTCATTCTGACAGCAGAACTGTGTGAAAAACAAACTGAGAAGCTGAGAGGTTCTCAGACTTTTCAGTCCAACACCCAGACTGGTTCAGGTTGAGTTGGTCAGCAGGAACCTTGATTCCAGATGTTTTTGCAGTAGATATTTCACTGCTGGGAACAAATTAAACGTTTCCATCCACAGCTGAGAGTCTCATGAGGTCCTGATTAATCAGATGGCTCCTTAATCAATAACTACTCCTCACAGGTTTCTTCAGGTTTACTGATTTTGTTTACATGATGTCACCATAGACATATGATATGGTGCCTGAACGTTTACCTGGAATTTATTGATCTTTTAACACTTTCAGAGCTAATAATTCTGATCACCATCAGGTTACACCAGGTATTGATCCCTAATACACGCAAATACTTTTCCTTTTCACATTATATAGTTAACAGCAGGGTGGCGAGTTAACAGCAGGGTGGAGAGTTAACAGCAGGGTGGAGAGTTAACAGCAGGGTGGCGAGTTAACAGCAGGGTGGCGAGTTAACAGCAGGATAATGAGTTAACAGCAGGATAATGAGTTAACAGCAGGGTGGTGAGTTAACAGCAGGATGGTGAGTTAACAGCAGGGTGGCGAGTTAACAGCAGGGTAACGAATTAACAGCAGGGTAACGAGTTAACAGCAGGATAATGAGTTAACAGCAGGGTGGCGAGTTAACAGCAGGGTGGAGAGTTAACAGCAGGGTGGCGAGTAACAGCAGGGTGGCGAGTTAACAGCAGGATAATGAGTTAACAGCAGGGTGGCGAGTTAACAGCAGGGTGGCGAGTTAACAGCAGGGTGGCGAGTTAACAGCAGGGTGGCGAGTTAACAGCAGGGTGGCGAGTTAACAGCAGGGTGGCGAGTTAACAGCAGGGTGGCGAGTTAACAGCAGGGTGGCAAGTTAACAGCAGGTTAATGAGTTACGAGCAGGGTGGCGAGTAAACAGCAGGATAATGAGTTAACAGCAGGGTGGCGAGTTAACAGCAGGGTGGCGAGTTAACAGCAGGGTGGCAAGTTAACAGCAGGATAATGAGTTACGAGCAGGGTGGAGAGTTAACAGCAGGATAATGAGTTAACAGCAGGGTGGCGAGTTAACAGCAGGGTGGCGAGTTAACAGCAGGGTGGCGAGTTAACAGCAGGGTGGCGAGTTAACAGCAGGGTGGCGAGTTAACAGCAGGGTGGCGAGTTAACAGCAGGATAATGAGTTAACAGCAGGATAATGAGTTAACAGCAGGGTGGTGAGTTAACAGCAGGATGGTGAGTTAACAGCAGGATGGTGAGTTAACAGCAGGGTGGCGAGTTAACAGCAGGGTAACGAATTAACAGCAGGGTAACGAGTTAACAGCAGGATAATGAGTTAACAGCAGGGTGGCGAGTTAACAGCAGGGTGGAGAGTTAACAGCAGGGTGGCGAGTAACAGCAGGGTGGCGAGTTAACAGCAGGATAATGAGTTAACAGCAGGGTGGCGAGTTAACAGCAGGGTGGCGAGTTAACAGCAGGGTGGCGAGTTAACAGCAGGGTGGCGAGTTAACAGCAGGGTGGCGAGTTAACAGCAGGGTGGCAAGTTAACAGCAGGATAATGAGTTACGAGCAGGGTGGCGAGTAAACAGCAGGATAATGAGTTAACAGCAGGGTGGAGAGTTAACAGCAGGGTGGAGAGTTAACAGCAGGGTAACGAGTTAACAGCAGGGTAACGAGTTAACAGCAGGGTAACGAGTTAACAGCAGGGTAACGAATTAACAGCAGGGTAACGAGTTAACAGCAGGATAACGAGTTAACAGCAGGATAATGAGTTAACAGCAGGATAATGAGTTAACAGCAGGGTGGCGAGTTAACAGCAGGGTGGCGAGTTAACAGCAGGGTGGCGAGTTAACAGCAGGGTGGCGAGTTAACAGCAGGGTGGCGAGTTAACAGCAGGATAATGAGTTAACAGCAGGGTGGTGAGTTAAATGCAGGGTAATGAGTTAACAGCAGGGTAATGAGTTAACAGCAGGGTGGTGAGTTAACAGCAGGGTGGCGAGTTAACAGCAGGGTGGCGAGTTAACAGCAGGATAATGAGTTAACAGCAGGGTGGTGAGTTAAATGCAGGGTGGTGAGTTAAATGCAGGGTGGTGAGTTAACAGCAGGATAATGAGTTAACAGCAGGGTGGTGAGTAAACAGCAGGGTGGTGAGTAAACAGCAGGGGGGTGAGTTAACAGCAGGATAATGAGTTACGAGCAGGGTGGCGAGTAAACAGCAGGGTGGTGAGTTAACAGCAGGATAATGAGTTACGAGCAGGGTGGCGAGTTAACAGCAGGGTAACGAATTAACAGCAGGGTAACGAGTTAACAGCAGGATAATGAGTTAACAGCAGGGTGGCGAGTTAACAGCAGGGTGGAGAGTTAAATGCAGGGTGGTGAGTTAACAGCAGGATAATGAGTTAACAGCAGGATAATGAGTTAACAGCAAGGTGGTGAGTTAACAGCAGGATAATGAGTTACGAGCAGGGTGGCGAGTAAACAGCAGGGTGGTGAGTTAACAGCAGGATAATGAGTTAACAGCAGGGTGGTGAGTTAAATGCAGGGTGGTGAGTTAACAGCAGGATAATGAGTTAACAGCAGGGTGGTGAGTAAACAGCAGGGTGGTGAGTTAACAGCAGGATAATGAGTTACGAGCAGGGTGGCGAGTAAACAGCAGGGTGGTGAGTTAACAGCAGGATAATGAGTTACGAGCAGGGTGGCGAGTTAACAGCAGGGTGGCGAGTTAACAGCAGGGTGGCGAGTTAACAGCAGGATAATGAGTTAACAGCAGGGTGGAGAGTTAACAGCAGGGTGGCGAGTTAACAGCAGGGTGGCGAGTTAACAGCAGGATAATGAGTTAACAGCAGGATAATGAGTTAACAGCAGGGTGGTGAGTTAACAGCAGGGTGGCGAGTTAACAGCAGGGTGGAGAGTTAACAGCAGGGTGGCGAGTTAACAGCAGGGTGGAGAGTTAACAGCAGGGTGGAGAGTTAACAGCAGGGTGGAGAGTTAACAGCAGGGTGGAGAGTTAACAGCAGGGTGGAGAGTTAACAGCAGGGTGGCGAGTTAACAGCAGGATAATGAGTTAACAGCAGGGTGGCGAGTTAACAGCAGGATAATGAGTTAACAGCAGGGTGGTGAGTTAACAGCAGGATAATGAGTTAACAGCAGGGTGGTGAGTTAACAGCAGGGTGGCGAGTTAACAGCAGGGTGGCGAGTTAACAGCAGGGTGGTGAGTTAACAGCAGGGTGGAGAGTTAACAGCAGGGTGGCGAGTTAACAGCAGGGTGGCGAGTTAACAGCAGGATAATGAGTTAACAGCAGGGTGGCGAGTTAACAGCAGGATAATGAGTTAACAGCAGGGTGGCGAGTTAACAGCAGGATAATGAGTTAACAGCAGGGTGGCGAGTTAACAGCAGGATAATGAGTTAACAGCAGGGTGGTGAGTTAACAGCAAGATAATGAGTTAAAAGCAGGGTGGTGAGTTAACAGCAGGATAATGAGTTAACAGCAGGGTGGCGAGTTAACAGCAGGATAATGAGTTAACAGCAGGGTGGTGAGTTAACAGCAGGATAATGAGTTCACAGCAGGGTGGTGAGTTAACAGCAGGGTGGTGAGTTAACAGCAGGGTGGCGAGTTAATAGCAGGATAATGAGTTAACAGCAGGGTGGTGAGTTAACAGCAGGATAATGAGTTAACAGCAGGGTGATGAGTTAACAGCAGGATAATGAGTTAACAGCAGGGTGGTGAGTTAACAGCAGGGTGGTGAGTTAACAGCAGGATAATGAGTTAACAGCAGGGTGGAGAGTTAACAGCAGGGTGGTGAGTTAACAGGAGGGTGGTGAGTTAACAGCAGGGTGGCGAGTTAACAGCAGGGTGGAGAGTTAACAGCAGGATAATGAGTTAACAGCAGGGTGGAGAGTTAACAGCAGGGTGGTGAGTTAACAGGAGGGTGGTGAGTTAACAGCAGGGTATAACTGCAACTGGTTATCTTGAGGATGACAAACAAACACACTGACTCAACCAGCTGCATCAGCTGCTGTTAAATCAGCTGATAACCCTCATTGTTGTTCTGAATGTTAAATCAGCTGATAACCCTCATTGTTGTTGTGAATGTTAAATCAGCTGATAAACCTCATTGTTGTTCTGAATGTTAAATCAGCTGATAACCCTCATTGTTGTTCTGAATGTTAAATCAGCTGATAACCCTCATTGTTGTTCTGAATCGCCTGGAAAGCCACCGGCGCTGCCGGACTCCTGTCAGCCGGCCAGCAGCTGCGCACTGCGGCCAGAACACACTCACCGAGTCCAGAGACGCTCCAGCTGTGTCAGATCTCTCATGTACAAACCGGCACATCTATGCTCACTTGATTCTTGTAAATAAAATGATGGACTGAAGAAGCAGTTTTATCGGTTTCCTGACCTGACCCGATTTGGGGAAACATTCGGCCCACAGATCAGCAGTTCGGGATTAAAAATAATCTTTTCTTTTATAATCCTACACGTTTCAAACAGACAGACAAAAGGCAGCAAACTGTGATCACACGATTGAATCAGTTCATAGAGACAGTTGAATGGCAAAACAAGTGCTGATTTATTAAGTAATTTATTTGCCGATTTATCGGAAAGACCTCATTTACAATAAAAATAACCTCAGAATCCCGTTTTTATTGCGTCTTTGCTCAAATGTGTCTAAAATGCGTTAAAATGCTTGTTTTTTCAGGGAAGTCTGGGATAACGGCCACCCATATTTTGGGGCTGTTGCTGCAGCACAGCGGGTCTGAACACTCACCTTGTCCCAGGTTAACCACTGTTGCACCGCCTTGTCCAGCTGCGGGTCGCCGCTGCTCTGCCACCTCATGTTGGCGTTCAGGTCCCCGTTTCCTCCGTTATCTTCCATGCTGACAGACGGGACCAGGTTAGCTAGCAGTCGGCCATCAGAGAAGAGCTAACGGCTGCGGGGATGCGGTGTTTGTTCGCCGCTTTCAGCCGGCCGGCTGACGGACATCAGACACGCACCGTCCGGGTGTTATGGCTGACTAACTGTCCGCCCTCACCTCCTCACGCCGAGGCTAATATTAGCCACAGCTACACGGTGTGCACCGGGCCGACAGCAGCCGGATAACTGAGCGCTAACCCGGAATATTCCTCTTTGTTTACAATGTGAGAAGTTTCATCAAACCGAAATATTTTCCACTACAGTTCACAAACATAAAGAAGACCCGCAACACAAGCTTACGGTCAAATTAAAGGTTTAAAGAAGACCTCACATCTATCTAACAACCCGGAACAACAAAACTTGTGTTTTATTTGTTAATGTTTTCTTTTCTTTTTCATTTTCATGTTGTTTTCTTAAAAAGACCGAATAAAAGCTTTAGATCATGTGAGAATATCACCTCATCCACCGGAAAACTTTATAATCAACGATATACGTCGCTTCCGGTACAATTCTGCCCAACTGGGGACTTTGAGACAATTTTTTAAAACAAAGCTTAGTTCTTTATGATTGGTCAGCTTTACTGGTCTGATCAAACATTGAGTCATTGGACTAAATACAGGATGATTTACGACTTTTTATAGTTTTCTGATAAAATACAGACTTGAAAATAGCAATAAAAACACATTTAAAACAAAAAATGTAATGTTTAAGTAACAAACTGATAGATAAGACTGATTGTGTGCTCCGGAGTTCACTGTTCAAAGAAGAATGGTGTTTCCATCCATCTATCTATCTATCTATCTATCTATCCATCATCCATCATCCATCCATCAATCCTTCATCATCCATCCATCCATCCATCATCCATCCATCCCTCCATCTCTGCCCTTTATCTTTCTGCACTTCCTTCTATGCCTGCACCCTATCTCTACTCTGTCCCCTCTGACAGAGTCGGTCTCCTGGGTTCCTTCTATATGTTTATTGTTAGCTTTTTATAAAGCTGTTATATCTTCATTTGGAAGTCCCTTTGGATAAAAGCTGCTAAATGCATAAACATAACATAAAAGCTGCTCAACATAATGGACAACACTGACAACCCTCTCCAGTGTGTTCGGCTTCTTCTTCTTCAGCTCCACTGCCACACAGAGAGCTTCAGGTTGCAACAAGATGGCGCCGGTGAGGTTGGCTGCTGTCTCACCTGCTCCACGCGTTTCATTGTATTTACTCGTCTTACACCCGGACCCGGCCCGCCGGGTCCTATGGAACCACAGCGATGGCTGCAGGACACGGAGGAGGCTCCGAGGGGAACGAGCGGCGTCAGGAACAGACTGAGACCCAGAGCACACCATCCACCTGCCCAGCATCCTACTCACCAGCCTCTGGAACACAAGCTGATGAACTCAGGGCCAGAATAGAGTTTTAAACTGCCTCTGTATGAATGAGACATATTTGGACTGTAATGAATTGGGTTTGATGGATGATTATAATTACAATGAATTTGATTCTAATTGGCTTGGACTGTATCTCTGAACATGCTGAGAAGACATTTGTTGTGATTTGGCACTTTATAAATAAAACTGCTTTGAGTGGATGGAACACTTTCATATCTGTGAAATCTTTATTTACAGAAACACCAAAGTGTTACAGATGTTGGAGCTGAGCTCCAACTTCAGACTGTCTCAACAAAAGGAAAACAGTTTTAGTACAGTTTGATTATCTTTTATGGGTAAAAATACCTCAGTTAAGCCTACATTTCCATGTGTTGATTGAATTTCTGATGAAGGCAGAGTGAGAGAACCTTTTGGTGAATGTTGGGAGTGAGTTAAATGATCCATTAATTAACCTGAGTTTAGGCTGAACCACTATTAAACTTTCAATAAATCGAAGGTGTGGATTTCATCAGAGTAACTGGATAAAAACAGTCCAACAGCGTAAAGTCCCCTCACACCAGGCCGCCGCCCCCGTCAGGTTCAGGCGCTGCTCCTTCGATCAGCTCACAGCTGAACTGCTCTCTGAAGGCGGCCAGCAGGTGTGGGATGGCCTCCTCCACGCCGACGTCCGTCTGCAGCTCACAGGTCAGCGACGTCACACCTTTACCTTCGATCCCACACGGGACGATGTGGCTGAACCACGACAGGTCGGTGTTGCAGTTCAGAGCCAAACCGTGAGACGTGACGTAACGCCCACAGTGGATTCCTGGCAACAACACATTATTTAACATGAATAATCACAGATAGTCTGAAGCATCGGCCACCATTCCTGGTTCTGCTGGAGGTCTCCGTTAGAACTGAATGTTTGATTGGTTTGTTTCATTAGCATTATGAGCTGGCCTTATATAATACAACGCTAATGAACTGGAGTGTTCTATGTTTTATGACAAAGGCTCCAACAAAAGATTATTTAGCTTCTCCAGTAAGCGGACATTTGTTTGTTCTCTGCTAGCTTCCTTCTGTTCTCTTGCTAGCTTCCTTCTGTTCTCTGCTAGCTTCCTTCTGTTCTCTGCAAGCTTCCCTCTGTTCTCCGCTAGCTTCCCTCTGTTCTCCGCTAGCTTCCCTCTGTTCTCCGCTAGCTTCCCTCTGTTCTCCGCTAGCTTCCCTCTGTTCTCCGCTAGCTTCCTTCAGTTCTCCGCTAGCTTCCTTCAGTTCTCCGCTAGCTTCCTTCAGTTCTCCGCTAGCTTCCTTCAGTTCTCCGCTAGCTTCCTTCTGTTCTCCGCTAGCTTCCCTCTGTTCTCCGCTAGCTTCCCTCTGTTCTCCGCTAGCTTCCCTCTGTTCTCCGCTAGCTTCCCCCTGTTCTCCGCTAGCTTCCCTCTGTTCTCCGCTAGCTTCCCTCTGTTCTCCGCTAGCTTCCCTCTGTTCTCCGCTAGCTTCCCTCTGTTCTCCGCTAGCTTCCCTCTGTTCTCCGCTAGCTTCCCTCTGTTCTCCGCTAGCTTCCTTCTGTTCTCCGCTAGCTTCCTTCTGTTCTCCGCTAGCTTCCTTCTGTTCTCCGCTAGCTTCCTTCAGTTCTCCGCTAGCTTACTTCAGTTCTCTGCTAGCTTCCTTCAGTTCTCCGCTAGCTTCCTTCTGTTCTCCGCTAGCTTCCCCCTGTTCTCTGGTAGCTTCCTTCTGTTCTCCGCTAGCTTCCCCCTGTTCTCCGCTAGCTTCCTTCTGTTCTCTGCTAGCTTCCTTCTCAGCTAACAAGCCGACTGATTTCCATTAAAATGCTAACGTTATCTGTTAAAGCATTATCTGTCTTTATTTCACCAATACTTTAAGAAGAATGAATGAATGAACGTGTGCTATAGCTCTGTTAGCTCATAGCTCTGTTAGCTCATAGCTCTGTTAGCTCATAGCTCTGTTAGCTCATAGCTGCTGTGTTGTTGTTATTGGCGGCTATCGGGGGGCTTATTGAGGGCTTTCTACACACTTGTCTACTGGGAGTCTGCAGCTCATTCCCTCCGTGCTCTGACAGTCTGACTCTGACTTCACACGGAGTTTGTGAATATCTTTCTTTGTAATCCAGTTACTTGAGGAAAGGTTTCAGCCCTAAATGTGAAACTTTAAACTGAACGTTTGAGCTGGATATTTCAGGTCATTCAGATGAACGCATGAAGAGACAAAACCTCCACAAAACTGCCCCAGAGATGCAAAACCAACCAAAAGGAGACAAACGCAGGCTGCACACAGCAGGTGTTAACGTTCCTTCTGCTTCCTTCAGCTGGTTTCTGACACACCAACGTTAGACTCAGTTTACGTACCGATGGCACAGATCTTGTTGTCTCCGACCCAAACTCCCGTGTGAGGAGACGTTGAAGCTTCGACACCGAACCGGCCGCAGAGCGCGATGACGGTCTTCTCCAGCTGATCCACATACCAACGAACGCTCTGAGGGCACAGAGCTCGCTTTAAAACACGTTCACGCCCTCCACAGCACACCGCTGCCGCCTGCTCACCTTCCTGAAGCTGCCCAGGTTCAGCACCGGGTAGCAGACCAGCTGACCCGGTCCATGGAAGGTGATGAGCCCGCCTCGGTTGGTGCGGTGAACATCGGCCCCCAGCAGGCGCAGCTGGCCCAGCAGGTGGGCGGGGTACGGCGTGTGGCGGATCCCGGTGGTGTAGACCGGCGGGTGCTGGCACAGCAGCAGAGCGTGGGCCGGACCCGACCGGTGCCGGGTCACGTAGAGCTGCTGCAGCCGTAGAGCATCCTGATAGGAAATCAGGCCCAGACGGACCACCTCCACCAGGGGCCGGCCCCCCGGCATCCAAACCTGAGACAGAAAAACACGGAGGCCGGTCAGTGAAGACCGATGAGAACTCAGGAAAAACATCAGTCACATTGGTGTTGTTCTGAGAAACACTAAATCATGATTTAAAACAGCTTTCCCTGAAAGTCCCTCCATGAACACATCTGGGAGGGTTAAAGCTGCTCAACATGTCAGCATCCAGAGCCCTGATCCTGGTGATCTGAACATATTAAAGTTAAATACTGTCATCTGTCCAGTATTGTGCAGCGTTGTTGGAGCTGTTCTGTCTGAAAGTTGTTTTCTACGATTTCTACGTTTTCCTTCATTCACCTTAAAAGGGAACTCCGGTGTTTTTAAACCTTATTTCTGGCATGAAATACGTTCATCTGCTCACCGAGAACAGTTTGGTGAAAGTCGGCGTCCTTCGGAAGATATTTAGAAAACTCACAACCCATATAACGGAGTAAAATTATATTTCTCTAATTAAAAAGGCAGTAAAAAGTAGGCTAACATTTGATGTCGTCATTAATTGAATTATAGTTGAAAGAAACACGTCAGATTGACAGAAGACATTTCGATGGAGCTCCCTGAGTTTCCCAGATAAGGTAACTTGGTTTTCTTCCCGGTGAATTGCTCGTGTTTCGCCGCTGGATGACAGGCGCAGTGTAGCCTGTAGAGAGGAGCAGCACAACAGTCATAAAGTAAATTTTGTTGTCAGTAACACCTGAACTCAGATAAAACTTTCAGCCCCACTTCCGGAGGAGATTATTACATCTCATGTAAATCCACAACAAACCTGAAATCTACTTTTAACTCAGAGAAGACTTTGCAGAACCTGCCTGAGAATCTTCCTGTTTTTAGAGATTTTACAGTATCACACAAATCCAGTTACTATAATCTGAACAAACATCTGTCCGCCGCAAACAGCTGTTGCTCACAGAGAATTCGGCTTTCTGGTTTCACTGAATATAAACTTCTAAAAGCCTTTCAAAGGTGTTGCAGTCCCCAGCGTGTCATTGAGCAGCCGTTTGACCTCCGTGACACGCTGACAGAAACCGGACAGAATCAGATTAAAGTCACTTCCGGTGTGTCGCGGCTTCGTCTTTTAGTTTATTTAATTTCAGGGTCATTACCTGCCTAAAAGGACCACACGAGCTCAGGAATCCTCCTCCACCCGCTGGAACCTCGTCTCCATTCTTCTTCTGAAGTGAAATCCATGTTGACTTCCGGTTGACGCAGCGCTGCGCTGCAGCCCAACCGGAAGTGAACAAGCCTTTCATAATAAATCATTTATCTATTCCAAATATCACTGATTTCGTCTTTTTACGGTTAATATATTTACACTGGGAGGGAAAGCCATATACACAAATAAACTTTAAGCTCTGGGGTTATTTCTCTGAGGTTTTCTTTGTTCTTAAACAGTGGATACAATATATTTGATTAAAACTAAACTGTAATAAATGTGACACAAATGGCTTTTTTTCCATACAGAAAGTTGTTTTATGTAAGTAAATCTAACCAATGGTGCTGGAGGAGTGAGTCACGTAATACTTTATTTACAGTGTTGTTAATTTTTATTCTTTATTGATCAATAAACAAAGATAGAGGCTTTAAAATGGTGTGAAAATGTTCAAAAGTTGAAACAACTAACAGCGAATTTAGTATTTAATTGAATATTGCATCCATGAAATCCTGTTTCTGCCAGTAAAAGATACAAATAAAGAGGAAAATCGGTTCTGACTGAAACTCATGATCATAGCTGAAACTTTTAGACTTTAATTATAAACTGGATGTTAAATGATTAATTTTCATCCAGATTTCTAAATTTTCTCTGTAAAGCCTCGGGGTATCTTTATATTTGAATAATTTTTCAGTTTATTTCTTATTCTTCACCTTTTCTGATGGAGTATTTCTTCTTCACTGGTCTCTCCCACTCTGGTTTCTGTGATAAACAACCTGTGTTGGAGCCAGTGTTTTACTTTGAAGGTCAGACCTCAGGCTCGCGCCGCCGCGTTCCAGCTCCGTGGTTGGCGGGCTGCACGCGCGTCCACTCTGCGCTCGCGCTGTTTCGGCGGCGGCAGGGCGGGGTTTGTTGTGAGAGCGGACCGGAGAGAGGAAGATGGCGACCGCAGGGTCCGCCGAACACCCTGGCAGTCCGGCCAGCGTTGCCGCCGACACGTCCCGGCCGGTGTCCGGGCCCGGAGTCCGGCTGCGGTCAGGCTCCAGCCCGCCGGAAAACGACGCGAAGAAGTGCGCAGCCTGCGAGGAGCTCCAGCCCGGCGAGAACCCGGCCTGCGGACACCCGGCCTGTCCGCTCGGTCTGGCCCGGAGACACTCGGGCAGCGAGGAGCGGCTTCGGAAGAGGAGCGAGCCCGAGAGGTGCAGCAGCAAGGCGGGCAGGAGGAGCAGCGATAGCCGGAGAGGTGGGTGTCTTTAAGCGGGGAAACTCCGGTTTCTGGGTGTTTCACTAAAGGAAAACAGAGTTTTACACCATATTTCAGCTTCTCAGGAGCAAACTTTGATAAAGTTTAAGGAGCCCGAGGCCTGACAGTTAAAACAACTGGTTACTGAAACTAGCAGGTTTGAAGCAGTTAGTTAGTGAGAAGCGGAGGTTAAAGTGTCCTTCTGGACTTCTGTGGAGCTGATCAATGAGAGCATCAGGTAAGCGGGTCACATGACTGCCCCGGGTTTATCTGGGAGTCTTTCTGCAGATTCTGCTCAGGTCCTCCCAGGACTTGTCCGGACTAGTAGAGCTGGAGGAGGAGCTCTGAGCACAGCTCTGCTGTTGCTCCTCACTCCCAGCAAGGGTTTGTCTCCTTTAGGTCATTTCAAATCTTTGGTCGTCGGTAATTCCTCAGAGATGAATAAGATAATAATAAGTGCATAAAGTCTGGAGCTGTGTGAAAAACACAGAGCAGATAACAGTTTAATGTGAACTCACTGTAACAGCCGTCCTGTCTCCTCAGAAGTCTTCGTCTGTCCGGCTCTCATCCCAAAGTCTGCGGAGGTTCTGTCCGGTCCGATGGGGAAACACAAGGTGAGTCCGTGCACCTGACCCAGGACCAGCCGTGGTTCTGTACAGCAGCCTAATCTTCCTCAGACTGATGAAGAGCAGCTTCCTCAGACTGATGAAGAGCAGCTTCCTCAGACTGATGAAGAGCAGCTTCCTCAGACTGATGAAGAGCAGCTTCCTGATGAAGAGCAGCTTCCTCAGACTGATGAAGAGCAGCTTCCTCAGACTGATGAAGAGCAGCTTCCTCAGACTGATGAAGAGCAGCTTCCTCAGGCTGATGAAGAGCAGCTTCCTCAGACTGATGGCTGCTTCACTGACATCAGTGATTATGGGAAGAATGAACTCTGAGGCTGCTGTGTTTCAGCTGCTGGCGTCGGAGGACAGAGACGAGGCGAGGAGGAGGAACTCTGTGATCTGCAAAGACGAGTCGGGATCAGAGCTGGTGGGTCTGGAGCAGTTAAAGGAAATCAGGAAAGTTGGAAAAGTCTTTTTCCCGTTCTGGGTCGTCTGAGCTTTGCTTTTTACTCTCAGGGAGTTCTGTCGGACTCTGAGAACGAAGAGCCGATCAGCCGCAGGATCCGAAACATCTCAGCCTTCATCAGGAAAACCAAGAACTCCTCAGCGTTCAGCAGGTGAGCTTTCCAACAGATCCTGAACTCATCACGAGCAGAACTGCGTGACCTCTGACCTCTGAGCGTTTCTTCTTCAGTGGTTGTCAGAGAAGTCGCAGCTGCACCGACCCGATGGAGGACCGAGGAGGGAAGCTGAAGGTGGTCGTCCAGCCCGCGGCCGCCATGGAGCGGGTACGTTTCCGTTAGTGACCACGGCGCCTCAGAGCCGACGCCAGCAGGCCCGGTTCTGACCCGTCTGTTCCTCTGTCTGCCAGGTGGGGATCAGCCACAGCTCGGCGGCGGGGATCCTCCTCTCCTCGGAGAACAGCCGCTCCATCTCGGCTCCCATCACCGCCCCCGACCGGCGGCTCACCTGGAGGGCGGTTCTGACCTCATCCGTCCCTCTGGGCCTCCCCCCGACCCGGCCCGAACGCTCCATCAGCCCCGAGAGCAACGACAGCATCTCCGAGGAGCTCAACCACTTCAAGCCCATCGTGTGCTCGCCGTGCACGCCGCCCAAACGCCTGCCGGACGGCCGGCTCCTGGAGCCCACCATCGTGAAGTCCACGCCCCGGAACCTGACCCGCGGGCTGCAGAAGGCCACCAGCTACGAGGCCAGCCCGGCCGTCCTGCAGAAGTGGCGTCAGATCGAGCTGGACCGGCAGAACCTCAAACTGAACTCCAAGGCCACGCTGACCAGCCCGGTCGGCGAGCTCCACAGGACCAACGGCGGCGATCCGTGGCGGGCGGGAGATGGCGTGGCGTCCAACAAGAGGAGGCTGCTGTTCGAGCCTCCGGCCACAGACTCTGTAAAGATCCGGGTCCCTGCGATCCGCTACAGCACCGCGCCGCGAGGCTGTTCGGACTCTGAGCCGGCGGGCGCCACCCCGGAGTCCTGCAGCGGGGCGGCGCCGCTCAGCCGGAGGCCGTCGTTCTCGCCCTACAGCAAGAACTCGGGTTTCCAGCGTAAACTTGTGCCAAACGACCCGCAGAGTGGCGGCGTCCACAACCAGTCTACCTCGAGGCGGGGCAAGAAGAGGAAACAGAAGACCAAACATCTGGACCCGGAACCGAAGAGGAGCCGACCCGGCAGCCGGGCGGCGCAGGATCGGCTCCTCGGTCAGATCCAGCAGGACCGGGCGCTCGCCCTGAAGCTGCAGAGACAGTTCGACCTGGAGAGCCGGAGCGCCGGCCGCAGGCCCAGCCCCGACCAGTACTTCCTGCGGTCCTGGAGGTCCACGCAGAACCGCAGGAGGCGGGGCCTGAGGAGGTCCAGACGGATCAACAAGAAGCACTGAAATATGCAAAGTCCCCGAATGTTTCACAGCAGACTGACGAACGTCTTCCAAACACCAGCAGAGCACCAAAAACTGGGCTCAGCAGGTTCCACTGAACACCCAACGGACCTGACTGAGCCCGGTTCTGAACCAGAACCCAATCAGCTTGAGTTGTTTTCAACTTTTGATCTATTAAATGATTGACAGGTCCAGAGAAGTGTTGATTTGTTTCTGCACATCATTGACCCGGTTTAACCAAAAGCCCCTGGTACCCCAGGTACCAAACCCGGCTGATCAGTTGGTCGGAGCTTCAGTCTAACCCATCAGTACCATTGTTTGTTGGCCAATAACGTGTTCAGAACCCCACAGGAAGGAGATCAGATTAACCGGGTCGTACAGAGGCATAAAGCCAGAACCTCCTGGTTTATTTCAGCAGTGTAAAGATGAAAGGTGCAGGAAGCCCGTCTCATCGGCCCGATTTCTGCTGCTGCTCCTCATCGGGTCGAAGGATCGGGTCGGATAGATAGAACTCTGAACTTTGGGCTCAGACAGAACGTCACAAGGTTAAAGTCCGATGGAGGAAAACTTCTTCAGGACTCAGGAAAAGCTCTGAATCACAGTTAGGATGTAAGTCCAGTCGTTATAAAAGCTGCAGCTGCAAGGATTTGTGGGACAGAAAAAGCTCCCTAACCCTCGTCGAGGAAGCATAGGAGCTCCCTTCTCTCAGGAAGGATGGTCCGGTGTTTCCTAAAGGAGATCCTTAAGGAAGCGTCGGAGCTCCTTTCTCTCATGAAGGACGGTCCGGTGTTTCCTAAAGGAGATCCTTAAGGAAGCGTCGGAGCTCCTTTCTCTCCTAAAAGATGGTCCGGTGTTTCCTAAAGGAGATCCTTAAGGAAGCGTCGGAGCTCCTTTCTCTCATGAAGGACGGTCCGGTGTTTCCTAAAGGAGATCCTTAAGGAAGCGTCGGAGCTCCTTTCTCTCAGGAAGGACGGTCCGGTGTTTCCTAAAGGAGATCCTTAAGGAAGCGTCGGAGCTCCTTTCTCTCAGGAAGGACGGTCCGGTGTTTCCTAAAGGAGATCCTTAAGGAAGCATCTGAGCTCCTTTCTCTCCTAAAGGACGGTCCGGTGTTTCCTAAAGGAGATCCTTAAGGAAGCGTCGGAGCTCCTTTCTCTCCTGAAGGACGGTCCGGTGTTTCCTAAAGGAGATCCTTAAGGAAGCGTCGGAGCTCCTTTCTCTCCTGAAGGACGGTCCGGTGTTTCCTAAAGGAGATCCTTAAGGAAGCGTCGGAGCTCCTTTCTCTCAGGAAGGACGGTCCGGTGTTTCCTAAAGGAGATCCTTAAGGAAGCGTCGGAGCTCCTTTCTCTCAGGAAGGACGGTCCGGTGTTTCCTAAAGGAGATCCTTAAGGAAGCGTCGGAGCTCCTTTCTCTCAGGAAGGACG
Source organism: Leuresthes tenuis (assembly GCA_036924055.1). Lineage (NCBI taxonomy): Eukaryota > Metazoa > Chordata > Actinopteri > Atheriniformes > Atherinopsidae > Leuresthes > Leuresthes tenuis. The sequence goes on from JAVGWW010000007.1 coordinate 542,996, forward strand.
GTCCGGTGTTTCCTAAAGGAGATCCTTAAGGAAGCGTCGGAGCTCCTTTCTCTCCTGAAGGACGGTCCGGTGTTTCCTAAAGGAGATCCTTAAGGAAGCGTCGGAGCTCCTTTCTCTCATAAAGGACGGTCCGGTGTTTCCTAAAGGAGATCCTTAAGGAAGCGTCGGAGCTCCTTTCTCTCCTGAAGGACGGTCCGGTGTTTCCTAAAGGAGATCCTTAAGGAAGCGTCGGAGCTCCTTTCTCTCCTGAAGGACGGTCCGGTGTTTCCTAAAGGAGATCCTTAAGGAAGCGTCGGAGCTCCTTTCTCTCAGGAAGGACGGTCCGGTGTTTCCTAAAGGAGATCCTTAAGGAAGCGTCGGAGCTCCTTTCTCTCAGGAAGGACGGTCCGGTGTTTCCTAAAGGAGATCCTTAAGGAAGCGTCGGAGCTCCTTTCTCTCATGAAGGACGGTCCGGTGTTTCCTAAAGGAGATCCTTAAGGAAGCGTCGGAGCTCCTTTCTCTCCTGAAGGACGGTCCGGTGTTTCCTAAAGGAGATCCTTAAGGAAGCGTCGGAGCTCCTTTCTCTCAGGAAGGACGGTCCGGTGTTTCCTAAAGGAGATCCTTAAGGAAGCGTCGGAGCTCCTTTCTCTCAGGAAGGACGGTCCGGTGTTTCCTAAAGGAGATCCTTAAGGAAGCGTCGGAGCTCCTTTCTCTCCTGAAGGACGGTCCGGTGTTTCCTAAAGGAGATCCTTAAGGAAGCGTCGGAGCTCCTTTCTCTCATGAAGGACGGTCCGGTGTTTCCTAAAGGAGATCCTTAAGGAAGCGTCGGAGCTCCTTTCTCTCATAAAGGACGGTCCGGTGTTTCCTAAAGGAGATCCTTAAGGAAGCGTCGGAGCTCCTTTCTCTCCTGAAGGACGGTCCGGTGTTTCCTAAAGGAGATCCTTAAGGAAGCGTCGGAGCTCCTTTCTCTCCTGAAGGACGGTCCGGTGTTTCCTAAAGGAGATCCTTAAGGAAGCGTCGGAGCTCCTTTCTCTCATGAAGGACGGTCCGGTGTTTCCTAAAGGAGATCCTTAAGGAAGCGTCGGAGCTCCTTTCTCTCCTGAAGGACGGTCCGGTGTTTCCTAAAGGAGATCCTTAAGGAAGCGTCGGAGCTCCTTTCTCTCAGGAAGGACGGTCCGGTGTTTCCTAAAGGAGATCCTTAAGGAAGCGTCGGAGCTCCTTTCTCTCAGGAAGGACGGTCCGGTGTTTCCTAAAGGAGATCCTTAAGGAAGCGTCGGAGCTCCTTTCTCTCCTGAAGGACGGTCCGGTGTTTCCTAAAGGAGATCCTTAAGGAAGCGTCGGAGCTCCTTTCTCTCCTGAAGGACGGTCCGGTGTTTCCTAAAGGAGATCCTTAAGGAAGCGTCGGAGCTCCTTTCTCTCCTGAAGGACGGTCCGGTGTTTCCTAAAGGAGATCCTTAAGGAAGCGTCGGAGCTCCTTTCTCTCCTGAAGGACGGTCCGGTGTTTCCTAAAGGAGATCCTTAAGGAAGCGTCGGAGCTCCTTTCTCTCCTGAAGGACGGTCCGGTGTTTCCTAAAGGAGATCCTTAAGGAAGCGTCGGAGCTCCTTTCTCTCCTGAAGGACGGTCCGGTGTTTCCTAAAGGAGATCCTTAAGGAAGCGTCGGAGCTCCTTTCTCTCATGAAGGACGGTCCGGTGTTTCCTAAAGGAGATCCTTAAGGAAGCGTCGGAGCTCCTTTCTCTCATAAAGGACGGTCCGGTGTTTCCTAAAGGAGATCCTTAAGGAAGCGTCGGAGCTCCTTTCTCTCAGGAAGGACGGTCCGGTGTTTCCTAAAGGAGATCCTTAAGGAAGCGTCGGAGCTCCTTTCTCTCAGGAAGGACGGTCCGGTGTTTCCTAAAGGAGATCCTTAAGGAAGCATCGGAGCTCCTTTCTCTCAGGAAGGACGGTCCGGTGTTTCCTAAAGGAGATCCTTAAGGAAGCGTCGGAGCTCCTTTCTCTCATGAAGGACGGTCCGGTGTTTCCTAAAGGAGATCCTTAAGGAAGCGTCGGAGCTCCTTTCTCTCATAAAGGACGGTCCGGTGTTTCCTAAAGGAGATCCTTAAGGAAGCGTCGGAGCTCCTTTCTCTCCTGAAGGACGGTCCGGTGTTTCCTAAAGGAGATCCTTAAGGAAGCGTCGGAGCTCCTTTCTCTCAGGAAGGACGGTCCGGTGTTTCCTAAAGGAGATCCTTAAGGAAGCGTCGGAGCTCCTTTCTCTCAGGAAGGACGGTCCGGTGTTTCCTAAAGGAGATCCTTAAGGAAGCGTCGGAGCTCCTTTCTCTCAGGAAGGACGGTCCGGTGTTTCCTAAAGGAGATCCTTAAGGAAGCGTCGGAGCTCCTTTCTCTCAGGAAGGACGGTCCGGTGTTTCCTAAAGGAGATCCTTAAGGAAGCGTCGGAGCTCCTTTCTCTCCTGAAGGACGGTCCGGTGTTTCCTAAAGGAGATCCTTAAGGAAGCGTCGGAGCTCCTTTCTCTCAGGAAGGACGGTCCGGTGTTTCCTAAAGGAGATCCTTAAGGAAGCGTCGGAGCTCCTTTCTCTCCTAAAGGACGGTCCGGTGTTTCCTAAAGGAGATCCTTAAGGAAGCGTCGGAGCTCCTTTCTCTCAGGAAGGACGGTCCGGTGTTTCCTAAAGGAGATCCTTAAGGAAGCGTCGGAGCTCCTTTCTCTCAGGAAGGACGGTCCGGTGTTTCCTAAAGGAGATCCTTAAGGAAGCGTCGGAGCTCCTTTCTCTCCTAAAGGACGGTCCGGTGTTTCCTAAAGGAGGTCGTAGAGGAAGCTCCTTCTGTCCCACAGTTCCTTGCAGCTGCAGCTTTAAACGGACGCTTTGATCTCTGAATGAATCCTGAGGACCGGAGTGAGCCTGAGGATAACTTTGCTGCCTCAGTATCGTTGTCTTTTCTTGAGTTCTGAAGGAGTTTTCTTAACCTCGTCGTGTTTTTTGACCATCCGCCGTCTCTGTTCTCCTGAAGGGAAGCTCAGGTGTGGAGGTGGAACCTCATCCCGCGAGTTAAAGGTTGTTGTGACACAGATCCATTAAGTTTTTATGGTATTTATCAGTTTCCAGCCAACGATTAAAATCATCAGATCTTTGTTTATGAGGCTCTTTCCACTGAGCATCGGACGAATGTTCATGTTTAACCATGTGACTGTTCAGCGTGTTGTCATGGCAACGCATATGACCTGCACGCCGAGTCACCCGGTAAGTCACCGTACGCCACGTTTTCAGAGGAAATGAAATGAGTTTCAGCTTCTGACCCACAGCTGCCAGGCCCGGACTCGGTGGTACTTGGTACTGACTCTTTGACTCTTCCACTTCCTCTTTGCCCTGTGGGCGGATCTCTGAATATTCTAATGAGCTCCGCCCACATCTCCACCTCTGCTGAGTTCATGTAGTAAAGAACATGATGATCAGAGTCTTTAACCCTTTAAAGTTCACACTGAGACAACAAGCAAAGATCAATGATCACAATCAGTGTTTTTTTTAAAAGAGTTTGAGGTAAAAGTAAAAGTGATGTCATGCTTTCTTTTGTCTTTACACACCTGCACCTAGTTTTAGGTGGTTTGATCGAACCTTTGATCAGACAGACTGTGGTCGGTGAAAAATGAGCTCTGCCTCACGGTAGATGGACGTCTGCTCTGGCTTTTTCACAGTAAACTCTCAAAATAAACTTTTAAATGGACTTTTAGCCAAAACGAAGCGTGTTTTCCACCTGAAACTGCTGAAACATTGCAGGTCACTTCCTGAAATGCGCACCTGGACAGAATCAACAGGTTTGTAGCTGTGTGATGTTTCATGTGACCTAACATCCCTCCCGGGCCTCACATTTCATTGGCTACCCCTATTCTGATTGGTCGGCTGTCATGTTTATCAAATGGGAACCAAAGGGAGCACCTGCCAATCAGAGATGACGACTCAGCTGATTTAGGGCCAGTTTTAAATCTGAAAATATGTTCAGGTCAAACTGAGGCTGTAGGAGCTGATTTGTGTTCAGTTGGTATCTGAGGTAGGAGGCGCCGTGTCTGGCTGCTCCCTGTCTACTGAGAGGTAAGGCAGTTCGATGTCTCATGTCCCTCTGAGCTGGTCCCTAAGGACGCCGGCTCAGCTGGTCCCTAAGGACGCCGGCTCTGCTGGTCCCTAAGGACGCCGGCTCTGCTGGTCCCTAAGGACCCCGGCTCAGCTGGTCCCTAAGGACGCCGGCTCTGCTGGTCCCTAAAGACGCCGGCTCAGCTGGTCCCTAAGGACCCCGGCTCAGCTGGTCCCTAAGGACGCCGGCTCAGCTGGTCCCTAAGGACGCCGGCTCAGCTGGTCCCTAAGGACCCCGGCTCAGCTGGTCCCTAAAGACGCCGGCTCTGCTGGTCCCTAAGGACGCCGGCTCAGCTGGTCCCTAAGGACCCCGGCTCAGCTGGTCCCTAAAGACGCCGGCTCTGCTGGTCCCTAAGGACGCCGGCTCAGCTGGTCCCTAAAGACGCCGGCTCAGCTGGTCCCTAAGGACGCCGGCTCAGCTGGTCCCTAAGGACGCCGGCTCAGCTAGTCCCTAAAGACGCCGGCTCTGCTGGTCCCTAAGGACGCCGGCTCAGCTGGTCCCTAAGGACGCCGGCTCAGCTGGTCCCTAAGGACGCCGGCTCAGCTGGTCCCTAAGGACCCCGGCTCAGCTGGTCCCTAAAGACGCCGGCTCTGCTGGTCCCTAAGGACGCCGGCTCAGCTGGTCCCTAAGGACTCCGGCTCTGCCGGTCCCTAAAGACCCCGGCTCTGCTGGTCCCTAAGGACGCCGGCTCTGCTGGTCCCTAAAGACCCCGGCTCTGCTGGTCCCTAAAGACGCCGGCTCTGCTGGTCCCTAAAGACGCCGGCTCAGCTGGTCCCTAAGGACGCCGGCTCAGCTGGTCCCTAAGGACGCCGGCTCAGCTGGTCCCTAAGGACGCCGGCTCAGCTGGTCCCTAAGGACGCCGGCTCAGCTGGTCCCTAAGGACCCCGGCTCAGCTGGTCCCTAAAGACGCCGGCTCTGCTGGTCCCTAAGGATGCCGCCTCAGCTGGTCCCTAAGGACGCCGGCTCAGCCGGTACCTAAGGACGCCGGCTCTGCTGGTCCCTAAGGACGCCGGCTCTGCTGGTCCCTAAAGACCCCGGCTCTGCTGGTCCCTAAAGACCCCGGCTCTGCTGGTCCCTAAGGACGCCGGCTCAGCTGGTCCCTAAAGACGCCGGCTCTGCTGGTCCCTAAGGACGCCGGCTCAGCTGGTCCCTAAGGACGCCGGCTCAGCTGGTCCCTAAAGACGCCGGCTCTGCTGGTCCCTAAAGACGCCGGCTCTGCTGGTCCCTAAGGACTCCGGCTCTGCTGGTCCCTAAAGACCCCGGCTCTGCTGGTCCCTAAAGACGCCGGCTCAGCTGGTCCCTAAAGACGCCGGCTCTGCTGGTCCCTAAAGACGCCGGCTCTGCTGGTCCCTAAGGACTCCGGCTCGGCTGGTCCCTAAGGACTCCGGCTCGGCTGGTCCCTAAGGACTCCGGCTCGGCTGGTCCCTAAAGACCCCGGCTCAGCTGGTCCCTAAGGACGCCGGCTCAGCGGTCAGTTTGTGATGGACTAATTATCAGCCTGTTAGCAAACCAGTTTGCTAAGTTAGTGCTAAGCTACTAACTAGCATTTAGGTTTTATTTGTTCAGCTTTTGCAAAGTGAATATTGCCATGAAATATGAATTTGTGTCTTCTGAATTAACGACAAAAGAGGCAGACATGGGACGGGGTAGTGGGGTTTGAGGGTTTGGTGGGTCACCCTCTGTTACCCTTAGAAACAGCCACTCTTCAGCCAGTAGCTACAACACAAGAAGTTGTTCTTTCTGTGTGTTAGCTGCAGTGTAGCTAATGTTTAAAGCTTTTTCTCTGCAAAATAAAGAACATTATGTTGTAATACCAAATAGCTTTTTTTCAAAGTTCATTGTCTTTGTGAAGTCTTTTAAGATTACAGTGACGGTGCACTTAAATGCCACAGATGCTCTGACCGCAATCTTTTGTTTTTATGGTGCAATGTTAAAAATAATCAAAGCTCCAATTGAAGCTATTAGAGTTTATGTGCCATTCATCAGGCTCTTCCTGACTTGGGCACCCCAATAAAAGTTTCCTGGATACGCCCCTGTGGGGCAGCAGATGACCCAAACGTGCGGCGTTCAGGGTCAGCACAGAAACGTGGTATGTACCGGCTCCCAGGATGCTGCACTCTGAACTGAAAGAGTGAACACACTTTGATGGTAACCCCGCGGGAGAAAAACAGACTGATGGCTTTCAGCAACTCTAAAACCTCCAGTCATAAATAATAAACTATCTCTGAAACTCTGGTCAAACACAGCCTTGTACTTTTGTAACTTTCAATCCATTTTATCATTAAATCTTTGTTTTATATGTTGTTTTTATGTATTCCACATTTCACATATTTTCGCTGTCATTTCATCGTATGCATGATCTTATGTTATACTTTCACATGAGCGCGCACGCTTCCTCCTCGGCTACGCGCGCCGGAATGACACGTAGGACGTGGCTTCAGATGAGCCAATCGCGTTGTTCCAGGTCTCGGCTCCGTGTTTGTAGCGGAAGAGAAGATGGCTGCTGCGCGCAACGGGAAGAGCGGGCTGCTGGAGAAAGTAAGAGTTAAACCGTGATGTTTGAGTTGGTTTTTTAATAAAAGTCTTTGGTTGTACTTTCTCTCGGAGGTCAGACAGTCGCGCTCTGTACGGAAGATAGTTTTTATAATCAGCGTCAGAGCATCCGGTGTTAGCGGCTAAGCTAATCCTAACGTGCTAAATCTAGTCTATTCCATTGAATTAACTTTTATTTTGAATAGAACTAAAAATAAAGCTCAGAGTCAGTTGCAGCTCGGTGTCTCTTCTCTGTCCGGATGAATCCATCTGAGCTCAGAATGCAGCTCTTTGTCTGCGGTTCTGTTTCCAGCTGTTCCAGTTGCACTCGTCTCCTCTCAGAAAATACCACATTTGTAATAGATGTGCAAACAGTACACTTACAAACAGACAGAATATGATGCCATTCTTTAGGCGGTGATCAATGCAACTGATTGGCTTTAGTTTTGCACGTGCAGACACTCAGCTGAGCTGGTGACGTGTTCCTGAAGCATCGGACACTTTCAGCTCTCTGTTGAGTCTTAAGATTAATCTCAATTAGCGTCCATCAAACTATGAATTAAACTAACTTTCAGACTGAAGTAGCCTCAGAAACTTTTGTTTTAGAGGTGCTTATTGAGCCACCTGGAGTCCGTGACGCTCTGATTCAGCTGAGAGCGGAAGCAGCTTCAGGGAGTCAGAGGCGCCGGGTTTGTGAAACGCTCTGAATTCCACACAGAGCTGTGGGCCCTGAACGCGCCTTGATGGCAGAAGATGTTCTTCTTAAATCACAAAAAACTTTAATTTCCGGCTAAACATCCATTCAGGTGTGACTCCAACGTGATGTTCACTGAGATGCAGCTTTATTCCTGTCTGTGGCGCAGTATTCTAGAGTTTTGTATCAATAATTCCATTGATTAATCAGATAAGATATACATTTGCAATTATAACTTTAAAAGAGAAACAATATAATTATTCAAATCTAGCTTTTAGTAGAGTTATTACTGGGTGTTATGGTCAGAAGGTGACAAACATTGCTCTTGATACTGATAACAGGACTATAGAACAGCAGCTATTGGCTTCCTAGCTAACATCCGGCTGTGCTAACATCCAGCTGTGCTAACACCTGTTAGCTTCTCTCCCATTGGCTCTGCTTTCATAAACTGTGTTTTAATGCAGCTGGAATCCTAATAAAGCCTCTTATTTCCTGTTTTATTGTCTGTTGTCAGACAACACAGTGACTAACAGCAGCTATTAGCTTCCTAGCTAACATCCAGCTGTGCTAACATCCAGCTGTGCTAACACCTGTTAGCTTCTCTCCTGCTGCCTCTGCCTTCATAAACTGTGTTTTAATGCAGCTGGAATCCTAATAAAGCCTCTTATTTCCTGTTTTATTGTCTGTTGTCAGACAACACAGTGACTAACAGCAGCTATTAGCTTCCTAGCTAACATCCAGCTGTGCTAACACCTGTTAGCTTCTCTCCCATTGGCTCTGCCTTCATAAACTGTGTTTTAATGCAGCTGGAATCCTAATAAAGCCTCTTATTTCCTGTTTTATTGTCTGTTGTCAGACAACACAGTGACTAACAGCAGCTATTAGCTTCCTAGCTAACATCCAGCTGTGCTAACACCTGTTAGCTTCTCTCCCATTGGCTCTGCCTTCATAAACTGTGTTTTAATGCAGCTGGAATCCTAATAAAGCCTCTTATTTCCTGTTTTATTGTCTGTTATCAGACAACACAGTGACTAACAGCAGCTAACACGACACCTTAACCAGCAGCCTCTGATTTTACAGATAAAACATTGTCTGATAAAATTAGCTCAGCCAATCAGTGAGGTATTGATCCATTGATCCTGTGTGTGTTTCAGTGGAGGATCGATGAGAAGCCGGTGAAGATCGATAAATGGGACGGAGCGGCGGTGAAGAACTCTCTGGATGACGCCGCTAAGAAGGTTTGATTTGTCCAAACGGGTCATGTGGAGTTTCTGTAGCTGCTGTCTGATGGTCGATTGGTATCAGAATAAAGATTGATTGATAAGCACAGTTCTGGGTCTATGTTGGAGCTCCAGTTGAGCTGAAACCAAAACCAGTGTGATGAGGAAAATGTCCGAGCTGTGGATGAACCCACCTGACCACCAGGCTTCTGTAGGCGTGTCCTCACCTGTCTGTAACCCTGCAGGTGCTGCTGGAGAAGTACGGCTATGTGGAGAACTTTCAGCTGGTGGACGGCCGTCTGCTGATCTGCACGGTTTCCTGTCTGTTCGCCATGGTGGCGCTGGTCTGGGACTACCTGCACCCCTTCCCAGAGTCCAGACCCGTCCTGGCCTGCTGCGTCGTGTCATATCCTTTAACGCCTGAATCTGTCTGATCTCACCTGGATACGCCTCCCTAAGAGGTCAAAGGAGGAGACGTTAGCTGTAACCAGGCTTCTCTTACATGTAGAACGCACAGAAACAATCGTGAAATGTTTGGAGAAAAGATCAAATAACTCTAAAAACTTCTGAAAGTGTCTTCATGTCAAACCTCTGAAGGCCTCAGTCTGACTGAACCGGTTTGAACTGGTTTGTGTTCCACCTGTCCTGTGCTCCTTAACTCGTCTTCATCACATACTTCATCATGATGGGCATCCTGACTCTGTACACTTCCTACAAGGAGAAGAACATCTTCCTGATGTCCCTGCAGAAAGATCCGGCCGGGATGGATCCAGATCACATCTGGCAGCTGTCGTCCTCCCTCAAAAGGTCAGAGTCCGACCAGCTGCTGCTGCACACATTGAACAGCGCTAAACAACGGTACACAGCGCTAAACAACGGTACACAGCGCTAAACAACGGTACACAGCGCTAAACAACGGTACACCACGGTACACAACGCTAAACAGCGCTAAACAACACTAAACAACGCTAAACAACGCTAAACAACGGTACACAGCGCTAAACAACGGTACACAGCGCTAAACAACGGTACACCACGGTACACAACGCTAAACAGCGCTAAACAACACTAAACAACGCTAAACAACGCTAAACAACGCTAAGCAACGCTAAACAACGGTAAACAGCGCTAAACAACGGTACACAGCGCTAAACAACGGTACACAGCGCTAAACAACGGTACACAGCGCTAAACAACACTAAACAACGGTACACAGCGCTAAACAACGCTAAACAACGCTAAACAGCGCTAAACAACGGTACACAGCGCTAAACAACGGTACACAACGCTAAACAACACTAAACAACGCTAAACAACACTAAACAACGGTACACAGCGCTAAACAACGGTACACAGCGTTAAACAACGGTACACAACGCTAAACAGCGCTAAACAACGGTACACAACGCTAAACAGCGCTAAACAACACTAAACAACGCTAAGCAACACTAAACAACGCTAAGCAACACTAAACAACGCTAAGCAACACTAAACAACGCTAAGCAACACTAAACAACGGTAAACAGCGCTAAACAACGGTAAACAGCGCTAAGCAACGGTACACAACGGTACACAACGGTAAACAACGGTACATAGTGCTAAACAACGGTACACAACGCTAAACAGCGCTAAACAACGGTACACAACGCTAAACAACGGTACACAGCGCTAAACAACGCTAAACCACGGTACACAACGCTAAACAACGTTACACAGCGCTAAACAACGATAAACAACGGTACACAGCGCTAAACAACGATACACAGCGCTATACAACACTAAACAACGGTACACAACGCTAAACAACGGTACACAGCGCTAAACAACGATAAACAACGGTACACAACGCTAAACAACGGTACATAGTGCTAAACAACGGTACACAACGCTAAACAGCGCTAAACAACGCTAAACAACGGTACACAACGCTAAACAACGGTACACAGCGCTAAACAACGGTACACAACGCTAAACAACGGTACACAGCGCTAAACAACGATAAACAACGGTACACAGCGCTAAACAACGATACACAGCGCTATACAACACTAAACAACGGTACACAGCGCTAGACAACGCTAAACAACGGTACACAACGCTACACAACGGTACACAGTGCTAAACAGCGCTAAACAACGGTACACAGCGCTAAACAACGGTACACAGCGCTAAACAACGGTACACAGCGCTAAACAACGGTACACAACGCTAAACAGCGCTAAACAACGGTACACAGCGTTAAACAACGGTACACAACGCTAAACAACGGTACACAACGCTAAACAGCGCTAAGCAACGCTAAACAACGGTAAACAACACTAAACAACGGTACACAACGCTAAACAATGGTGCATAGTGCTAAACAACGGTACACAACGCTAAACAGCGCTAAACAACGCTAAACAACGGTACACAACGCTAAACAACGGTACACAGCGCTAAACAACGCTAAACAACGGTACACAACGCTAAACAACGATAAACAACGGTACACAGCGCTAAACAACGATACACAGCGCTATACAACACTAAACAACGGTACACAGCGCTAGACAACGCTAAACAACGGTACACAACGCTACACAACGGTACACAGTGCTAAACAGCGCTAAACAACGGTACACAGCGCTAAACAACGGTACACAGCGCTAAACAACGGTACACAGCGCTAAACAACGGTACACAACGCTAAACAGTGCTAAACAACGGTACACAGCGTTAAACAACGGTACACAACGCTAAACAACGGTACACAACGCTAAACAGCGCTAAACAACACTAAACAACGCTAAGCAACGCTAAACAACGGTAAACAGCGCTAAGCAACGGTACACAACGCTAAACAATGGTGCATAGTGCTAAACAACGGTACACAACGCTAAACAGCGCTAAACAACGCTAAACAACGGTACACAACGCTAAACAACGGTACACAACGCTAAACAACGCTAAACCACGGTACACAGAGCTAAACAACGCTAAACAACGGTACACAACGCTAAACAACGGTACACAGCGCTAAACAACGATAAACAACGATACACAGCGCTATGCAACACTAAACAACGGTACACAACGCTAAACAACGGTACACAGTGCTAAACAGCGCTAAACAACGCTAAACAACGGTACACAGCGCTAAACAACGGTACACAGCGCTAAACAACGGTACACAGCGCTAAACAACGCTAAACAACGCTAAACAACGGTACACAGCGCTAAACAACGGTACACAGCGCTAAACAACGGTTGTTTAAACGATTGACCGTCCTCTGCCTGTTGTGATTAAATCCGTTTGTGATGCTCTCCAGGTTTGATGATCAGTACAGCCTCAGAGTTTCCTTCACTGACGGGAACACGAAGAACTCGCGGGACGCAGAGTTCACCAAGTCGGTGTCGGTGTTCTTCGATGAGAACGGGACGCTGGTGATGGACCAGTTTGAGAAGTACGTCTCCAAGCTGCACGACACGCTGGCCACGGACAAGAAAACCAAATAATCCCAGCAGTTCCCGCCCTGACTCGTCTGTCCCGTCCTCCTTCAGTTTGTTGGTTTCAGTTTGGACTCAGACAGCTGACCCGGTTCTGGTCATCCACATTAAACCCGGTGGTTCTGAATGATGTGATCCAGACACCCTTGTGTTCAGAGGATCTTATAAAACAATCCTGACTGTAAGAAGCTGTGTTTCCGTCAGTCACCAGAACCAGACTTCAGTCCAGTTCTGACCACAGAACAGTTGGTTTCCTAGTCCAGCTGCTTGCTGTGGACCGGAGGTCCGGTGAAACAGAACCTGACCTTTACCTACGCAGAGTGAAGCTCACATCTTCATTTAAAACGGTTCCTGGCGGGTTGGACCAGAACCTGCTGAATCATCTGGTTCTGGAGACAAACTGAAACCAGCTGAGAAGAAGGAGTGACTTTAACGCTGTCATCTGTCCTGACCCGGCCCGTTTCAATCTGGTTTAAAGGAGCAGAACTCGGCTGGGTGGAGCCGGTCCAAATCAGTATTTTCTGTTAGAAACATTTCAGCTTTTCTTGCTTTAGAAACATTTTCTTTTGTTAAGCCGGAGCAGAACCGGTGAGGGCAGCTGTTGGGTTTATTTGGTAAAAAGTTGGGGTCGAGCGGGTCCACCTGCAGTGATGGACAGAACCGTCTGATCTTCATCAGGCAGCAGGAAGTGGACTGAAGGTCAACTTTATTTTTTTATTTTCTCTGTGGCTTCTGTCAGAAAGTTCTATTAAAGACGGATGTTGTTACCAGAACTCTGCAGCTTGTTGTGTCTGAGCCCGGCTCACAGGGAGGCTCCACCCCACTGACGGTCCTGGAAAACAGAACCAGAACAGGTGCTGGGTGGAGCTGAATGGGTCTGAAACTCCAGATGTTGAATAAATGTTCTCCAGAACATCTGATCCTGTTACAGGAAGGTATCGGAGATAATAAAGAACATTACTTCATTATCAGAGTTTGGAAGTGAAAAATAAAGATAAAAGGTAAATAAAGTGCTGCTGATCCTCCTGTCCGGACCGGGCCCGAAGGAACCGGACCGGTGGAACAGTTTCAGTGTCTGTGCTGCAGTGGCACAGCTCAGCCAGCAGGTGGAGCTCCGCTGCTGTTGGTGGGGAGGTGAAGAACCTGGAGAGAACATGAGATCACTTCAGGTCTGCAGAATCCTGCTGATTATTCAGCATCAGCCGAGTCCAACATTTCTGTGGTTCTGACTGAAGCTTTTAGATCCATTAGATCCTTCTGAAGCAGCCTCTGACTGAAACATGATGTCATCATCTCTGATCTCTCATCCTGCTCTCTTTCTACAGATTTTCTGTTTCTCTTGAAGTTTGTTTTCCAGATTTAGTCCAAATTCTCACATTTAAACTTAACTTCGCCTCCTGGAATCAGACTGACTGTTTCTTCTTCTTCCTGAAATAATAAAAAGTTGAAATAAAGTGTTGCATCCATCCAACAATAAGAGTTTTAGAATCAGCTCGTCATCATGTTCAACAGGTTGTCCTCTATAGAGAGGGGGCGGGGCCATGTTGGCTGTGGGAGGGGCTAGTCGCGGGGGCGGGGCCGGGACTCCGCAGCTGTGTGTCTCAGGTCTGAGCTCAGACTGTTACTGCCATGGCCTGTCTGATGGCCGCCTGGTCCGTGCACAACCCCACCGTGACCAACTCCATCATCATGGTAGGTGCACACACACAGAGCTGCTTCTCTTCTTTGATTACAAACAGAAAAAGTCAAATTTCTTCTCTAAAAGAGGGTTTTTAAACCATCATGGAGCCTTTTTAGACCTCAGTTATCAGTTTGTTTTATACACAGAATAATTCAGAAAAGAACAAACAACTGTCTGGTTGATAAAGATTATTGACAGTTTTGGACACATTTAGATGCAGGTTTTGGTCCTGACTCTTAAATCTTTCTCAGAATAATACTTGGAGGAGTTTTCTGAAGCAGATAAATTCTGTTTAAAGCAAACCAGGTCGGGCTGAGCTGCTAATTTCCTGGAACCTTTAAAGTGTCCTGATCAATAGTTCTGCAGCTTTCTGAAACCTTTAAAGTGTCCTGATCAACAGTTCTGCAGCTTTCTGTAACCTTTAAAGTGTCCTGATCAACAGTTCTGCAGCTTTCTGTAACCTTTAAAGTGTCCTGATCAACAGTTCTGCAGCTTTCTGTAACCTTTAAAGTGTCCTGATCAACAGTTCTGCAGCTTTCTGTAACCTTTAAAGTGTCCTGATCAATAGTTCTGCAGCTTTCTGAAACCTTTAAAGTGTCCTGATCAACAGTTCTGCAGCTTTCTGAAACCTTTAAAGTGTCCTGATCAATAGTTCTGCAGCTTTCTGAAACCTTTAAAGTGTCCTGATCAATAGTTCTGCAGCTTTCTGAAACCTTTAAAGTGTCCTGATCAACAGTTCTGCAGCTTTCTGTAACCTTTAAAGTGTCCTGATCAACAGTTCTGCAGCTTTCTGTAACCTTTAAAGTGTCCTGATCAATAGTTCTGCAGCTTTCTGAAACCTTTAAAGTGTCCTGATCAACAGTTCTGCAGCTTTCTGAAACCTTTAAAGTGTCCTGATCAATAGTTCTGCAGCTTTCTGTAACCTTTAAAGTGTCCTGATCAACAGTTCTGCAGCTTTCTGTAACCTTTAAAGTGTCCTGATCAACAGTTCTGCAGCTTTCTGAAACCTTTAAAGTGTCCTGATCAACAGTTCTGCAGCTTTCTGAAACCTTTAAAGTGTCCTGATCAACAGTTCTGCAGCTTTCTGAAACCTTTAAAGTGTCCTGATCAACAGTTCTGCAGCTTTCTGAAACCTTTAAAGTGTCCTGATCAATAGTTCTGCAGCTTTCTGAAACCTTTAAAGTGTCCTGATCAATAGTTCTGCAGCTTTCTGTAACCTTTAAAGTGTCCTGATCAACAGTTCTGCAGCTTTCTGTAACCTTTAAAGTGTCCTGATCAACAGTTCTCCAGCTTTCTGAAGCTTTTTCACAGTTTTTCTTTGGACATTTTCTGCTTTTTCCCTCATCTTCAGTCCTTGTTCCTGAGCATTTTCAGTGTTTTTTCTTTGTTCAGCCACTTAACTCTGACCTTTGACCCATTCAGGCAGAAAAAAGGCTCCTAACTCAAGGGATGAACCAGTGTTGTGTCGACACAGAACAGACAACTTAGCAAAGAAGCCATTTTAAACTGGATCTTTAGGCACTTTGTCACAAAGACACATCATTTGTTCCCATTTCTTTAGCTGCATCTATGAAAAACAGCAAAGAAAACACAGTTTGACAGACAGAAAATAGGATTTCTGCAGCAACAAGGTGATTCCCAAAGAGCTATTAGCTGAAAACTTGGCATATCTCAGCATGGTGTGCAGTGTGTCCTTAAAACATTTGAGGAAACTGGACAAGTGGAGGACAAAAGAAGAACAGTTTGACTGATAAGTTTCTCAGCTGTCAGTTACAACCTCTTTCTGTGATATTCAGATCTAATTTAGCAGGAAAATGAGAGAATGATCTGTGGAGCTTTTAAAGCTGGGAAACTAGAACCAGAACTTTGTCCAAAGGAGCTGGTTGTTTGTTTCTGGTTCTGTTTAATTTTGGGTCATGGAATCTGTCAGCAGATGAGCTTCACATTCAGATTGTAAACTCCTGAGGTGTGGGGGAGGCCTGAATAATCCTCCGATCAGGAGCTGGATGCTGGGCAGAACCTGGGTGGAGCTGGTGCTGGAGGCGGTGCTGACTCACAGCAGATGGTCAGGCTGAGCTCCGTTTGCCCGACAGTGACATCTGAAGCAGATTAATGAGGAAGCAGGTCGGTCTAATCTGACCACACTCGCTGCTCCTGTCCTGACGGCTGAAAACCTGCTTCCTCTGCCGGGTTATCTGCTGCAAAACATGACCAAGCACCAGGTTCTGTGTAAAGCTCTGATGTCCAGCCAGGATTAGAGAAAGTTTCAGCTCTGGGACAGCTGCACGGATAAAAACCAGCTGTTGATTCTTCATTTCTGAATGTGAGCTCTGAGCAGAGAGGCTGAGGTGATACCCAATGCTGCTAGAAATGCCTCCAACATTATCACCGTACCACAGATGGATCAGAAATTACACCGAGAAAGACTTTTCTTTACTGTCACAGACAAAAATGATGGCAGAAATACTTCAGAGAGTCGTTTTTATTCCACCAAGTGTGCTGCAAACCAGAATTAAAGTGTTTAAAGTGCAGAAAAGCGGAATTAAAGTGTAGAAAAGTGGAATTAAAGTGTTTAAAGTGCAGAAAAGCGGAATTAAAGTGTGGAAAAGTAGAATTAAAGTGTTTAAAGTGCAGAAAAGCAGAATTAAAGTGTGGAAAAGTAGAATTAAAGCGTAGAAAAGCGGAATTAAAGTGTAGAAAAGCGGAATTAAAGTGTAGAAAAGTGGAATTAAAGTGTTTAAAGCATATAAAGAAGAATTAAAGTGTTTAAAGTGTAGAAAAGCAGAATTAAAGTGTAGAAAAGCGGAATTAAAGTGTAGAAAAGCGGAATTAAAGTGTAGAAAAGCGGAATTAAAGTGTAGAAAAGCGGAATTAAAGTGTAGAAAAGCGGAATTAAAGTCTGGAAAAGCAGAATTAAAGTGTTTAAAGTGTAGAAAAGCAGAATTAAAGTGTTTAAAGCGTAGAAAAGCAGAATTAAAGCGTTTAAAGTGTAGAAAAGCAGAATTAAAGTGTTTAAAGCGTAGAAAAGCAGAATTAAAGTGTTTAAAGTGTAGAAAAGCAGAATTAAAGTGTTTAAAGTGTAGAAAAGCGGAATTAAAGTGTAGAAAAGCGGAATTAAAGTGTAGAAAAGCGGAATTAAAGTGTAGAAAAGAAGAATTAAAGTGTTTAAAGTGTAGAAAAGCAGAATTAAAGTGTAGAAAAGCGGAATTAAAGTGTAGAAAAGCGGAATTAAAGTGTAGAAAAGCGGAATTAAAGTGTAGAAAAGTGGAATTAAAGTGTTTAAAGTGTAGAAAAGCAGAATTAAAGTGTTTAAAGTGTAGAAAAGCAGAATTAAAGTGTAGAAAAGCGGAATTAAAGTGTTTAAAGTGCAGAAAAGCGGAATTAAAGTCTGGAAAAGTGGAATTAAAGTGTTTAAAGTGTAGAAAAGCAGAATTAAAGTGTTTAAAGTGTAGAAAAGCAGAATTAAAGTGTTTAAAGTGTAGAAAAGCGGAATTAAAGTCTGGAAAAGTGGAATTAAAGTGTTTAAAGTGTAGAAAAGCAGAATTAAAGTGTTTAAAGTGTAGAAAAGCGGAATTAAAGTCTGGAAAAGTGGAATTAAAGTGTTTAAAGTGTAGAAAAGCAGAATTAAAGTGTTTAAAGCGTAGAAAAGCAGATTTAAAGTGAGTTTATTAACAGCTCAAAGTTTACTGGCTGTGTAGGAGCTCATTTCCATGTTTGATCAGTAAAATAAAGTTCACTTACTTTATATTAACATGTTAATTTTAGAAGTTCCAGTAATATCAAAGCAATATTTCATTTATAAGTCATAATATAATTTATATAATATCATTTATATTAAACTTTGCTGCTTTATGGCTCCAAATTTAAAACATATTTAGAAATGATCAGTTCACTGTTAATAATGATTCTGCTCCAGACCCTGAAAGTGGTTCTTTGTGCAGATGTTGTGGTTCTGTTGGCTTCATGGAGCACAGACCTGCAGCAGGTAGCTGGGATGCTCTGTTCCTTTGGTGCATTATTGTTGGGTTTCTGTCTCAGGTGGATGAGTTTCAGCATCTGTCTGGTTCACAGGTGGAGGTCGGACAGAACATCGGTACCAGTCAGTCAGTCATCAGCCCAACACGAGCTGCTGTAGTAACTGAAAGATCATGGGGAGGTCTGGGGCTCCTGGGGCCCCCGCAGGGGGGCATTTGCAAGATGAATGATTGACTCTCTTAAGAATGTTCTGTGCTCTGAGACAAAAAGAAACCTGGAAACAAGTCGGTTGAGTCATAATCAGAGTGTTCTCACTCCAGTCTCTAATCCAACTTCCAGAATACCAACGGGCCCCCAGACCTGATGCTGGACCCTCGGACGGTGTGCGTTTCCATGGATGAGATGGTCAACAAGCGTCAGACGGGCCCCCAGCAGAGGCCGCTGCTCCAGGGACACCTGAGGAGGGCGGATGGACACCTGAGGAAGGTGGACAACAACCTGACGGAGGCTCAGAGGTTCTCCTCATTACCACGAAGGCCGGCGGTGAACATTGAGTTCAAGAACGTCTCCTACTCAGTCAGAGAGGGACCGCGGTGGAGGAGGAAAGGTAGGAAGACACGCCTGAAGGCCCAGCTGCAGGTTTAAACAGCTACACATGAACACACGAGTGACACCAGAACATTAGTTGGGTTTGAGTGTTTTTTCCCTGAAGATGGTGAGTTATACGAGTCCCAGTGACCTAATCGTCTATCAGATGCTTTTATCCAAGTTACCTTCAGCTTCAGTTCAGTCATAAACTCTGGTGTCAGCATCAAGAACTGAATCTGTTCAGAGTTCAGTCCCAGTAGAACCGGTCCAGAAGTCCAAAGTTAGAGCGAGTTCGGTGTGTTAGAGGAGGGGTGAAGAGATGAGTCTCTCCTCTGAGAGCATCTGGTTGCTGGTTCCACCGTCATGTAATCACCAAAGAGAGAGTCTGGACTGAGACCGCCTTGTTAGTAGCTGTCATCAACAGCTGGAAATCTGATTTAATGCAGCAACACAGAGATAATGAAGCTCCAGTCAGAGCAGAAAGACTCCAGCTCTATATATAGGAAACAGGTTAGCAGTTAGCTGTGAGTTAGCGGTTAGCTGTAAGTCAGCAGTTAGCTGTAAGTTAGCAGTTAGCTGTGAGTTAGCAGTTAGCTGTAAATTAGCAGTTAGCTGTGAGTTAGCAGTTAGCTGTGAGTTAGCAGTTAGCTGTAAGTTAGCAGTTAGCTGTAAGTTAGCAGTTAGCTGTAAATTAGCAGTTAGCTGTAAATTAGCAGTTAGCTGTAAGTTAGCAGTTAGCTATAAGTTAGCAGTTAGCTATAAGTTAGCAGTTAGCTGTAAATTAGTAGTTAGCTGTAAGTTAGCAGTTAGCTGTAAGTTAGCAGTTAGCTGTAAATTAGCAGTTAGCTGTAACTTAGCAGTTAGCTGTAAGTTAGCAGCAGATGCTAGCAAACAATGCTTTCTCATCAGCAGTAATGGACCAAGCCGGAGATGTGCACAGCGTAACTCGTAGTAATGCATGTGAACCGTTAATTACTGCGTTTAAACATTTTGGATATATTAACCTCATTAAACAATTGTACCTGGAGACCTCCATCTTTATCAGAAACATGCCGATAATGTAACGTTAACACAGCGAGAGTGAGGAGAGGACCGGTGTTGTGTTGGAAACACACCTTAAACACAGCTGCAGGTTGTCTGAGTTACAGAACGGAACCGTTCAGCTAGAAAGCTTAAGCTAACAAAGTAATGTGGGAACAATAATGTTCATCTTTCAGAAAGGAACAGCAGTAACTCCTTAGAAGTTGCTGTACGCCATCTTCATTAGCTAAGCTGTTAGCGTTAGCTTCAGCTAACAAAGTAATGTGGGAACAATAATGTTCATCTTTCAGGAAGGAACAGCAGTAACTCCTTAGAAGTTGGTGTACGCTATCTTCATTAGCTAAGCTGTTAGCATTAGCTTCAGCTAACAAAGTAATGTGGGAACAATAATGTTCATCTTTCAGAAAGGAACAGCAGTAACTCCTTAGAAGTTGGTGTCCGTCATCTTCATTAGCTAAGCTGTTAGCGTTAGCTGCTGCTAAAGGAAGAAATAAATCAGTAAATAAACCATGAGGAGTTATTTCATTAGCTAAGCTGTTAGCGTTAGCTGCTGCTAAAGGAAGAAATAAATCAGTAAATAAACCATGAGGAGTTATTTCTTCATTAGCTAAGCTGTTAGCGTTAGCTGCTGCTAAAGGAAGAAATAAATCAGTAAATAAACCATGAGGAGTTATTTCATTAGCTAAGCTGTTAGCGTTAGCTGCTGCTAAAGGAAGAAATAAATCAGTAAATAAACCATGAGGAGTTATTTCATTAGCTAAGCTGTTAGCGTTAGCTGCTGCTAAAGGAAGAAATAAATCAGTAAATAAACCATGAGGAGTTATTTCTTCATTAGCTAAGCTGTTAGCGTTAGCTGCTGCTAAAGGAAGAAATAAATCAGTAAATAAACCATGAGGAGTTATTTCATTAGCTAAGCTGTTAGCGTTAGCTGCTGCTAAAGGAAGAAATAAATCATAAATAAACCATGAGGAGTTATTTCATTAGCTAAGCTGTTAGCGTTAGCTGCTGCTAAAGGAAGAAATAAATCGGTAAATAAACCATGAGGAGTTATTTCATTAGCTAAGCTGTTAGCGTTAGCTGCTGCTAAAGGAAGAAATAAATCATAAATAAACCATGAGGAGTTATTTCATTAGCTAAGCTGTTAGCGTTAGCTGCTGCTAAAGGAAGAAATAAATCGGTAAATAAACCATGAGGAGTTATTTCATTAGCTAAGCTGTTAGCGTTAGCTGCTGCTAAAGGAAGAAATAAATCAGTAAATAAACCATGAGGAGTTATTTCTCAGATGCTTCCATTTCCTGCTCTGGAGTTCAGGCTCTGAGAGTTGGAACTGATCCTCTTTGTGGCTCAGTTCCTTCAGTCCAGCGTTGAACTGGACCAAGTTGTTAAAACAGTGGGATGAAAAGTGTTTGCTGCACATTCACAGTCTTTAGCTAACTCTGCTGGAACATTAGCCTCAGATATAGTTTATCCACTGGGCTCTTATATCCTCTGAGGCTGCTGCTGGATGGAAGATGCATGCTCCTCAGTGCAGCTGACAGCAGAACATTTCCACCAGAAGCTGGCTTCATCCGTCCAGCAGGGTGGAGGTGAGTGGGCGGGGCTTAGTAGAGGAGGCGGGGCCAACTTAAGGAGTGACGTACTTTAGGAATGAAAATCAGAACGGCTCGTTTCTCTGAAACAAAGAAGAAACATTTCCTGGATTTCAGATATCACGAACAGAATGACGAGGGGGTGTCATGTCCACCTTGGTGGTTGGGAAGCCTAAAGGCCTCATATTGAAAGCCGTGACGTCATTGTTGTCCTTTAAGGGTTTGGATTCTCAGATACTCTCCGTCTGACATCTCTGCTTTTTCTCAGTTTATGGGCTTTAGGGGCGGCTTCCAGTAGACTGAGGACCCGAGTAACAGATCTTACTGTCTGTAAGATGTGGAGCTCTGATGTGTTTGTTGTTTAAAGAAAAAAAGGTGAAATCTGAATTCCTAAATTTAAGATTTTCTAGTTCCAAAGAGATTTTAAAGCAATGAACCATGTTTCAGGTTTATTTTTAGAATTATTTTTAGAAATTAGAAAGTTTTTACAGTCCACAGGATACACCTAAACCCATCCATCATCCATCATCCATCCATCCATCATCCATCCATCCATCATCCATCATCCATCCATCATCCATCCATCCATCATCCATCCATCCATCCATCCATCCATCCATCCATCCATCATCCATCCATCATCCATCCCAACATTCATCCATCATCCATCCATCATCCATCCATCCAACATCCATCCATCCATCCATCCATCCATCCATCCATCATCCATCCATCCATCATCCATCCATCATCCATCCCAACATTCATCCATCCATCCATCCATCCATCATCCATCCATCATCCATCCATCCATCATCCATCCATCCATCATCCATCCATCATCCATCCCAACATTCATCCATCCATCCATCCATCCATCATCCATCCATCATCCATCCATCCATCATCCATCCATCCATCATCCATCCATCATCCATCCCAACATTCATCCATCCATCCATCCATCCATCCCAACATTCATCCATCCATCCATCCATCCATCATCCATCCATCATCCATCCATCATCCATCCATCCATCATCCATCCATCCATCCATCCATCATCCATCCATCATCCATCCATCCATCATCCATCCATCCATCCATCCATCCATCCATCCATCCATCCATCATCCATCCATCATCCATCCCAACATTCATCCATCATCCATCCATCCATCATCCATCCATCCATCCATCCATCCATCCATCCATCATCCATCCATCCATCATCCATCCATCATCCATCCCAACATTCATCCATCCATCCATCCATCCATCATCCATCCATCATCCATCCATCCATCATCCATCCATCCATCATCCATCCATCATCCATCCCAACATTCATCCATCCATCCATCCATCCATCCCAACATTCATCCATCCATCCATCCATCCATCATCCATCCATCATCCATCCATCATCCATCCATCCATCCATCATCCATCCATCATCCATCCATCATCCATCCATCCATCCATCCATCCATCCATCCATCCATCCATCCATCATCCATCCATCCTGTCCCAGCTGCCATGGGGTCAGAGGTACTCATGAACAGGTAACCAATCCATCACAGAGACAAACAACCATCCAAGCTCACTCACTCCTCGGGACAGTTTAGAGTCACCAGTTAACCTGACAGCATGTTTCTGGACGGTAGGAGGAACCCGGAGAACCCGGAGAGAACCCACTCAGACACAGAAAGAACCAGCCGGGATTAGAACCAGGAACCCTCTGCTGTGAGGGGACAGTGCTAATGCTAACCCCCCCTCCATCGACACACACATATTCAAATTCATGGGATTGCCATGACCCGGATAACTGAGAATCTAAAGTAAAACAAGAGTTCCTTATTGTCTGACAGTGGATGCTGTGAGTGTCCTGTTGGATTATCAGGATGTAATCTGTTAATCTCAGTCAGTGTCTCCTGCTGTAAATAGCTGCAGGTCAGATTAGAAGAAGCTCTGTCAGCCACAGCTGAGGGAACAGAACCTGATGAGGCTGAAAAGTGTCGACTCACACCACGTCTGGGCTGCAGCTATTAGTTTCATTAGCAGAACTTTAACAGATCCACAGAAGAGGAGGGAGCGATCACAAAAGCTTTGTTCTGGTCCTTTATCAAACAGATGAATCATGTTTCAGCTTTTCAGCTCAAAACAAAGACTGAGGGAAGGAAGGAGAGTGCAGAGCTGCATTCAGGTCACCTTTATTCTGACCAACAGGAAGGCCGGTACATGATGCTGCGTCATCATGATTTCATGCTAACACGAATCTGTGAAACGTCACAGAAACCCACTCCTTCACTTCATGTGCTCCTGTGTGAGGCATTTGGACTGGAAGCAGGTTCTGAGCTGAACTCCTGTCTGAGTTTCCCTCTGAGTGCTTTCACTGTGTAAGAAGAGGCTGTCGGAGTCTGATGGATCCAGTTTCCCCAGAAGCAGCAGTTAAACTCTTTGTTCTCTGGATGAAACCAGCAGAGTTTCACTGGGAACATTCCTCACCTGCTCAGGTGTCATTAAAGCCTTCTTTAAATCTGCTGACCTGCATGATTCCGCTGCTGGTTTTGAAGCAGCATGTTTACGCATTTATCCTGTTGCAGGATAAAACAGGATGTCACAGAGCTGTTGCAGCTCTGAATGTTAAAGAGCCGACCTTTGGGCTGGAAAACCAGCGATTTTCCAGCTGATCCTCAAGTTTAAATTTGGGCGTTTTGTTCTTTGAGGCCGTGCACTTTCAGTTACTGAGAAGCTGCACTTGTGCTAAGTTCACTGTATGCTAGCCTCTTGACATAATGCAGGTTAAACTGCTGCTGATGGACAGAATGCAGGTTAAACTGCTGCTGATGGACAGAATGCAGGTTAAACTGCTGCTGATGGACAGAATGCAGGTTAAACTGCTGCTGATGGACAGAATGCAGGTTAAACTGCTGCTGATGGACAGAATGCAGGTTAAACTGCTGCTGCTGATGGACAGAATGCAGGTTAAACTGCTGCTGATGGACAGAATGCAGGTTAAACTGCTGCTGATGGACAGAATGCAGGTTAAACTGCTGCTGATGGACAGAATGCAGGTTAAACTGCTGCTGATGGACAGAATGCAGGTTAAACTGCTGCTGATGGACAGAATGCAGGTTAAACTGCTGCTGATGGACAGAATGCAGGTTAAACTGCTGCTGCTGATGGACAGAATGCAGGTTAAACTGCTGCTGATGGACAGAATGCAGGTTAAACTGCTGCTGCTGATGGACAGAATGCAGGTTAAACTGCTGCTGATGGACAGAATGCAGGTTAAACTGCTGCTGCTGATGGACAGAATGCAGGTTAAACTGCTGCTGCTGATGGACAGAATGCAGGTTAAACTGCTGCTGATGGACAGAATGCAGGTTAAACTGCTGCTGATGGACAGAATGCAGGTTAAACTGCTGCTGATGATGGACAGAATGCAGGTTAAACTGCTGCTGATGGACAGAATGCAGGTTAAACTGCTGCTGATGGACAGAATGCAGGTTAAACTGCTGCTGATGGACAGAATGCAGGTTAAACTGCTGCTGATGGACAGAATGCAGGTTAAACTGCTGCTGATGGACAGAATGCAGGTTAAACTGCTGCTGATGGACAGAATGCAGGTTAAACTGCTGCTGATGATGGACAGAATGCAGGTTAAACTGCTGCTGATGGACAGAATGCAGGTTAAACTGCTGCTGATGGACAGAATGCAGGTTAAACTGCTGCTGCTGATGGACAGAATGCAGGTTAAACTGCTGCTGATGGACAGAATGCAGGTTAAACTGCTGCTGATGGACAGAATGCAGGTTAAACTGCTGCTGATGGACAGAATGCAGGTTAAACTGCTGCTGATGGACAGAATGCAGGTTAAACTGCTGCTGATGGACAGAATGCAGGTTAAACTGCTGCTGATGATGGACAGAATGCAGGTTAAACTGCTGCTGATGGACAGAATGCAGGTTAAACTGCTGCTGATGGACAGAATGCAGGTTAAACTGCTGCTGATGGACAGAATGCAGGTTAAACTGCTGCTGCTGATGGACAGAATGCAGGTTAAACTGCTGCTGCTGATGGACAGAATGCAGGTTAAACTGCTGCTGATGGACAGAATGCAGGTTAAACTGCTGCTGCTGATGGACAGAATGCAGGTTAAACTGCTGCTGCTGATGGACAGAATGCAGGTTAAACTGCTGCTGATGGACAGAATGCAGGTTAAACTGCTGCTGATGGACAGAATGCAGGTTAAACTGCTGCTGATGGACAGAATGCAGGTTAAACTGCTGCTGATGGACAGAATGCAGGTTAAACTGCTGCTGATGGACAGAATGCAGGTTAAACTGCTGCTGATGGACAGAATGCAGGTTAAACTGCTGCTGATGGACTTTACTCCTCAGGTGTGGAGCCTTCATGCTGCAGACAGCAGCCCCAACACTGAGCAGGAGACAGGGAACCAGAATGAGTGTCTGTCAGTTCTTTGATGGTTCTGTGGAATAAACAAGACTGAACAGATGGTGTAAAATGCATGGCTGTAACTCTCCAGGGTCTCTTCCAGGTACCTTAGTCCAGTTGTGCGATACTTGTTAGTAAATTAGGGGACGGCTGCTTCCTGTTGGGCGCTGTTCTCAGGACACATGGATAATAATTCATGAAAAAGTTCAAACCATATGTTGTTTCATGTAATTCCACTATATTATAACCAGAAAATACAGACTGTTAATAATAACTGTTGAAAACACAGAGTCTCAGGAGCTCATATGATTCAAAAAGGAGTTCACAGTATGGCAAAGGTCTGACGATCAGAGAGTGAGACGTTCATGCCAACGACCTTCAATTACGACCAAAGAAGAAGTGACCCGTGCTGCTGAGGGCATTAACCTCTGTAACCAGGTGATGACACCACCCAAACCCAAGCAGAAGATGACCCCATGGGTCATATTTTAAGCACATTGACTGGCTTGTTGGACAGTGAGCGCCTCCCCCGGCCCTGCATGTTGGAGTCCAAGGGGGGAGGAACATAGACAAGATGGGGGAAGGTTTGGACTTTGTCAGTTTAGAGTCTCGATGGTGTCAGAAAATCTTTCTTCTACAGTTGGGCCTGAATAAATGTCAGCAGCTGGGTTTTGTTCATCTCTTCTAACCTCTGCTGACCTTTCTGAAAACATGTCGAGTAAAGCATGTTAAATGAAGTTAAATGAAGCTGAATCATTTAAAACATCATCAGGTATCGCTGCAACATTCAGGTTCTTCAGTTACAGACAGTGCTGTGTGAACTCAGCCTGAAAAATCAAAAAGCTTCATTATGTAAGTCTCAGCACAACACTGCACTGCGGTTACTATCGGTCAGAGGATTAAATCCAATTCTACCAGATTACATCTGATAATCTCATTAAAGAGCATTCAGCCTCCATCAGCAGATAAACACTGCAGGCCATCCTCCTCCTTGTTCCATTTCCACGGTGAACAACATGAAATTCAGCTGTTTAGCACCTCCACAGTCATTCAAATGACTGATTCATTTCCAGATGCCTTCCATGGCCGTGCAGGATCCGCTCCAACGTGTTGGAGGCGGTCGGTCGGCCGTGTGAGAATCTGTGCAGATGAACGGGAAACTGCTCTGAATACAACCTCCAAACCGCTCTGAAACCAGATCCGTGGACTGGAGCACAAAGAGCTGCTGTGAGTGCGGCTGGGAACCTGCAGGCTGATTGTTTCTGCTCTGTTTCAGGTTACAAAACTCTGCTCAAAGGGATCTCTGGGAAATTCACAAGTGGGAACCTGGTGGCCATCATGGGGCCCTCAGGAGCCGGAAAGTCCACCCTGATGAATATCCTGGCCGGGTACAGGTGGGTTGCGTCCGTCTGGTTGAGAGTGACTGGTTTCAGACGACTTCAGGGTCTGTAAGGGCCTCCGACAGGGAAGCCTCACACTTCCCCATCTGACTTTGTGCTTTCATGCAGGGAGACGGGGATGAAGGGAGAGATCCTGATCAACGGCCAGCCCAGAGACCTGCGCTCCTTCAGGAAGGTTTCCTGTTACATCATGCAGGACGACATGCTGCTGCCTCACCTCACCGTGCAGGAGGCCATGATGGTACAGAACTACTGAATAAAGTAGTGTTTCAACAACAGAAGCACCACAACACAACAGCTTTCAGTTATTTTCCCTTTTATTACAACATTATTATCCACCGGAGCTCAACAGGGTTTCACTAAATGTAGTAACATCCCAGCCCTCCCAGTCAGAGTCCCAGTCAGGGTCCCAGTCAGAGTCCCAGTCAGAGTCCCAGTCAGAACAACCAGTCAGGGTCCCAGTCAGGGTCCTGGTCAGGGTCCCAGTCAGGGTCCCAGTCAGAGTCCCAGTCAGAACAACCAGTCAGGGTCCCAGTCAGGGTCCTGGTCAGGGTCCCAGTCAGGGTCCCAGTCAGGGTCCCAGTCAGAACAACCAGTCAGAGTCCCAGTCAGGGTCCCAGTCAGAACAACCAGTAACCACAGTAAGAACAGCTGGCGGGTAAAGCTCAGGGAAAGCATCAGGCCTGGGCCTGGTCACACCAACAACCTTTCTGTGAGGTTAATAATTATTTCAGTGAAGTCAGGTGTTTCTGGATGAAATCCTGCTCAGCAGAGAGCACAGCCAGGACGTCCCGTATGAAAGCCATTACAGCTCAGACCTCGTCTGTGTTACTGGAACATCTTTTGGTTCATGTGTCCCCTTCTCTTTACTGTCATTTCCCAAAGTCTGTGGTCTGAGCACATTTATCCCAACAGAGCAGCAGATGAAGGGGGCGGGTAAAAAATGAGCTCATTTCTAAGTTTCTACTCGAGGTTTCAGATGAATTTAAAATAATCTATTCAAATTCATCAATTTTTGTCGTGTTTATTTTCTAAAATAAGGAGGGGTCCAGCCCTGTCGGCACATTCATACCATCCGTCCCTGCTCTGAACCACAGTCGAGTGTCTGCTGCACTGTTTTAAGGCTCTTTGAGGATCCTGCAGGGCCACAAACATTTATGGGCTGATCTTTGACATGTTCACACAACAGGAGGCTGGCAGACAGATCAGAGTCATGGTGTAAAGTAGAGTCATGTTGTAAATCAGAGTCAAAGTGTAAATCAGAGTCATGGTGTAAAGCAGAGTCATGGTGTAAATCAAAGTCATGGTGTAAAGAGTCAAAGTGTAAATCAGAGTCATGGTGTAAATCAGAGTCATGGTGTAAAGAGTCAAAGTGTAAATCAGAGTCATGGTGTAAAGAGTCAAAGTGTAAATCAGAGTCATGGTGTAAAGTAGAGTCATGTTGTAAATCAGAGTCAAAGTGTAAATCAGAGTCATGGTGTAAAGCAGAGTCATGGTGTAAATCAAAGTCATGGTGTAAAGAGTCAAAGTGTAAATCAGAGTCATGGTGTAAATCAGAGTCATGGTGTAAAGAGTCAAAGTGTAAATCAGAGTCATGGTGTAAAGAGTCAAAGTGTAAATCAGAGTCATGGTGTAAATCAGAGTCATGGTGTAAATCAGAGTCATGGTGTAAAGAGTCAAAGTGTAAATCAGAGTCAAAGTGTAAATCAGAGTCATGGTGTAAAGCAGAGTCGTGGTGTAAAGCAGAGTCAAAGTGTAAATCAGAGTCATGGTGTAAATCAGAGTCATGGTGTAAAGAGTCAAAGTGTAAATCAGAGTCAAAGTGTAAATCAGAGTCATGGTGTAAAGCAGAGTCGTGGTGTAAAGCAGAGTCATGGTGTAAAGAGTCAAAGTGTAAATCAGAGTCATGGTGTAAATCAGAGTCATGGTGTAAAGAGTCAAAGTGTAAATCAGAGTCATGGTGTAAATCAGAGTCAAAGTGTAAATCAGAGTCAGTGTAAATCAGAGTCATGGTGTAAAGAGTCAAAGTGTAAATCAGAGTCATGGTGTAAAGAGTCAAAGTGTAAATCAGAGTCATGGTGTAAATCAGAGTCATGGTGTAAAGAGTCAAAGTGTAAATCAGAGTCATGGTGTAAAGAGTCAAAGTGTAAATCAGAGTCATGGTGTAAAGAGTCAAAGTGTAAATCAGAGTCATGGTGTAAATCAGAGTCAAAGTGTAAATCAGAGTCATGGTGTAAATCAGAGTCATGGTGTAAAGAGTCAAAGTGTAAATCAGAGTCATGGTGTAAAGAGTCAAAGTGTAAATCAGAGTCATGGTGTAAAGCAGAGTCGTGGTGTAAATCAGAGTCAGTGTAAATCAGAGTCATGGTGTAAAGAGTCAAAGTGTAAATCAGAGTCATGGTGTAAAGAGTCAAAGTGTAAATCAGAGTCAAAGTGTAAATCAGAGTAAAAGTGTAAAGCAGAGTCATGTTGTAAATCAGAGTCATGGTGTAAATCAGAGTCAAAGTGTAAAGAGTCAAAGTGTAAAGAGTCAAAGTGTAAATCAGAGTCAAAGTGTAAATCAGAGTAAAAGTGTAAATCAGAGTCATGGTGTAAATCAGAGTCATGGTGTAAACCAGAGTCATGGTGTAAAGAGTCAAAGTGTAAAGAGTCAAAGTGTAAATCAGAGTCATGGTGTAAAGCAGAGTCATGGTGTAAAGAGTCAAAGTGTAAATCAGAGTCATGGTGTAAAGAGTCAAAGTGTAAATCAGAGTCAAAGTGTAAAGAGTCAAAGTGTAAATCAGAGTCATGGTGTAAATCAGAGTCATGGTGTAAATCAGAGTCAGTGTAAATCGGAATCATTGTGTAAATCAGAGTCAAAGTGTAAATCAGAGTCAGTGTAAATCAGAGTCAAAGTGTAAATCAGAGTCATGGTGTAAATCAGAGTCACAGTGTAAATCAGAGTCAAAGTGTAAAGAGTCAAAGTGTAAATCAGAGTCATGGTGTAAAGAGTCAAAGTGTAAATCAGAGTCATGGTGTAAAGAGTCAAAGTGTAAATCAGAGTCATGGTGTAAAGAGTCAAAGTGTAAATCAGAGTCAAAGTGTAAAGAGTCAAAGTGTAAATCAGAGTCATGGTGTAAATCAGAGTCATGGTGTAAAGCAGAGTCACGGTGTAAAGCAGAGTCACGGTGTAAATCAGAGTCAAAGTGTAAATCAGAGTCAAAGTGTAAAGAGTCAAAGTGTAAATCAGAGTCATGGTGTAAAGAGTCAAAGTGTAAATCAGAGTCAAAGTGTAAAGAGTCAAAGTGTAAATCAGAGTCAGTGTAAATCAAAGTCAGTGTAAATCAGAGTCAGTGTAAATCAGAGTCAGTGTAAATCAGAGTCAAAGTGTAAATCAGAGTCATGGTTTGAATCAGAGTCAGTGTAAATCAGAGTCGTGGTGTAAATCAGAGTCAAAGTGTAAATCAGAGTCATGGTGTAAATCAGAGTCAGTGTAAATCAGAGTCATGGTGTAAAGCAGAGTTGTGGTGTAAATCAGAGTCAAAGTGTAAATCAGAGTCATGGTGTAAATCAGAGTCAAAGTGTAAAGAGTCAAAGTGTAAATCAGAGTCAGTGCAAATCAGAGTCAAAGTGTAAATCAGAGTCATGGTCTAAATCAGAGTCAGTGTAAATCAGAGTCAAAGTGTAAATCAGAGTCAAAGTGTAAAGAGTCAAAGTGTAAATCAGAGTCATGGTGTAAATCAGAGTCATGGTGTAAAGCAGAGTCACGGTGTAAAGCAGAGTCACGGTGTAAATCAGAGTCAAAGTGTAAATCAGAGTCAAAGTGTAAAGAGTCAAAGTGTAAATCAGAGTCATGGTGTAAAGAGTCAAAGTGTAAATCAGAGTCAAAGTGTAAAGAGTCAAAGTGTAAATCAGAGTCAGTGTAAATCAAAGTCAGTGTAAATCAGAGTCAGTGTAAATCAGAGTCAGTGTAAATCAGAGTCAAAGTGTAAATCAGAGTCATGGTTTGAATCAGAGTCAGTGTAAATCAGAGTCAGTGCAAATCAGAGTCAAAGTGTAAATCAGAGTCATGGTCTAAATCAGAGTCAGTGTAAATCAGAGTCAAAGTGTAAATCAGAGTCAGTGTAAATCAAAGTCAGTGTAAATCAGAGTCAGTGTAAATCAGAGTCAGTGTAAATCAGAGTCAAAGTGTAAATCAGAGTCATGGTTTGAATCAGAGTCAGTGTAAATCAGAGTCAGTGTAAATCAGAGTCAGTGTAAATCAGAGTCAGTGTAAATCAGAGTCATGGTGTAAATCAGAGTCATGGTGTAAATCAGAGTCAGTGTAAATCGGAATCATTGTGTAAATCAGAGTCAAAGTGTAAATCAGAGTCAGTGTAAATCAGAGTCAAAGTGTAAATCAGAGTCATGGTGTAAATCAGAGTCACAGTGTAAATCAGAGTCAAAGTGTAAAGAGTCAAAGTGTAAATCAGAGTCATGGTGTAAAGAGTCAAAGTGTAAATCAGAGTCATGGTGTAAAGAGTCAAAGTGTAAATCAGAGTCATGGTGTAAAGAGTCAAAGTGTAAATCAGAGTCAAAGTGTAAAGAGTCAAAGTGTAAATCAGAGTCATGGTGTAAATCAGAGTCATGGTGTAAAGCAGAGTCACGGTGTAAAGCAGAGTCACGGTGTAAATCAGAGTCAAAGTGTAAATCAGAGTCAAAGTGTAAAGAGTCAAAGTGTAAATCAGAGTCATGGTGTAAAGAGTCAAAGTGTAAATCAGAGTCAAAGTGTAAAGAGTCAAAGTGTAAATCAGAGTCATGGTGTAAATCAGAGTCATGGTGTAAATCAGAGTCGTGGTGTAAATCAGAGTCAAAGTGTAAATCAGAGTCATGGTGTAAATCAGAGTCAGTGTAAATCAGAGTCATGGTGTAAAGCAGAGTTGTGGTGTAAAGCAGAGTTGTGGTGTAAATCAGAGTCAAAGTGTAAATCAGAGTCATGGTGTAAATCAGAGTCAAAGTGTAAAGAGTCAAAGTGTAAATCAGAGTCAGTGCAAATCAGAGTCAAAGTGTAAATCAGAGTCATGGTTTGAATCAGAGTCAGTGTAAATCAGAGTCAGTGTAAATCAGAGTCAGTGTAAATCAGAGTCATGGTGTAAATCAGAGTCAGTGTAAATCAGAGTCATGGTGTAAATCAGAGTCAGTGTAAATCAGAGTCATGGTGTAAATCAGAGTCAGTGTAAATCAGAGTCAGTGTAAATCAGAGTCAAAGTGTAAATCAGAGTCATGGTTTGAATCAGAGTCAGTGTAAATCAGAGTCAGTGTAAATCAGAGTCAGTGTAAATCAGAGTCAGTGTAAATCAGAGTCAGTGTAAATCAGAGTCAGTGTAAATCAGAGTCATGGTGTAAAGCAGAGTCACGGTGTAAAGCAGAGTCATGGTGTAAATCAGAGTCAGTGTAAATCAGAGTCAGTGTAAATCAGAGTCAGTGTAAATCAGAGTCAAAGTGTAAATCAGAGTCATGGTTTGAATCAGAGTCAGTGTAAATCAGAGTCAGTGTAAATCAGAGTCAGTGTAAATCAGAGTCATGGTGTAAATCAGAGTCAGTGTAAATCAGAGTCATGGTGTAAATCAGAGTCAGTGTAAATCAGAGTCATGGTGTAAATCAGAGTCAGTGTAAATCAGAGTCAGTGTAAATCAGAGTCAAAGTGTAAATCAGAGTCATGGTTTGAATCAGAGTCAGTGTAAATCAGAGTCAGTGTAAATCAGAGTCAGTGTAAATCAGAGTCAGTGTAAATCAGAGTCAGTGTAAATCAGAGTCAGTGTAAATCAGAGTCAGTGTAAATCAGAGTCATGGTGTAAAGCAGAGTCACGGTGTAAAGCAGAGTCATGGTGTAAATCAGAGTCAGTGTAAATCAGAGTCATGGTGTAAATCAGAGTCAGTGTAAATCAGAGTCAGTGTAAATCAGAGTCAAAGTGTAAATCAGAGTCATGGTTTGAATCAGAGTCAGTGTAAATCAGAGTCAGTGTAAATCAGAGTCAGTGTAAATCAGAGTCAGTGTAAATCAGAGTCAGTGTAAATCAGAGTCAGTGTAAATCAGAGTCATGGTGTAAATCCTCCACCTTTAAAGTGGTTGGTATGATAAAAACCTCCAAAAGTCCACGTTAATTCCAGGTTGCCAGAAAGAAGAATGTGTTTGAATACTTTTCCAGGTGACTGTAGTGCTCAGGTGACCCGCTGATCCCTTTATGATCAGAGCGGGTCAGACAGGGCAGCTGAGCATCCTTTATGTTTTTCATCAAACTTACAGCCAGCCGAAGCTCAGCAGGGGCTGAACATTTGGTGAGGACATGTCGGTACCATCCCCACATTTAGAACATCTGGTCTCTACCGGGCTGTTGTATCAGTGAGTTCTGAGTCTGTGTTTCTGCAGGTTTCAGCCAACCTGAAGCTGCAGGAGAAGGTGGAGGCTCGCAGGGAGATGGTGAGTTCTGACCCCTCACTGGTTCTCCGTCCTGTTCCCGATCTCAGAGTCTGAGCTGCAGGTCAGGTTCTGGTTTCTCCTCCATCAGGTCCTAGAGATCCTGACGGCTCTAGGTTTGCTGGACTGCGCTAAAACCAGGACGTCCCACCTGTCGGGGGGTCAGAGAAAGCGTCTGGCCATCGCTCTGGAGCTCGTCAATAATCCTCCGGTCATGTTCTTCGATGAACCCACGAGGTGAGAAAAACCTTTATGTAGCTGTGAAACTGGGTTTAGATTCAAGTTCTGTCACTGCTGGTTGGTTCTGCTGCAGAAGTCCATTTCTCACCGCTTTAATCTGTTCACTGAAGGTTTAATCTGATGGTGTCGGAGGTCAGATAATGTGGGTTACCGCTTCCTGACCTCAGTGACATCCAGCTGAAAGGATTCAGTCCTCTTGTCCTGGAAGTTTTATGGACGGTTTTCTTCATTTAAATATCTATCTATCTATCTATCTATCTATCTATCTATCTATCTATCTATCTATCTATCTATCTATCTATCTATCTATCTATCTATCTATCTATCTATCTATCTATCTATCTATCTATCTATCTATCTATCTATCTATCTATCTATCTATCTATCTATCTATCTATCTATCTATCTATCTATCTATCTATCTATCTATCTATCTATCTATCTATCTATCTATCTATCTATCTATCTATCTATCTATCTATCTATCTATCTATCTATCTATCTATCTATCTATCTATCTATCTATCTATCTATCTATCTATCTATCTATCTATCTATCTATCTATCTATCTATCTATCTATCTATCTATCTATCTATCTATCTATCTATCTATCTATCTATCTATCTATCTATCTATCTATCTATCTATCTATCTATCTATCTATCTATCTATCTATCTATCTATCTATCTATCTATCTATCTATCTATCTATCTATCTATCTATCTATCTATCTATCTATCTATCTATCTATCTATCTATCTATCTATCTATCTATCTATCTATCTATCTACGGGGAAATATTTATATTGTGATTACTGAGGTCAGTTTTGTGATATGATAAATGAATAAAGCTCCCCTTGGTATCTTGGTTATCCATGAAAATTCACACATGACTGATATTATTGAATTTGAGATGAATTGTGCACATGTGTGATGTCAGAGGTTCCTCACAGCTCCAGGTCCGATGTCCCTTCATCAAACTCATTATTGATTCAAAAGCTCTCTGACTCTGGCCTGTAAAACTCAGTCACAGCGATTTGATCACATGAGTCAGAGTGACCAGAGGGAACCAACTGAGGATTTGGATATTTATAGGGCAGGAAAGTGATAAGATCATAGCTCTTGATCTGGAAAATGAGCCCATATGAATGCTGCTAACAGTCAGTTAGACAGCTTGGAGTTTCCACCTGAAACCCAGCAGCACAGGACCGACTGACTGCTCTCAGACGCTCTCACAGAGTTTATCCATGCAGCTGCTGCTGCAGCCACACTGTTTGCTTTTGGACTTCGGCCCACAGAAGTCCTGAAGTCCTCTGAGCTCGGATGCTGGTTCTCTGGTCTGAGCATCTTCTGTGTGACGTTGTGTGTCTGTGTGCAGCGGCCTGGACAGCTCGTCCTGCTTCCAGGTGGTGTCTCTGCTCAAAGCTCTCGCTCAAGGAGGGCGGACCGTCATCTGCACCATCCACCAACCCAGCGCCAAACTCTTCGAGCTCTTCGACAAGGTGAGCCGAGCCCAACAAACTCACAAAGTTCACATCTGATTCAAGCTCTGCGACCTGCCGACTTCCTGCAGCCAAACTGCAGCCGATGAGTTCCCAGCAGATTCACCGCAAACTTTCCTCCTGAACATGAGCAGCAGAGAAACCAGCAGATTGGTGCTGATGGAATGAGAAAGTTCCTTCATTTATGAGAACCAAACAGGATGTTCCTGTAATTCATAGCGAAATAATCATGTTTTCAGGAAATGAACCAAGAGTAAAGAACGTGTCGTTAAGCACAAAGCAGATGCTAACAGTCCAGTTCAAACCTAATGAGAGGACAGCAGAGAGGGGGCAACAGGCACCGTAACACCGGGCCAGCTGCTGTCCCTGTGACCTTCAGAATAAAAGCTGTTCAAAGGAAGGTCCAAAAGCACCTGAAATGAGTGTCAGGATGAATCAAAGAGGCGCTCCGACGCAGGTTTTTGTGTGTGTTCCAGCTGTACGTTCTCAGTCAGGGTCAGTGCATCTACAGAGGGAGGGTGTCCAGTCTGGTTCCGTACCTGCGAGAACTCGGACTCAACTGCCCCACCTACCACAACCCCGCCGACTTCGGTAAGCCCCACGCCTCACCGTCTGTCTCTAATCAAGCTTCAGCCATCTGTTACCACGGTAACAGGAAGCCGTCTCAGCGGGGGTTTGAGTTCTGACCCAGAAGAACCTGAAGGTTCTGACAGGCTCAGAATATAAAAGCAGCTCTGATCAACAGGACTGAAACCTTTAAGAAACAGCCTTAAAACCTCCTGAAACCGACAGGAAGCCGGCGCAGAGCTGCTGTTATATGTGGGTCAGAACCAGAACCAGCCGAGTTCTGTGGGGGGAGAGCATCACAGGGGGAAATAAAAGCATGCAATAGTGTGTCTGCATCGCTTTGGGAGAGAAACTGTTGTATTCTGGTGATATTCTGAAGGTTCTGACATGCTGCTCAGAACCGAGCTCCGGGTCAGAGGCGACACCCAGTGAAACCAAAAACTTCTGTTCTGCAGTCATGGAGGTGGCGTCCGGGGAGTACGGGGACCAGATGGTGAGGCTGGTGAAGGCGGTTCAGGACAGGAAGTGTGAGAAGGAGGATCAGACGGAGCTGAACGGAGACACTAAGCTCCACCCGCTCCTGTGGCAGCGCACAGAGGAGGTAGAAAACAAACGCACCCACCCGAAGAGGAGAAGCAACAAACAGCAGTTAAAGATAATCAGACATTTATTTATTTCTCACCTTTTCTCTGATGGTTGTTGGTTACAGGAAAGATTAAACGTCTGGTTTTAAACTTTAGAACAACACAGAAAAATAGAAGAAGACAGAATGAGATGATGGTGGTTACGGTTCTGATGATGATTTAAATGTAATAAAAGCATTTCTGACCTGAAAAAACTCAGATGATGAGTTTTGTCTCTGGCTGTCAGGAGAACTCTCCGTCTGAAGGCTGCCACAGTTTCTCAGCCAGCTGTATGACTCAGTTCTGCATCCTGTTCAGAAGGACCTTCCTCAGCATCCTCAGAGACTCGGTGAAAAACTCATCTCTCAGTTTGATGACCTGTTTTTTCCAGAAAACTTCCTCAGAGTTCACTGAAAGCAGTTCTGCTGCTGTTATTAAAGAAGAACATCTGTTTCCACTGACTCTACGGTTTAGCTCCCCTATTGCTCTGTTTTAGGAGGTGCAGGGTCATCAGGGTCTTCCTCCTCACAGATCAGTGTTACAGCACAACATTCAATAGTCCTTCAGATTACAGCTTCCATATTGTGTAAAAATCCCTTCTTCCTTATCCTGGGAGCATATATCAGGGCGTCTGAAGTCCCCAGCAGGTGTTTTGGTCCCCAAAACACAACCCTGCTATTTATTTAGTTCCCCTTCATTTCTAAAGTCACTCCTTAAGTTGGCTCCGCCTCCTCTGCTAAGCCCCGCCCCCTATGCTAAGCCCCGCCCACTCACCTCCACCCTGCTGGACGGATGAAGCCAGCTTCTGGTGGAAATGTTCTGCTGTCAGCTGCACTGAGGAGCATGCATCTTCCATCCAGCAGCAGCCTCAGAGGATATAAGAGCCCAGTGGATAAACTATATCTGAGGCTAATGTTCCAGCAGAGTTAGCTAAAGTTAGCTAAAGCTAAAGTTAGCTAAAGCTAAAGTTAGCTAAAGCCAAAGTTAGCTAAAGACTGGTGAATGACTGCAGAGAAAAAGATGTTTGTAGAACCTAAACAAGGTGTCAACCCTTCACCTTTGAGATGATTACGTGCTGCAGGGCGGTTAGCAGGCGTTTAATAAATGAAATCTTTTTAAACATTAATGTCCCGAAATAATTAACAGAAACATTCTGTAACTCATAGTAAACAGCAGCTGAGTTTCAGGCAACGATGAGGAAATTTCCAGGAAATAATCTGTAGGACTGTAACTGCCTGGCAGCGTTGGAGTGAGTAACGCTGTGATTGGTCGAACAGGTCCTGACTCACCTGAGGATCTCATCTCACATCGGGATCGGCGTTCTGATTGGTCTGTTGTACCTGGGCATCGGCAACGAGGCGAAGAAGGTTCTGAGTAACTCGGGCTTCCTGTTCTTCTCCATGTTGTTCCTCATGTTCGCTGCTCTGATGCCCACCGTGCTCACCTGTGAGTCACCTGCTGATCATGTGATTCAGCGAGCTTATCTGAGTTCAGAGCTGAGATCAGAGATGACTTCTCCTTTTGTGTTCAGTTCCTCTGGAGATGGCGGTTTTTCTCAGGGAACATCTGAACTACTGGTACAGCCTGAAGGCGTATTACCTGGCTAAGACCATGGCCGATGTCCCCTTCCAGGTAACAATCAGAGCTCTCAGTGTGTTAGGCCCGACACTTCTTCTGTCCTCCACTCAAATGTAAGCAGAGAATAAAATGAGACCTAGAATAGAGCCCTGCGGTACACCACAGTTGTAGAGGAGGTGTAATTACCTTTGGTTTCTGTCTGAATAACACCAGCAACGTCAAAAGCTGCACTTAGACCTTAAAGATGACCTGTGGTGTCCCACAGGGTTCAGTTCTCTGTCCCCTGCTGTTTACATGCTGCCTCTTGGCCACCTTCTTCACAGTTAGTTCTGTTTGGGTCCAACAGTCCAGTTGGTTCTGGTTCTGTTCAGTAAACATTTGATTCCAGCCTCAGGTCAAACATGTTGTTCAGTCTTGTTATTTTCCATCTTGAGACAATCTTTTCTTGCCTTCATGTCCCTTAACTCCACAGTTAGTTCTGGGAGTTTGGGTCCAACAGTCCAGTTGGTTCTGATGGTTCTGGTTCTGTTAGGTATCAGTCAGGACTCGTTACGGGACAAAAAGACATGAACGCATCACGACTTAATGTGTTAATGCTCAGCTTTAAATGGTCCCAAATACATCTGAGACCTTTGATCTGGTTTGTTCCTCCTGAGCATCCGGAGACTCTGAGAACTGTTCCCAGATCAGTTTGTGATCTTTAGAGCTTCAGAGCAGGCCTGTGGTTATTTGTCCCCGGTCCAGGTGGTGTTCCCGGTGGTGTACTGCAGCATCGTGTACTGGATGACGGCGCAGCCTCCAGACGCCGGGCGCTTCTTCCTCTTCCTGTCTCTGGGGGTTCTGACCTCTCTGGTGGCTCAGAGTTTGGGTCTGCTGATCGGCGCCGCCTCCACCTCGCTCCAGGTCGGTACTCCCTCCTCACCTGCATCAGCTCACAGGTGATGCAGACGAGTCTCAGGTGTGTTTCATCCCACAGGTGGCCACGTTTGTGGGTCCGGTGACGGCGATCCCGGTTCTGTTGTTCTCTGGGTTCTTTGTCAGCTTTGACACCATCCCCTGGTACCTGCAGTGGATGTCCTACATCTCTTATGTCAGGTGGGGGCGCTGCACATATTAGTCAGATCCGATGCAGCAGGGGGCGCTGCTGCTCAGGCAGTCTGAGATGAGCTGCTGCTGTGTTTCAGATACGGGTTTGAGGGCGTCATCCTGTCCATCTACGGCCTGGACCGAGAGGACCTGCACTGCGACAAAGATGAAACGTGTCACTTCCAGAAGTCGGAGGCCATCCTGAAGGAACTGGACATGCTGGACGCCAAACTCTACCTGGACTTCATCATCCTCGCCATCTTCTTCTTCTCTCTGAGGCTCATCGCTTACTTCGTCCTCCGGTACAAGATCAGCTCCGAGAGGTAGAGCAGGAGCAGGAGGAGTCGCTTTTAGGCCAAAGTTAGCATGCAGCCATGTTGTCTGTCTCCATGGGAACACTGACGCTGCTTTGGCTCGCTGTTCATAAACACACGAAGAAGAGATGTGATGCCTGTAGACGTAGATCTGGTTTTGTCTCATTCAGGTTTCAAAGGATCTGGAGCTGGTCTCCTGGTTCCTGAAAGTTTCTTTGTGCCACAACCTGAAAGTCTGCAGGAAAACTGTCTCAGGACTACTTTAGTGAATTATTGATGAGTTTAAAGGTGACCCACAGACTCTGTTCATGAATAAAAACAGTTCACTTCCTCTGTCCTGTGTTCAGTATCTTCTTTATGGGTCCTTTACAGGTCAAACCTCTTAACTCGGGTGATTGATGCTCATTTTCCTGCATTTAGTGTCTCCAGTGACACTGAAAGTCCCCATAAAATACAGATTTGATGTTTAAAAGTCTGTAAATCATGTCAATGACTCGTCTTTCACTGGTGTTTGTATGAACTTTACATCCTATAGAAGGATTCTCTTTTTCATTTAAAAAATCAGCCTAATCTCAGATAAACCAGCAGTCAGTAATAATGTCTTAACATGAAAGGATGATCTGACAGATGCTGCTCATCCCTCCCGTCTTTATTATCTTTCTCTTTGCGTTCTTCATCACCCGAGTCATCAACTCAGACAGAGAAACGTGACGATTTGAGATCTGAAAGATTTGAAATGAGTTAGCTCCAGTAGAGCTGAGGCTCTGATTGGTCACAGAGGCTGAAAACTGACTGAAGGAAACATGGATTCACAGGAGGCTCGGCTGCTGTCAGAAGACAAGAAGGTTAGGTGTGTACCGGTGACCCCCAGGTGGCGCTGTTTACCAGCAGGTGGCGCTGTTTACCCCCAGGTGGAGCTGTTTACCAGCAGGTGGCGCTGTTTACCAGCAGGTGGAGCTGTTTACCAGCAGGTGGCGCTGTTTACCAGCAGGTGGAGCTGTTTACCAGCAGGTGGAGCTGTTTACCAGCAGGTGGAGCTGTTTACCAGCAGGTGGCGCTGTTTACCCGCAGGTGGCGCTGTTTACCAGCAGGTGGATCTGTTTACCAGCAGGTGGCGCTGTTTACCAGCAGGTGGAGCTGTTTACCAGCAGGTGGAGCTGTTTACCAGCAGGTGGCGCTGTTTACCAGCAGGTGGAGCTGTTTACCAGCAGGTGGCGCTGTTTACCCGCAGGTGGCGCTGTTTACCAGCAGGTGGATCTGTTTACCAGCAGGTGGCGCTGTTTACCAGCAGGTGGAGCTGTTTACCAGCAGGTGGCGCTGTTTACCAGCAGGTGGCGCTGTTTACCAGCAGGTGGAGCTGTTTACCAGCAGGTGGCGCTGTTTACCAGCAGGTGGAGCTGTTTACCAGCAGGTGGAGCTGTTTACCAGCAGGTGGAGCTGTTTACCAGCAGGTGGCGCTGTTTACCAGCAGGTGGAGCTGTTTACCAGCAGGTGGCGCTGTTTACCAGCAGGTGGAGCTGTTTACCAGCAGGTGGCGCTGTTTACCAGCAGGTGGAGCTGTTTACCAGCAGGTGGAGCTGTTTACCAGCAGGTGGCGCTGTTTACCAGCAGGTGGAGCTGTTTACCAGCAGGTGGGGCTGTTTACCAGCAGGTGGCGCTGTTTACCAGCAGGTGGAGCTGTTTACCAGCAGGTGGCGCTGTTTACCAGCAGGTGGAGCTGTTTACCAGCAGGTGGCGCTGTTTACCAGCAGGTGGAGCTGTTTACCCCCAGGTGGCGCTGTTTACCCGCAGGTGGCGCTGTTTACCAGCAGGTGGAGCTGTTTACCCCCAGGTGGCGCTGTTTACCCGCAGGTGGCGCTGTTTACCAGCAGGTGGCGCTGTTTACCAGCAGGTGGAGCTGTTTACCAGCAGGTGGCGCTGTTTACCAGCAGGTGGAGCTGTTTACCAGCAGGTGGAGCTGTTTACCAGCAGGTGGCGCTGTTTACCAGCAGGTGGAGCTGTTTACCAGCAGGTGGGGCTGTTTACCAGCAGGTGGCGCTGTTTACCAGCAGGTGGCGCTGTTTACCAGCAGGTGGAGCTGTTTACCAGCAGGTGGCGCTGTTTACCAGCAGGTGGAGCTGTTTACCAGCAGGTGGCGCTGTTTACCAGCAGGTGGCGCTGTTTACCCCCAGGTGGCGCTGTTTACCAGCAGGTGGCGCTGTTTACCAGCAGGTGGAGCTGTTTACCAGCAGGTGGAGCTGTTTACCAGCAGGTGGATCTGTTTCTGCCTTCTTTCACCTTCGTAATATCATTAAAATCAGGACCATCCTGTCTCAGGGTGATGCAGAGAAACTGCTCCATGCATCTGTTCCTTCTGGACTGAACTACTGTAATTCCTTATTATTGTTCTGTCCCACAGATTCTCTGAAAAGCCTCCAGCTGATCCAGAACCCTGCAGCCAGAGTTCTGCTGAGATCTAACAGCAGAGATCATGTTTCTCCAGTTTTAGCTTCTCTTCATTGGCTCCCTGTTAGATTCAGAATAGAATTTAAGATTCTTCTCCTCACATATAAAGCTCTTAATGACCGAGCTCCATCACATCTTAAAGATCTCACAGTTGGATATTTCCCCAACAGAGCACTTTGCTCTCAGGCTGCAGGTTTCTTGCAGAGTTTCTAAAAGCACTTTGCTTTGAAAGAGATGAGGTGGGGGTGTAAAATAATATTTTTGGGAGAGTGGCCTTAGGTTAACGGTGGAATTAGGTTTTAGGGCATGGGTAAATGGAAGGGGGAGTTATAAAAAGGAGGAGCAGGGTTAAGGGTGAAAAATTATTGGAATTATTCAAATACATTTTTCCAGTGGTGATTGGGGGGGGGGGGGGGGACACTTCTGGTTAGGGCTATGGTCCTGTGACCTTAAGTTTTGGCATAAGGGAAGAGGTGTTTCTGTTTGGGATTAAATGATGTATTCAAAGGTAATTTACAGACAGAAAACCAATTCACCATTATCAAGGCTTTCCTAATTGTTAAATTAGAGCCTTGTTATCCAAAAAGTGTTGGGCTGTGAATTCACATAAAGAAATGTTTGGCTTCTCACTACTCTAACTCGGTTGATCCATGAGTGTAAAAAGTCATAATTATCTTGTAAAAGTCAATTATCCAAACTAAAATTACACTGGCAGTAATCAGGGAGTGTATTCTAGATATTAAGAGAGGTTCCCAGGTTGTTCAGAGAGCTTCATACTCGAAAAGTGGCCCAAAATGAACCTGCTTAAATAGCGAAATCAGGGAAAATTCATGCTGACTCGGAAGATTATTACAACCTGTGGAGCAAATGAAGGAATAGTATAGTGCTATTAATGTTCATAGAGCATAATCCCCAATTGTAGAAAATACTGAAATATATGACTACACAAAATTATGTGAAACCTGGGACCATAATTAATGTAACGTCCCCATAAGGTCAGAGTGTCCCCTGAAATGGTTGCTATGCTGTAAAGAGTCTAATTTGAGCTGGGCTATATACCCGTTAATGATTAATACCGTTTGCTCCGGATAAATCAGGTGATTTAATAACTGCTCAGATTCCTAACAGAATAGAAAAATACTTTATTCATCCACAGGCCACAGAATGTAAGTTAGGGTTAACCTAACCTGTTAGTTAACCCTAACCCTAACCCTAGGGTACAGAGTTGTTCACTTATGGTGGGTAAGATAATAAAAAGCTGAGTCAGTCATTGTACAGATTCTTGCTGCTGTATGCTGTAATGACCCAGTTGATCCTCTAGTGTTCCCAGTCAGAGAGTGATTTTATTATGGTTTTTATCCTTTATTCAGTCAAACATTACCTTTATTCACCCTAACCACTAACCCCCGTCAGAAGCACCAGAACCAACAAGAGATGACCAATTCAACCCAACATCACACACGGAACTAAAAACGCGATCTATCTGATCTGGTGTACCATCTGCCGGAAACAATACATAGGCGAAACAGGGAACTCCCTGACCACCCGTCTACATGCACACAAACACAACATCCGAAAAAACAGGAAATCAGAAACACCCATCGTACAACACTTCCAACAACATGGGATCGAAAACCTAAGGGCCAAACCCATACAACACAACCCCACATGGACACAAACAGAGAGGAGAAAACAGGAACGCAAATGGATCCACCGCATGCAATGCAAATTCCCAGATGGAATGAATATAAGGATGGAAGCCTAGAAGAAACATCCCAAACACCACAGGAACAAACGCAACCAGGAACACCCGAAAGAAACAAACACAACTTGGAAGACAAATATTGCCCAGAAACCAAAACAAACCACAGGACCGGAGGGGAGCTCAAGATTCTTCAAGGGACGCTTGATGTTTTTGTATTATCCTATGTGGGACATTATATATCTTCTGCATCTTATACTACACTTTGTATGATATTCCATATTTGCTTATTAGTATCTCTGATACTAAGTTTCTCATGATATTCTACACTCTGTATGTATAACTTTTTGAAATTCACCCATTGTTATCAACATGACATTAATAAAAAATGTTTGACAAATCAACTCTGCTCTAGATTATTAACTTCCCTCATATTGATTATTTCTTACCCCAAATTTAACCATCGACTCCCCACTTGTATGCCCTTCCCCTCCCATTTACCCTTACCCTAAGGTCACAGGACCATAGCCCTAACCATAAGTCCTTCCCATGGCACCACCACGGGAAAATTAATTTTCATAAGTTTCATAATTTTCCCAAAAATAAACCTTTTTGATCCTAAAATTGATCATTTGGGCATCTCTATGCCCTCCCCTGCCATCTACCCTTACCCTAAGGTCACAGGACTACAGCCCTAACACCTAAGTCTCCCAGAATTATTTATTTTACACTGCCTAACTCTTTTCTGTCCATCCTCTCTCTCCTCCTCTAAACCCCCCCACACACACTTCCTCCACATACACAAACCAAGGGCCTCGAGCCTACTGCATACAGGACACACTCAAACACTTGCA
Organism: Leuresthes tenuis; assembly: GCA_036924055.1. Lineage (NCBI taxonomy): Eukaryota > Metazoa > Chordata > Actinopteri > Atheriniformes > Atherinopsidae > Leuresthes > Leuresthes tenuis. Next base: position 587,111 of record JAVGWW010000007.1, read on the forward strand.
CCACTCACCTCAAGGGAAATTCAATTTCCTATCGCACCCGCAGCACACCACAACTCAAAAACATAACCCATCCTCTCGCTCTCTCTCTACTCCCCCCCCCCCCCCCCCCCTAGCAGCACATAACACACACCATAAGGACCCTGAGTCTGTTGCACCCACATTGCTACACAACTCAAATTGCACGGAGTTTCCCACGGCCTCCTGAGTTACTCCAAGACCATGGCACTACACGCAGCAGCTCCCAGCGAGATCACGAGTTGAGCGTGCACCCCCTTGGTTTCTACACCAAACTCCATGGTAACCAGCTGGTTGCGTAGGAGGGAGACCACTGAGTAAAAACTCTCAAACCTACCCTAACCCTAACCCTAGGGTACAGAGTTGTTCACTTATGGTGGGTAAGATAATAAAAAGCTGAGTAGTCATTGTACAGATTCTTGCTGCTGTATGCTGTAATGACCCAGTTGATCCTCTAGTGTTCCCAGTCACAGAGTGATTTTATTATGGTTTTTATCCTTTATTCAGTCAAACATTACCTTTATTCACATTATACTGTAGAAGACCCGTAGTTTGAAGGCGTTCTTGTCCTCCCGGAACCATCCTGTACCATAAAGATGTAGAACAGAGCAAAAGTACCATAAAGAACACTATGAACATATAAAACTGATCGTTCTGTAAGTGATTTCTCCCTCTTCATAGCTTTGTTACTCTATATTATGGTCCTAGGTTTAAGGTTTTCTAACGCTGTTAGTCTGGAGATGCATTTCCACACTATCAGGTAGCTAAGCTCGTTTCTTTACACAGTTTCAGGACTAATTCATCAGTGGTGTAGCACAAGGTCTGCGAGCGTTTCAGCTGCTTATCACCATATGTTCTCACTTGTGGGGCCCCTTGGTTTATCAAATCTAGGGTTTAGACCAGTGTCCAATGTTTTGGTGATTACGTGATAAAAAAGGTTTTATCTTCTATCTTTCCCTGAAGTCGGTTTTGTTCTGTTCAGTTTCTGTTTAAAACCGCGTGGGTTAGGGGTAACCTATGGTTACTGTCACTGCTGTGCCTTTGTTGTTTGGAAACAAAGGGTTGCCTTTGTCCAAGATGGCGGTGGAACTGGACCAAAATGGCCGAACTGGACCAAAATGGCCGACCTGTTGCTGAGACAAAGGTGCAGGCAGCTTTGGAATCGGCAATATCCTGTGGTGGACCAGTTTGGTGGAATGAAGGGTTACCAAAAGAGTTAGGGTTAGGAAACAGAGAAAACCAACACACACCGATGTGATCTGGAAGAGTTTCGGCTTCAGATGGGAAGAAGACATCGTCTGAAATCATTCTGACATCATCCAGCAGAGCTGATACCTCATCCACACTCAGCCTTCCTGTTTGGGCCTCACAGCGGCTGTTGGTGCTGATCTTTGGTTCTTCGCTCCCTGAGGTTCAACTCAACTGTACGGGAGACTCAAACTGCCATAATAAGTTAAAAAATGTGTAGATGGCCGAAGAAGTAAGTTTATATGATGATAAAAGTGAGTAAAATGAAACAAAAAAAAAACTCATAAAACATGGAAATTAAAAAAGGGAGAAAATGCTGAGGTTAAATAACAGAGAAGTAAATAAATCTACAAATAAAGAACAAAATAAAAATATAGGAGGGAATAAATAGATCAGTAAAGTGTAAAGAAAAACAAAACAGAAATAAATACAGAAAATATAAATATATGATAATTAAGTTCAAATTAAAGCAGAAAAATATCTGTTTCACATTTTATATGATCATTTTTGCATCATTTAATGTTTTATTTAATTTTAGTATAATTTATCATCATATGAACTTTATTTAGCCAAAAATAAATCTTTTGTTTTTATTTATTTTGGATTTTGGGAGATTGAGTCCTCCGTACAGAGGACCGATCAGTGTTATTCCAGAAGTGAGCAAAAGGGTCAGAATCAGGATCAGGATCAGGATCAGGGTCAGGATCAGGATCAGGGTCAGGGTCAGGATCAGGATCAGGATCAGGATCAGGATCAGGGTCAGGATCAGGGTCAGGGTCAGGGTCAGGATCATCGGATCAGGGTCAGGATCAGGGTCAGGGTCAGGGTCAGGGTCAGGATCATCGGATCAGGATCAGGATCAGGGTCAGGATCAGGATAAGGGTCAGGATCAGCTTCTCAGATGTTTAACTCTTAAAAAATGTGAAGAAGCAGAACTGTTTAAGTTTCAGATGTTTCCTCTCAGCTGAGGTCCGACAGGAACAAGAACAACACAAATAAAACAGAAGAATAAATGTATCGAATCAGCTGATGATGCTGATTTATTTCTCTTTCATGGTTTGCCTCTTTAGTTTTACATTTATCTGATGTAGTCTCAGTCTGGTTCTGCCTCAGTTCTGATCTTAGTTCAGTTTTTACTTTACTCATATATTCATATATTTATTTAGTCTCAGTTTCCCAGACTCACCAGAATTCATCCTCAGTCCGGCTTTATTCTGGTGCTTTCATTGGACTGTTGGAGTCTTCACGTCACAACTTTTCTTTGGAAGTTCTCAGCAGTTCCTTCGCTCGCTTAGAAAGAAATTAGATATTTACCAGAACTTATTTAATGCTTTATATTCTGACTGAAATGTTCTCGTCAGAATCTAGAAAGTTTCTGATTCCTTCTTGATTTCTTCAGGATCAATAATGAGAGCATTTTTTGTTTAAGCTTCTCAGCTTTTCTGGAAAAGTTGTTGATTATGTGTCTGAAGTCAGAATAAATGATGAAACTTTTCTCAGATAGACTTTGTTTGCACGTCTGATGGCAGCTGAAGTTGCATCACCGCAGCTCATTACTGAAGTCCCTGAGGTCAGAGGTCACCTCAGCGAGTCAACATGTTTGTCCCTGAGGCGTCTTCAGCTGTAGCCACAGTTTCATCTCCTCTGACCCAGAGAGACCAATCAGGCGCAGCAGGCGTCCGGCGGTCCACAGAGGGCCGAGGACGCTAATGACCTCCCCTCAGACCGCGCTGCAGCAACATGCCTCAGGAGGGGCGCCGCCGGAGAGTCGGACCCACAGGTGAGTCGGACCCACAGGTGAGTCGGACCCACAGGTGAGTCGGACCCACAGGTGAGTCGGACCCACAACAAACTTCAGTTGTATGAGTCATTAGAATTAGATGAGAAATTAACTGAAGTTTGGAAACACTTTTATCTTTTATCATATCTCTGGAGTTACAGTACAGCGATAAAAAGTTATTTCTTCTTTTCTGATCTCAAACATCTATGACTGAAAGCAGCTGTTGGATCTTTATCCCATCCTCAGCTCGCCATCGACCTGAAGCCGTTCACCAACACGGGATGCAGAAACAGAGCATCGCACTTCTTCTTGTTTGACCCAGATCCGGTCCAGCAGCCGACTCTGAGGTCCATTTATAAGAACCAAACCCGGCTTTCATTCATAAGACTCCGTTTTACGATCATTATTTTTTGGGACAGATTGATTCCTCTCAAAAGCCTAAAAACAGCATCATCTGTTCTGGTTTCTCAACACAGGATTCTGGTGAAATGCAGACAGAAACTGAACTAAAATCTTTATATTCCTGAAAGATTTTCTTTCACATCTCCACCAGGTTTTAGTATTTTGGAAATTTGGCTCATTTTTTGACATTGTAAGAGGATTTTAGGAAGTGTTTTCCTAAATATAAAACTAACTAAACAGCTGAAAATAAAAGAGGGATTCTTAGAAACATGACTGAGGATTACCCATAATCCTTTGCCCATATTATCCGATGTAGGTTCAGATACCAGCACAGCTGAGCAGGATTTGATCTAAAACCATTTTTACTCTGTTAAACATCTCCAGCCTCCTGACATAGAACTTAAAACCTTAAAAACTGGTAATTGCTTCTTTTGGGACAGTTTTGTACAATACAATGCTCCTGTGTGAAGTTTATTTAAGTTATTATTGTGTCAGTTACGCACAAAAGCTCTCACCTTTACTGAATCTGTAGAACCTTCAAATGTCAGTAACTCTTTGAAATGAACCAACAGTCTGTAAATCAGGGAGCCCCAAATGTTTGGCCCCTGAAAATCCATCTACAGTAAGGCGTGAACTCTTCCACACTGACTTATGTATAACCCTCACCACCCATCATACACTTGACCTCTAACCTACGCCCTAAAGCGTGCATAGATGTCAGGTATCCTGCCTGCTGTCTGCTCTGCCAGCCGCCTTCATCTCCATGTGTATCTACCAGTAAGTCTGATTTTCACTTTTCTTTCCAGTAAACATAATAGTCAGCAGGAAAAAGCACAAAGTCGACCATGAAAGTTGTTCAAGGCAGATCGGACGGATTTGTTTGTTTTATTTTGCCGGATCATACAAATGCGAAACCCAGCTGCTTGATTTACACTCAGACCACAGCTGTCTGCAAAGTGGATGGTAGTGGATATTAGTGGGTATAGTGGATAGTACAGGGCAGCATTTCAACACCTTCCATGCTGCCAGTTTTAGTGTCAACAACCCTGCAAATTCAGATCGGCACAAACAGAAGATAACCAGCATATACTGGCCAATAATCTGTCTGATCATAGCAGATAAGATGAGGCAGATAACTTGATACATGTGACCGGCCAAAAGGGTATTGGGAGTAACAGCAGAGGAGCTTAACATCAGCTGCTGAAGAACAGTCCAAGCCATCAACATGCAGGCCTATCGTCAGATACCCCACGAGTAAAATAACCACTCAATAACCATTCTAACCAAGAAAACCCTGAGACTGTATGCTGCACAGGGAGGGAGGCCTGGAGCTACTGCTACACCTCGATACACCTTAAACACCCCGATACCCCTCAAACACCCCGATACCCCTTAAACACCCCGATACCCCTTAAACACTTCGATACACCTTAAACACCTCGATACACCTCAAACACCCCGATACCCCTTAAACATCCCGATACCCCTTAAACACCCCGATACCCCTTAAACACCCCGATACCCCTTAAACACCCCGATACCCCTTAAACATCCCGATACACCTTAAAAACCTCGATACCCCTTAAAAACCTCGATACACCTCAAACACCCCGATACCCCTTAAACACCCCGATACCCCTTAAACACTTCGATACCCCTCAAACACCCCGATACCCCTTAAACACCCCGATACCCCTTAAACACTTCGATACCCCTCAAACACCCCGATACCCCTTAAACACCCCGATACCCCTTAAACACTTCGATACCCCTTAAACACCTCGATACCCCTTAAACACCCCGATACCCCTTAAACACCCCGATACCCCTTAAACACCCCGATACCCCTTAAACACCCCGATACCCCTTAAACATCCCGATACACCTTAAAAACCTCGATACCCCTTAAAAACCTCGATACCCCTTAAAAACCTTGATACACCTTAAACACCTTGATACCCCTTAAAAACCTCGATACCCCCTAAACACCCCGATACCCCTTAAACATCCCGATACACCTCAAACACCCCGATACCCCTTAAACACCTCGATACCCCTTAAACACCTCGATACCCCTTAAACACCCCGATACCCCTTAAACATCCCGATACCCCTTAAACATCCCGATACCCCTTAAACACCCCGATACCCCTTAAACATCCCGATACCCCTTAAACACCCGATACCCCTTAAACACCCCGATACCCCTTAAACATCCCGATACCCCTTAAACACCCCGATACCCCTTAAACACCCCGATACCCCTTAAACACCTTGATACCCCTTAAACACTTCGATACGCCTTAAACACCCCGATACACCTTAAACACCCCGATACCCCTTAAACACCTCGATACCCCTTAAACACTTCGATACCCCTTAAACACTTCGATACACCTTAAACACCCCGATACCCCTTAAACACCTCGATCCCCCTTAAAAACCTCGATACCCCTTAAAAACCTCGATACCCCTTAAAAACCTCGATACACCTTAAACACCCCGATACCCCTTAAAAACCTCGATACCCCTTAAAAACCTCGATACACCTCAAACACCTCGATACACCTTAAACACCCCGATACCCCTTAAAAACCTCGATACCCCTTAAAAACCTCGATACACCTCAAACACCTCGATACCCCTTAAAAACCTCGATACCCCTTAAAAACCTCGATACACCTTAAAAACCTCGATACACCTTAAACACCCCGATACCCCTTAAAAACCTCGATACCCCTCAAAAACCTCGATACACCTCAAACACCTCGATACCCCTTAAACACCTCGATACCCCTTAAACACCTCGATACTCCTTAAACACCTCGATACCCTTAAACACCTCGATACCCCTTAAAAACCCCGATACCCCTTAAAAACCTCGATACACCTTAAAAACCTCGATACCCCTTAAAAACCTCGATACCCCTTAAAAACCTCGATACCCCTTAAAAACCTCGATACCCCTTAAAAACCTCGATACCCCTTAAAAACCTCGATACCCCTTAAACACCTTGATACCCCTTAAAAACCTTCGATACCCCTTAAAAACCCCGATACCCCTTAAACACCCCGATACCCCTTAAACACACCTTGTTGTGTTAATTCCAGATCAGACAGAAAGCTTTGAGCTGGAAAGTAGACACACAGCGGCATCTATATTCTATTTATCAGTAAAGGAGGACGGTCAGTTTTGGACACATCCTTTACAGCTCATTTCCTTTGAGAAAGCAGCTAAAACACTTGATGCAGGCGTCAGATCAGAACATCTTTCTTTGTGTTACGTCAGACAGCTGAAACCAAAGTTTTCTCTCCACTACATGTAAACCTTACCCTAACCCATCCCTGGGGACGAGGTGTGTGTCGCTCATGCTTTTTTTGTTCTGAAGGAGTTATAAAGTTCAGCTCAGCAGCATCAGAGCTGGGATGATGAACCGCTCATGAAGAAGAACAAATGGTAACTTTGTGCAGCTTTTTCTAAAGTCAGTAACAAGCTCAGGAAATATTTACATAATTATTTCAAATCAAACTGCTTTATGTACAGCTTTGGTGAGAAAAACAGATGTAAATATGAACTAAAATGATACTTTTGTCTGTAGATGAACACATATCTTATAAAACCTGTTTGTAGATGAGCTGTAAATGTAAATAATGTATCAATCAGGATTAGTTCAAAGTGAAAATCATATTTGACCTGAAAACAAAAGCTTTGGAATCTGTTTAATAATAAGAATGAAGTTAAATTCAACTTCATCAACTCTGTCTCATTTCATTCTTGGTGCTTATCTGAATGTCGGAGAGCTGAGATATTTCTTCTTCCTGGTGACTGCTTTGCTGTACGTTGTCATAGTTTCGGCCAACACGATGCTCATCGTGGTTATCAGTGTGAACCGGAGCCTCCATGAACCTATGTACCTGTTTCTGTGCAGCCTGTTTGTAAATGAACTGTATGGTAGTTCAGGGCTGTTTCCATTCCTGCTGATTCAGATCCTCTCTGACCTTCACACTGTTTCTGCTCCTCTCTGCTTCCTGCAGGTTTTCTGTATTTATACTTATGGAAGTGTTGAATTCTGTAGCTTAGCCGCCATGTCTTATGACAGATACGTGGCCATCTGCTTCCCGCTGCAGTACAACACACGCATGACCTTAAGCAGCACTGCTGTGATCATTATTCTGACATGGCTTTACTGCTTTGTGAAGTTTTTCATTAATTTATCTTTAACCATCCACTTGTCCCTCTGTGGAAGCGTCTTAAACAGCTTGTATTGCCAGAACTACGGAATCGTTAAACTAGCCTGTTCCGACACTCAGGTAAACAACATTTATGGTATTTTTGGTATTTTTCTCTCTGTTGTTGCTCCTCTGCTGCCAATAATTTTCTCCTACATGAAAATCCTGCGAGTTTGTTCTGTCGGTTCCCGGCAGATGAGACGGCGAGCCGTCAGCACCTGCTCGCCTCACCTCGTGTCTCTCATGAACTTTTCCTTTGGCTGCTGCTTTGAAATACTTCAGAGCAGATTTGATATGACCGGCGTCCCCGCTGAGCTGAAGCTTATTCTCTCCCTGTATTTCCTCATCATTCAACCGCTTCTTAATCCCATCATGTATGGCCTGCAAATGTCAAAGATCAGGAAAATATACAGAGATGTGCTCTGTTTTAAGTTTATATATCAGCAGAAAAATACTGCGTCATAGTTTGTTATTAACAGAAGATTAAGAACGTGTCGTAATAAATGTTAATGTGGTGAATTAAAACAAAGTGTGTGTAGATAAATTAATTAAGACTGAGACATGCGCATTAGCCTGAGGGTTCCCTGCCAACATATTTTTCATTGTGTGGAAAAGGAAAAGAGAAAGTGATAAAACAACAGAATACAGCAGAAATATGTGAGGGGGGTGGGGCTCATCCAGCTTCAGCCGGAGGGGCCTCTGGTACTGTTAGCCGCTGACATGCTAAACGAAGGCGTGGGGCGAGTCATTCAGATCGGGCCCAACTCTGATGTGACATTACTGCTTTGGATAGAAAAAGGAGTCATCATCAGTGAGCGTCTGCTGGAGAGGAGTTAAATCTGGAGTTAAATCAAAAAGAAGTTCAGGGGACTGTCCTCCAGCTGAGAGTCCGGTGGATTCTGGATTCTCAAGGAAGGCTGAGGCCTTTTCAGATGCTGGATCAGGCTTTAGGGACATCAAATGTTACCATTTCTCCTCTTTCCCGACATCTTAGTCCTGCTCCTGCTTAGCTGAGATCATTCTGCACATTTTGTATCAGGTTATATGAAGTGACTTAAAAGGTGATCATAAGCAGATATATCACTAAGGAACATATTATAGACTCAAGAGTTAAAGTGTAACCAAAGCTTAACTGACAAACCATCTCTCCATAATGTGCTAATTCAGACTGAACACAGCTAACTTGGTTAGCTTTGGTTGGTGGTTGTCTGCTGAGGGAAGGGTCAGTTCAGAGAATGTTTTTGTGTGTTTTTCCAGTTTTAGTTGGTTGTTTTTCTGTTTCTTTTAACCCTTTAGGCGAGGTTTTTTTGAAAATCCTTGATTTTGACAAATAAATTTCAAAAGGCTATATCTTAAAACTGATAGGAGATAGAGACTTTCTGTAAATTAGAAAAATGTTAAGGATGACCCAAAGTTTATGTAGGAAGCAAATTGACACACCTAATTTGCATATTATGACGTCACGGTGTGGCGGCCATCTTGGATTATAGAATTTTTTATGAAATTTTCATGTTTCAATGATGAAATACAGCCTTTTTCCCCAAATATGCCCCTATGAATGTCTGTGCTATATTCAATATTCTATATTCAATGTGCTAGACAATGCAAAATGTTCAGGGAAATAGCAAAGAGTAAACCAACTCTGTGAATTATTTCTAGTAAATAGCTGAAAAAATGCACATGAGCGATAACCTCACGTTTGCCTGCAGAGGTCAACAGAGGCCCATGCCTATCCATCCAGGTGACACTGTTTGTAGTTTTTTATGGTGTGATACCTTTCATTGCATGGTACCACACAAAGACCCCCCCCCCCCCCCCCCCCCCCCCCACACTGCCTACACCTGCATTTTGTCTGTTCGATCAGAACATACAACACAATCTGGGTGGTCATCAGCCTTATACAGAAAGTGACGTTCTGTGAGTCTCTGGCATTTCTCCTGATTACTTCTTCCTCCCTTTATGGCTCTCCTTCCTGGAGTAGCCTTCCAGTGAACCAGTTACCACGTCTTGCACAAAGACCTTCAGAAACCTATGAGGAGCTGGAATACAGCTTCGGTAAATTATGTGAGCATTCACCAAACTTATGCTAAGAATAGCATGGAAAATTCCACTTTCTTGATCTGTGGGGAAAGAGTTAGGTCTTCATTCTTTGATCTGCAGTGTCAACGCACCCCAGGAATGAATTATAATCATCAACACACACAGGTGTATTTATTCATCTGTACCCACTGGTAGTGTGTTTAGTTACATCAGACCACTGGTGAAATCTTGAATGTGGCTTGATTTCATGGGAGGATAAAAACTGATAGGCATAACGAGTTGTTTCTACAGTCAATAAATTCCAGGAATCATCATTGAGAAAAAGTGACGAAAAATCTTGGGTCGAATCAGCATTGGATAGTTCTCTGTCCCCCTGATATCCAACTGTTTCATCAAATGAATTTATCTAATGTTGCTACCCCACCTCATCAGTCAAATACTCAAAGCCTGCATGTCCATAACCTGGCTTAGTGAGACGTCTCTTGTCTTGTCTCTGCGCTGCGCGTCTGCCTCTAAATGCGCTCCTGTCCTCCACCAAGTGCGCCAACGCGCTCCGGTCAGTGAACAGACAGCATGGCTGCGTCTGCATGAACTGCGCCGCTACGTTTCCCCCCAGCTCTCCCACTGACACTTCGGCCACGTCTGACATGGCCATCAGATTTGTCAAGCTGCTGGCTTTGCGATCGCGGACACTTTGTGAAGGCACCGTGTCAGAAAGCACAGCGTTCACTTGGCGAGCTCCATAAAAAGACCGAACACCCACATTACTCCCAGCCTCGTTCCCTCCAGTACTACCATCCCTGCTAACTCCTCGATGCAAACTTCGACCCCTGAAACATTTTCCTCACCACCAACATTAGTGGGCAAAGGATCTGAAGTTGGTGTTTGGTGCAGGGAAACACTTTGTCCAAGTGTTAGGGTTAGGCCACGAGCCCCGGGACCAGCTAACAGCTGACCGTCATCTTCTGAAGGTAGATTTTCCCCTTCAGAATAAGGATTATCGAATAGAAGACCCAGTGCTTCTTTGCAGGTAAACTTTTTAGTGGACATTGTGCGATTATTGGAAAAAATACTCGCTAATGCTGCCTATATCACTCTGCTGCTGTAGCTCAAAGACTACTCGCTCGGTGAAGAACTCACATTGATTCAACTTGCTGTAGCTCAAAAAAATTACATTGAAGGATGACGTTTTTTGCGTCAAATGGGAAGTGAGACATGTCTGCCAACCAGAAGTGGAGAGTAGGAACAAAATATGACGTTATTTTTGCCACAATGAGACGTTTTATTCAAGGCGCCATCTTGTCGACTTCAGTCGACCATGGTGCTTAGAGGGTTAAAATGTAGTTGGAATTTTTCCTTACTGACTGAGTTAAGAAGTGTCAGCTAAGATTTATCTGCGAGCCAGATACAGTCACGAGAAGAGCTGCATCTGGCAGGCCAACGCCTGGAGTAGGATATGGAAACATCTGAGTACATGACACACATGGACAGAGTATGTGGCCACAAATTAGACTTGTTGAGCTTTTTTCAGTAGTTATTTCTAAGTCATCACTGATATGTTTTCAACCCAGTAACTCTGCTGGGTTTCCTGACAACAGTCGCTGCGTTGGCGCTTAGAGGGTTAATGAACAAATCTGTCAAAAGTCCAACATCATGACTCATACTGTAATATGGTAACTTTTTAAGATTACTGTAATGTGATTACTTTAAAAATATTACTGTAATGTGATTACTTTAAAAATATTACTGTAATCTGATTACTTTAAAAAATATTACTGTAATCTGATTACTTTAAAATATTACTGTAATCTGATTACTTTAAAAATATTACTGTAATCTGATTACTTTTTAAAAGATTACTGTAATCTGATTACTTTAAAAAGATGACTGTAATCTGATTACTTTTTAAGATTACTGTAATCTGATTACTTTAATTAGACTTGTTGAGCTTTTTTCAGTAGTTATTTCTAAGTCATCACTGATATGTTTTCAACCCAGTAACTCTGCTGGGTTTCCTGACAACAGTCGCTGCGTTGGCGCTTAGAGGGTTAATGAACAAATCTGTCAAAAGTCCAACATCATGACTCAGGCTCCGACTGGCAGCCTAAATGACCCTCAGTCAGAGCCCTTTCCCTCATTCGAAGGCGCAGGGAAACTCTCACCCACTCTTCTGGTTCCAGAACCCTGTTTTTCATCTGGGTCGGCTCAGCTGTATCCTGTGGATCAGAACCGACATGCTCACTGTCTTGCTACCAGAACAGTTCTCTCACCACGACACATCGACTGTTACGGCGTTACGTCATATTAAATGTTTCTTTTGAAGAGAGAAAGCATCATCTGCGGGACCAATGAGCAGAAACATGATGGTCTGCTGGGTTATTCCAGGAATTAAAAAGTGCTAAAAGGGTCAGTTTCCCAGCTGTATTATAGCATGAAATGTGTTTCTCCATCATTCAGCTGATGGTAAACAGGCGTCATCACTGGGAATAAGGAGGGTGTCTCTCTCAGGGCCTCTTTGGTCTTAAATGAGTCTATAGATGAGCTGGAAATCACAGAAGCTCTGAGCTCATCATGATGAAACATTAATGTTCACATGAGCAAAAGGTAACTTTCTTCTTTTTAAGCCAGAGAAACATAAACGTGTCAGACTGAAGCTCAGTAATTATTATCTAAGCAAATGTTAACTAATACAGAAGAAATCATGTTAAATTCAACTTTATCCGCTTTGTCGTACTTTATCCTTGAAGCTTACGTAAATGTGGGAGCTCTGAGATACTTTTACTTTGTGGTGACTCTGCTGTTGTATGGCAGCATCATTGTTTCCAACGTTCTGCTCATCGTGGTTATCAGTGTGAACCGGAGCCTCCATGAACCTATGTACCTGTTTCTGTGCAGCCTGTTTGTAAATGAACTGTATGGTAGTTCAGGGCTGTTTCCATTCCTGCTGATTCAGATCCTCTCTGACCTTCACACTGTTTCTGCTCCTCTCTGCTTCCTGCAGGTTTTCTGTATTTATACTTATGGAAATATAGAATTTACGAGTTTAGCCGTCATGTCTTATGACAGATATGTGGCCATCTGTCATCCTCTGCAGTACAACACACGCATGACACCGAACAAGGTGACCGTCCTCATTGTTTTGTCGTGGTTCTACTGTTTCATCCGATGCATCATCACTTTAAACCTGAACATCCGTCTGACGCTGTGTGGGAACAGCATGGACAGCTTGTACTGTCAGAGCTACTTGATAATTAAGTTGGCCTGTTCTGACGCTCAGGTGAACAACATTTTTGGACTCATTGGTCTGTTCTTTTCTGTGATTTTCCCTATGATGGCGATTATTTTCTCTTACATGAGGATTCTGAAAATTTGCTTCTCTGGATCCAAACAGACCCGACAGAAAGCGGTCAGCACCTGCACGCCTCACCTCATTTCTCTGGTAAATTTCTCTTTTGGATGCTTATTTGAAATCCTTCAGAGTAGATTTGATCTGAGCAGCTGGTCCCGTGTGCTGAGACTCACTTTGTCTTTGTATTTTCTGATACTCCAACCGCTGTTAAATCCAATCGTGTATGGACTGCAAATGTCCAAGATTCGTAATTCATGGAAAGATTTCCTGCAGAAGAAGATTTTGACATGAAGACGGAGATATTCGATACTCTGCTGCTCAGCCTGACACGAATGATGAATAAATGATGATGTGAAGGAGAAGCACAAAGCAGGAGGCTGATGCTTAAACGTGTGAAACAGGATTTAAACGTGTGAAACAGGATTTAAACGTGTGAAACAGGATTTAAACGTGTGAAACAGGATTTAAACGTGTGAAACAGGATTTAAACGTGTGAAACAGGATTTAAACGTGTGAAACAGGATTTAAACGTGTGAAACAGGATTTAAACGTGTGAAACAGGATTTAAACAGGATTTAAACGTGTGAAACAGGATTTAAACGTGTGAAACAGGATTTAAACGTGTGAAACAGGATTTAAACGTGTGAAACAGGATTTAAACGTGTGAAACAGGATTTAAACGTGTGAAACAGGATTTAAACGTGTGAAACAGGATTTAAACGTGTGAAACAGGAGTTAAACGTGTGAAACAGGATTTAAACGTGTGAAACAGGATTTAAACGTGTGAAACAGGATTTAAACGTGTGAAACAGGATTTAAACATGTGAAACAGGATTTAAACGTGTGAAACAGGATTTAAACAGGATTTAAACGTGTGAAACAGGATTTAAACAGGATTTAAACGTGTGAAACAGGAGTTAAATGTGTGAAACAGGATTTAAACAGGATTTAAACGTGTGAAACAGGATTTAAACGTGTGAAACAGGATTTAAACGTGTGAATCAGGATTTAAACGTGTGAAACAGGAGTTAAACGTGTGAAACAGGATTTAAACGTGTGAAACAGGATTTAAACGTGTGAAACAGGATTTAAACGTGTGAAACAGGATTTAAACAGGATTTAAACGTGTGAAACAGGATTTAAACGTGTGAAACAGGATTTAAACGTGTGAAACAGGATTTAAACGTGTGAAACAGGAGTTAAACGTGTGAAACAGGATTTAAACGTGTGAAACAGGATTTAAACGTGTGAAACAGGATTTAAACGTGTGAAACAGGATTTAAACAGGATTTAAACGTGTGAAACAGGATTTAAACGTGTGAAACTCCTTTACTGTACAGTCAACTTCCACTTGGACAGAAGTTTCCTGCAGGACGATTCGATTTCTCTCTGACTTTTAAAGCTTTCGGCCAAACGATTAATGTGAACTGAAATATAATATATTATAATAATAATATAAATATAATTACTGACCATGTCTCAGTCTGTGGAAATCCTGTTTAAATGTGGAGCAGATGCTGATTCCAGACTTCCACAATCTTAATTTAAGGCATTACAAAACAATCATTTGCATATTTATCTACTTTCAGTAAATGGAACATTAATATCAATTAATTATTACATTAATTAACATTAATTCCAGTTTCCTGTGAAACGCAGTCTGTCCAGCAGGTGTCAGCAAAGCCAGTTTTCTGTCTGTTTGGAAGCGTAAAACACACCAATCTGAGTTTCATTCTCAGATACTTCCTGGTCTGCAGATGGACAACAGACAGTTGGTTCTGATCCACCTTTGGGAACAATCTCATTGAGTCACATGATGAACTGGTTTGGGTTGTTACCACAGAGAGGAACACGATTTAAAATGTAATTCCTCACATATCGGTTCCATAAACTCAGGACTCCACTGTCTCTGTGGTTCTGGGGTTCTGAGGTTCTGAGGTTCTGGGGTTCTGGGGGTTAGGGTTTACGGGTCATGTTTCACCGATGTTCATCATTTGTTCTTTATGGTTCTTTATGGTTCTTTATGGTTCTTTGTGTTCTGTTGCTGTGCTTGGATGAGTTCACTTCCACATTCAGTCACAAATGAAAACTCAGAATTGAAAAATTCTGACAGTAAAAATAATCAGAACCAAATATATTCGCTCAGATGTAAATATGAAATCTTTTATTTGTGGAGCAAATGCAAGAATTTAAGCATTTGATCACTTTCGAGTGAAAATGTAACAATTTTCTAAATGTTAAAGTTTTTTTAACAGTATTGTTGCTGCAGAGGAAACTTCCTGTGATGTAATTACATATTAAAATCAGAACCAACGTTTGTTGTCAGTCTTTCTGTTCTGCAGCTGTGACATTCGGGGTTAAACTACGTTAACTATCTGTCCAACGACTTTTCTTTACCTTTCTGGACAAAAACAGGTCAAAATCCGTGAAATGAGATGAAGTTCACCTGAGAGGAAGCAAGAGACGAGCTGCTGCCTTTTTTAACTGACTGAGCACATTAAGGAGGAGGGAGGTCTCAGCACTGAGGTTTACCTGGAACGTTCACATGAACCAATGTCTGCTTTTTGACTCGAGCCGCCCACTGGAACAGAAACTGAGTATCATCAGAACGGGCCGAGGGAAAACCAAAGGCCCACAAACACATGCAGGGACTTCAGTCTGTGGATATCCAAACTGAACCTTTGACAAATTAGCTCAGGAATCTTGAAATGCACTTGAAAAACAAACAAACAGTTGAAATGCGAACGGTGGATGATGTTCTCTTACTCCCATGAGCCCTCACTGCCTCGAGGATTCCACCAATCCTGTCCTTTCATTCACTGCGACTCTCGAGTGAAAAGTTTGTAGAAAAAAGTCTTGAGTGAAAGTTCGAGACTAAAGAGTAAAACAGGAAAACACTAATACATGCATGTTCGGGTTTTTAAAACTTTGATGACAATGAAAATGAATATCAATGATAGAAGAGAATAAGAACTTTCCCAGGTTTCTTTTCAGCGCTGTTGCCAGGCTGACAAAGAGTCCGAGCTCTGTTGAGCCATGAATTCCTTGAACTCTCAGCAGTGATGATTTCATGAGATTCTTTATCAGTAAAATTGTTTCTATCAGAGAGAATATTAATGATTAAAAGATTAATGGACTTTTGAAGGTGACAGTGTGCAGTACAGTGTCTGAAGTCTAGATTGTACAGAGTGACCAGGAAGGGAGCTAAGACTGTTCCCTGTGGAGCCCCAGTGCTGCAGACCGAGATGTCTGAGTTAAATTGGTTAATCTATAATCCAGGATGTGAGATGGTGATCTACGCCTTTTAAATTGACATAACACACACAAAAGACAGAGGGCTCTTTCTCTTCTTGGCCTTATCGCAGGCTGCCTCTCTCCTCTCAGTCTTATTCCAGGCTGTAATCAGATTACAGTAATCTTAAAAAGTAATCAGATTACAGTAATCTTTTTAAAGTAATCAGATTACAGTAATATTTTAAAAAGTAATCAGATTACAGTAATCTTTTTTAAAGTAATCAGATTACAGTAATATTTTTAAAGTAATCAGATTACAGTATTCTTTTTTAAAGTAATCAGATTACAGTAATCTCAAAAGTAATCAGATTACAGTAATATTTTTAAAGTAATCAGATTACAGTAATCTTTTTAAAAGTAATCAGATTACAGTAATCTTTTTAAAGTAATCAGATTACAGTAATATTCTTAAAGTAATCAGATTACTGTAATCTGATCACTCTCACCTTATTACTGTAATAAGTCTGTGAAACAGTCTATGAAACACTTGATAGTGGCTGTTGTTGCGTAGGTTAACATCTGTCTGCTGATGAACATCTGGTGAAAGAATATTTAGCGCAGCCACCCATGCAACATCTTCCTGCTTAGCTACAAAACTTCTCACACACAGAAGTGTGTTTCCATACAAGGAAGTGTTATTGAACCACTGCGTCACAGAATCAGCTGCAGGTCTCAGGAAATAATCAAGGCGCCAATCTGATTTGAACTCCCAACCTTCTGCTCTGGAGTCAGACGCGCTACCATTGCGCCACAGAGTCACACGAAGCTGTCCGGCGGACCTCTGGTGTGAAGTATGATGTGACCGCAGCTGACCCTGAAGCACTTGGCTTTCGGTCTCACTCCAGATGGGCCAGATGTGTTGCAACACAGCGTTGGTGGTATAGTGGTGAGCATAGCTGCCTTCCAAGCAGTTGACCGGAGTTCGATTCCCGGCCCACGCAGCGACTGTTGTCAGGAAACCCAGCGGAGTTACTAGGCTGAAAACATAGAAATAACTACTGAAAAAAGCTCAACAGGTCTAATTTGTGGCCACATACTCTGTCCATGTGTGTCACGTACTCAGATGTTTCCATATCCTAATCCAGGCGTTGGCCTGCCAGATGCAGCTCTTCTCATGACTGTATCTGGCTCGCAGATAAATCTTAGCTGACACTTCTTAACTCGGTCAGTAAGGAAAAATTCCAACTACATTTTAACACAACAGAAATCCCAGTGTTAAAAATAACGTTGAAAATATGAAACATTTTCATGCAGGAAGTAATCAGATTACAGTAATCTTATTAAAGTAATCAGATTACAGTAATATTTTTTAAAGTAATCAGATTACAGTAATCTTTCTTAAAGTAATCAGATTACAGTATTCTTGTTTAAAGTAATCAGATTACAGTAATATTTTTAAAAGTAATCAGATTACAGTAATCTTTCTAAAAGTAATCAGATTACAGTAATTTTTTAAGTAATCAGATTACAGCATTCTTTTTTTAAAGTAATCAGATTACAGTAATCTTAAAAAGTAATCAGATTACAGTAATCTTTTTAAAGTAATCAGATTACAGTAATATTTTTAAAGTAATCAGATTACAGTAATCTTAAAAAGTAATCAGATTACAGTAATCTTTTTAAAGTAATCAGATTACAGTAATATTTTTAAAGTAATCAGATTACTGTAATCTGATCACTCTCACCTTATTACTGTAATAAGTCTATGAAACACTTGATAGTGGCTGTTGTTGCGTAGGTTAACATCTGTCTGCTGATGAACATCTGGTGAAAGAATATTTAGCGCAGCCACCCATGCAACATCTTCCTGCTTAGCTACAAAGCTTCTCACACACAGAAGTGTGTTTCCATACAAAGAAGTATTACTGAACCACTGCGTCACAGAATCAGCTGCAGGTCTCAGGAAATAATCAAGGAGCCAATCTGATTTGAACTCCCAACCTTCTGATCTGGAGTCAGACGCGCTACCATTGCGCCACAGAGTCACACGAAGCTGTTTGGTGGACCTCTGGTGTGAAGTATGATGTGACCGCAGCTGACCCTGAAGCACTTGGCTTTCGGTCTCACTCCAGATGGGCCAGATGTGTTGCACCACAGCGTTGGTGGTATAGTGGTGAGCTTAGCTGCCTTCCAAGCAGTTGACCGGAGTTCGATTCCCGGCCAACGCAGCGACTCTTGTCAGGAAACCCAGCAGAGTTACTGGGCTGAAAACATATCAGTGATGACTTAGAAATAACTACTGAAAAAAGCTCAACAGGTCTAATTTGTGGCCACATACCCTGTCCATGTGTGTCATGTATTCAGATGTTTCCATATCCTAATCCAGGCGTTAGCCTGCCAGATGCAGCTCTTCTCATGACTGTATCTGGCTCGCAGATAAATCTTAGCTGACACTTCTTAACTCGGTCAGTAATGAAAAATTCCAACTACATTTTAACACAACAGAAATCCCAGTGTTAAAAATAACGTTGAAAATATGAAACATTTTCATGCAGGAAGTAATCAGATTACAGTAATCTTATTAAAGTAATCAGATTAGAGTAATCTTAAAAAGTAATCATATTATAGTAATCTTAAAAAAGTAATCAGATTACAGTAATCTTTTTAAAAGTAATCAGATTACAGTAATCTTATTAAAGTAATCAGATTAGAGTAATCTTAAAAAGTAATCATATTATAGTAATCTTAAAAAAGTAATCAGATTACAGTTATATTTTTAAAGTAATCAGATTAGAGTAATCTTATTAAAATAATCATATTACAATACTCTTTTTAAAAGTAATCAGATTACAGTAATCTTAATTAAAGTAATCAGATTACAGTACTCTTTTTAAAAGTAATCAGATTACAGTAATTTTTTTTTTAAAGTAATCAGATTACAGTAATCTTTCTAAAAGTAATCAGATTACAGTAATTTTTAAAGTAATCAGATTACAGTATTCTTTTTTAAAGTAATCAGATTACAGTAATCTTAAAAAGTAATCAGATTACAGTAATCTTTTTAAAGTAATCTGATTACAGTAATATTCTTAAAGTAATCAGATTACAGTAATCTTTCTAAAAGTAATCAGATTACAGTAATTTTTAAAGTAATCAGATTACAGTATTCTTTTTTAAAGTAATCAGATTACAGTAATCTTAAAAAGTAATCACATTACTGTAATCTGATCACTCTCACCTTATTACTGTCATAAGTCTATGAAACCCTTGATAGTGGCTGTTGTTGCGTAGGTTAACATCTGTCTGCTGATGAACATCTGCTGAAAGAATATTTAGCGCAGCCACCCATGCAACATCTTCCTGCTTAGCTACAAAACTTCTCACACACAGAAGTGTGTTTCCATACAAAGAAGTGTTATTGAACCACTGCGTCACAGAATCAGCTGCAGGTCTCAGTAAATAATCAAGGAGCCAATCTGATTTGAACTCCCAACCTTCTGCTCTGGAGTCAGACGCGCTACCATTGCGCCACAGAGTCACACGAAGCTGTCCGGCGGACCTCTGGTGTGAAGTATGATGTGACCGCAGCTGACCCTGAAGCACTTAGCTGTCGGACTCACTCCAGATGGGCCAGATGTGTTGCACCACAGCGTTGGTGGTATAGTGGTGAGCTTAGCTGCCTTCCAAGCAGTTGACCGGAGTTCGATTCCCGGCCAACGCAGCGACTGTTGTCAGGAAACCCAGCAGAGTTACTGGGCTGAAAACATATCAGTGATGACTTAGAAATAACTACTGAAAAAAGCTCAACAAGTCTAATTTGTGGCCACATACTCTGTCCATGTGTGTCATGTATTCAGATGTTTCCATATCCTAATCCAGGCGTTGGCCTGCCAGATGCAGCTCTTCTCATGACTGTATCTGGCTCGCAAATAAATCTTAGCTGACACTTCTTAACTCGGTCAGTAAGGAAAAATTCCAACTACATTTTAACACAACAGAAATCCCAGTGTTAAAAATAACGTTGAAAATATGAAACATTTTCATGCAGGAAGTAATCAGATTACAGTAATCTTATTAAAGTAATCAGATTACAGTAATCTTAAAAAAGTAATCAGATTACAGTAATATTTTAAAAAGTAATCAGATTACAGTAATCTTATTAGAGTAATCAGATTACAATACTCTTTTTAAAAGTAATCAGATTACAGTAATCTTAAAAAGTAATCAGATTACAGTAATCTTTTTAAAGTAATCAGATTACAGTAATATTTTAAAAAGTAATCAGATTACAGTAATATTTTAAAGTAATCAGATTACAGTAATTTTTAAAGTAATCAGATTACAGTATTCTTTTTTAAAGTAATCAGATTACAGTAATCTTAAAAAGTAATCACATTACTGTAATCTGATCACTCTCACCTTATTACTGTCATAAGTCTATGAAACCCTTGATAGTGGCTGTTGTTGCGTAGGTTAACATCTGTCTGCTGATGAACATCTGCTGAAAGAATATTTAGCGCAGCCACCCATGCAACATCTTCCTGCTTAGCTACAAAACTTCTCTCACACAGAAGTGTGTTTCCATACAAAGAAGTATTACTGAACCACTGCGTCACAGAATCAGCTGCAGGTCTCAGTAAATAATCAAGGAGCCAATCTGATTTGAACTCCCAACCTTCTGCTCTGGAGTCAGACGCGCTACCATTGCGCCACAGAGTCACACGAAGCTGTCCGGCGGACCTCTGGTGTGAAGTATGATGTGACCGCAGCTGACCCTGAAGCACTTAGCTGTCGGACTCACTCCAGATGGGCCAGATGTGTTGCACCACAGCGTTGGTGGTATAGTGGTGAGCTTAGCTGCCTTCCAAGCAGTTGACCGGAGTTCGATTCCCGGCCAACGCAGCGACTGTTGTCAGGAAACCCAGCAGAGTTACTGGGCTGAAAACATATCAGTGATGACTTAGAAATAACTACTGAAAAAAGCTCAACAAGTCTAATTTGTGGCCACATACTCTGTCCATGTGTGTCATGTATTCAGATGTTTCCATATCCTAATCCAGGCGTTGGCCTGCCAGATGCAGCTCTTCTCATGACTGTATCTGGCTCGCAAATAAATCTTAGCTGACACTTCTTAACTCGGTCAGTAAGGAAAAATTCCAACTACATTTTAACACAACAGAAATCCCAGTGTTAAAAATAACGTTGAAAATATGAAACATTTTCATGCAGGAAGTAATCTTATTAAAGTAATCAGATTACAGTAATCTTAAAAAAGTAATCAGATTACAGTAATATTTTAAAAAGTAATCAGATTACAGTAATCTTATTAGAGTAATCAGATTACAATACTCTTTTAAAAGTAATCAGATTACAGTAATCTTAAAAAGTAATCAGATTACAGTAATCTTTTTAAAGTAATCAGATTACAGTAATATTTTAAAAAGTAATCAGATTACAGTAATATTTTAAAGTAATCAGATTACAGTAATTTTTAAAGTAATCAGATTACAGTATTCTTTTTTAAAGTAATCAGATTACAGTAATCTTAAAAAGTAATCACATTACTGTAATCTGATCACTCTCACCTTATTACTGTCATAAGTCTATGAAACCCTTGATAGTGGCTGTTGTTGCGTAGGTTAACATCTGTCTGCTGATGAACATCTGCTGAAAGAATATTTAGCGCAGCCACCCATGCAACATCTTCCTGCTTAGCTACAAAACTTCTCTCACACAGAAGTGTGTTTCCATACAAAGAAGTATTACTGAACCACTGCGTCACAGAATCAGCTGCAGGTCTCAGTAAATAATCAAGGAGCCAATCTGATTTGAACTCCCAACCTTCTGCTCTGGAGTCAGACGCGCTACCATTGCGCCACAGAGTCACACGAAGCTGTCCGGCGGACCTCTGGTGTGAAGTATGATGTGACCGCAGCTGACCCTGAAGCACTTAGCTGTCGGACTCACTCCAGATGGGCCAGATGTGTTGCACCACAGCGTTGGTGGTATAGTGGTGAGCTTAGCTGCCTTCCAAGCAGTTGACCGGAGTTCGATTCCCGGCCAACGCAGCGACTGTTGTCAGGAAACCCAGCAGAGTTACTGGGCTGAAAACATATCAGTGATGACTTAGAAATAACTACTGAAAAAAGCTCAACAAGTCTAATTTGTGGCCACATACTCTGTCCATGTGTGTCATGTATTCAGATGTTTCCATATCCTAATCCAGGCGTTGGCCTGCCAGATGCAGCTCTTCTCATGACTGTATCTGGCTCGCAGATAAATCTTAGCTGACACTTCTTAACTCGGTCAGTAATGAAAAATTCCAACTACATTTTAACACAACAGAAATCCCAGTGTTAAAAATAACGTTGAAAATATGAAACATTTTCATGCAGGAAGTAATCAGATTACAGTAATCTTATTAAAGTAATCAGATTAGAGTAATCTTAAAAAGTAATCATATTATAGTAATCTTAAAAAAGTAATCAGATTACAGTAATCTTTTTAAAAGTAATCAGATTACAGTAATCTTATTAAAGTAATCAGATTAGAGTAATCTTAAAAAGTAATCATATTATAGTAATCTTAAAAAAGTAATCAGATTACAGTTATATTTTTAAAGTAATCAGATTAGAGTAATCTTATTAAAATAATCATATTACAATACTCTTTTTAAAAGTAATCAGATTACAGTAATCTTAATTAAAGTAATCAGATTACAGTACTCTTTTTAAAAGTAATCAGATTACAGTAATTTTTTTTTTAAAGTAATCAGATTACAGTAATCTTTCTAAAAGTAATCAGATTACAGTAATTTTTAAAGTAATCAGATTACAGTATTCTTTTTTAAAGTAATCAGATTACAGTAATCTTAAAAAGTAATCAGATTACAGTAATCTTTTTAAAGTAATCTGATTACAGTAATATTCTTAAAGTAATCAGATTACAGTAATCTTTCTAAAAGTAATCAGATTACAGTAATTTTTAAAGTAATCAGATTACAGTATTCTTTTTTAAAGTAATCAGATTACAGTAATCTTAAAAAGTAATCACATTACTGTAATCTGATCACTCTCACCTTATTACTGTCATAAGTCTATGAAACCCTTGATAGTGGCTGTTGTTGCGTAGGTTAACATCTGTCTGCTGATGAACATCTGCTGAAAGAATATTTAGCGCAGCCACCCATGCAACATCTTCCTGCTTAGCTACAAAACTTCTCACACACAGAAGTGTGTTTCCATACAAAGAAGTGTTATTGAACCACTGCGTCACAGAATCAGCTGCAGGTCTCAGTAAATAATCAAGGAGCCAATCTGATTTGAACTCCCAACCTTCTGCTCTGGAGTCAGACGCGCTACCATTGCGCCACAGAGTCACACGAAGCTGTCCGGCGGACCTCTGGTGTGAAGTATGATGTGACCGCAGCTGACCCTGAAGCACTTAGCTGTCGGACTCACTCCAGATGGGCCAGATGTGTTGCACCACAGCGTTGGTGGTATAGTGGTGAGCTTAGCTGCCTTCCAAGCAGTTGACCGGAGTTCGATTCCCGGCCAACGCAGCGACTGTTGTCAGGAAACCCAGCAGAGTTACTGGGCTGAAAACATATCAGTGATGACTTAGAAATAACTACTGAAAAAAGCTCAACAAGTCTAATTTGTGGCCACATACTCTGTCCATGTGTGTCATGTATTCAGATGTTTCCATATCCTAATCCAGGCGTTGGCCTGCCAGATGCAGCTCTTCTCATGACTGTATCTGGCTCGCAGATAAATCTTAGCTGACACTTCTTAACTCGGTCAGTAAGGAAAAATTCCAACTACATTTTAACACAACAGAAATCCCAGTGTTAAAAATAACGTTGAAAATATGAAACATTTTCATGCAGGAAGTAATCAGATTACAGTAATCTTATTAAAGTAATCAGATTACAGTAATCTTAAAAAAGTAATCAGATTACAGTAATATTTTAAAAAGTAATCAGATTACAGTAATCTTATTAGAGTAATCAGATTACAATACTCTTTTTAAAAGTAATCAGATTACAGTAATCTTAAAAAGTAATCAGATTACAGTAATCTTTTTAAAGTAATCAGATTACAGTAATATTTTAAAAAGTAATCAGATTACAGTAATATTTTAAAGTAATCAGATTACAGTAATTTTTAAAGTAATCAGATTACAGTATTCTTTTTTAAAGTAATCAGATTACAGTAATCTTAAAAAGTAATCACATTACTGTAATCTGATCACTCTCACCTTATTACTGTCATAAGTCTATGAAACCCTTGATAGTGGCTGTTGTTGCGTAGGTTAACATCTGTCTGCTGATGAACATCTGCTGAAAGAATATTTAGCGCAGCCACCCATGCAACATCTTCCTGCTTAGCTACAAAACTTCTCTCACACAGAAGTGTGTTTCCATACAAAGAAGTATTACTGAACCACTGCGTCACAGAATCAGCTGCAGGTCTCAGTAAATAATCAAGGAGCCAATCTGATTTGAACTCCCAACCTTCTGCTCTGGAGTCAGACGCGCTACCATTGCGCCACAGAGTCACACGAAGCTGTCCGGCGGACCTCTGGTGTGAAGTATGATGTGACCGCAGCTGACCCTGAAGCACTTAGCTGTCGGACTCACTCCAGATGGGCCAGATGTGTTGCACCACAGCGTTGGTGGTATAGTGGTGAGCTTAGCTGCCTTCCAAGCAGTTGACCGGAGTTCGATTCCCGGCCAACGCAGCGACTGTTGTCAGGAAACCCAGCAGAGTTACTGGGCTGAAAACATATCAGTGATGACTTAGAAATAACTACTGAAAAAAGCTCAACAAGTCTAATTTGTGGCCACATACTCTGTCCATGTGTGTCATGTATTCAGATGTTTCCATATCCTAATCCAGGCGTTGGCCTGCCAGATGCAGCTCTTCTCATGACTGTATCTGGCTCGCAAATAAATCTTAGCTGACACTTCTTAACTCGGTCAGTAAGGAAAAATTCCAACTACATTTTAACACAACAGAAATCCCAGTGTTAAAAATAACGTTGAAAATATGAAACATTTTCATGCAGGAAGTAATCTTATTAAAGTAATCAGATTACAGTAATCTTAAAAAAGTAATCAGATTACAGTAATATTTTAAAAAGTAATCAGATTACAGTAATCTTATTAGAGTAATCAGATTACAATACTCTTTTAAAAGTAATCAGATTACAGTAATCTTAAAAAGTAATCAGATTACAGTAATCTTTTTAAAGTAATCAGATTACAGTAATATTTTAAAAAGTAATCAGATTACAGTAATATTTTAAAGTAATCAGATTACAGTAATTTTTAAAGTAATCAGATTACAGTATTCTTTTTTAAAGTAATCAGATTACAGTAATCTTAAAAAGTAATCACATTACTGTAATCTGATCACTCTCACCTTATTACTGTCATAAGTCTATGAAACCCTTGATAGTGGCTGTTGTTGCGTAGGTTAACATCTGTCTGCTGATGAACATCTGCTGAAAGAATATTTAGCGCAGCCACCCATGCAACATCTTCCTGCTCAGCCACAAAGCTTCTCACACACAGAAGTGTGTTTCCATACAAAGAAGTATTACTGAACCACTGCGTCACAGAATCAGCTGCAGGTCTCAGTAAATAATCAAGGAGCCAATCTGATTTGAACTCCCAACCTTCTGCTCTGGAGTCAGACGCGCTACCATTGCGCCACAGAGTCACACGAAGCTGTCCGGCGGACCTCTGGTGTGAAGTATGATGTGACCGCAGCTGACCCTGAAGCACTTAGCTGTCGGACTCACTCCAGATGGGCCAGATGTGTTGCACCACAGCGTTGGTGGTATAGTGGTGAGCTTAGCTGCCTTCCAAGCAGTTGACCGGAGTTCGATTCCCGGCCAACGCAGCGACTGTTGTCAGGAAACCCAGCAGAGTTACTGGGCTGAAAACATATCAGTGATGACTTAGAAATAACTACTGAAAAAAGCTCAACAAGTCTAATTTGTGGCCACATACTCTGTCCATGTGTGTCATGTATTCAGATGTTTCCATATCCTAATCCAGGCGTTGGCCTGCCAGATGCAGCTCTTCTCATGACTGTATCTGGCTCGCAAATAAATCTTAGCTGACACTTCTTAACTCGGTCAGTAAGGAAAAATTCCAACTACATTTTAACACAACAGAAATCCCAGTGTTAAAAATAACGTTGAAAATATGAAACATTTTCATGCAGGAAGTAATCAGATTACAGTAATCTTATTAAAGTAATCAGATTACAGTAATCTTAAAAAAGTAATCAGATTACAGTAATATTTTAAAAAGTAATCAGATTACAGTAATCTTATTAGAGTAATCAGATTACAATACTCTTTTTAAAAGTAATCAGATTACAGTAATCTTAAAAAGTAATCAGATTACAGTAATCTTTTTAAAGTAATCAGATTACAGTAATATTTTAAAAAGTAATCAGATTACAGTAATCTTTTTTAAAGTAATCAGATTACAGTAATATTTTTAAAGTAATCAGATTACAGTAATCTTATTAGAGTAATCAGATTACAATACTCTTTTTAAAAGTAATCAGATTACAGTAATCTTAAAAAGTAATCAGATTACAGTAATCTTTTTAAAGTAATCAGATTACAGTAATATTTTAAAAAGTAATCAGATTACAGTAATCTTTTTTAAAGTAATCAGATTACAGTAGTCTCAAAAGTAATCAGATTACAGTAATATTTTTAAAGTAATCAGATTACAGTAATCTTTTTAAAAGTAATCAGATTACAGTAATCTTTTTAAAGTAATCAGATTACAGTAATATTCTTAAAGTAATCAGATTACTGTAATCTGATCACTCTCACCTTATTACTGTAATAAGTCTGTGAAACAGTCTATGAAACACTTGATAGTGGCTGTTGTTGCGTAGGTTAACATCTGTCTGCTGATGAACATCTGGTGAAAGAATATTTAGCGCAGCCACCCATGCAACATCTTCCTGCTTAGCTACAAAACTTCTCACACACAGAAGTGTGTTTCCATACAAGGAAGTGTTACTGAACCACTGCGTCACAGAATCAGCTGCAGGTCTCAGGAAATAATCAAGGAGCCAATCTGATTTGAACTCCCAACCTTCTGCTCTGGAGTTAGACGCGCTACCATTGCGCCACAGAGTCACACGAAGCTGTTTGGTGGACCTCTGGTGTGAAGTATGATGTGACCGCAGCTGACCCTGAAGCACTTGGCTTTCGGTCTCACTCCAGATGGGCCAGATGTGTTGCACCACAGCGTTGGTGGTATAGTGGTGAGCATAGCTGCCTTCCAAGCAGTTGACCGGAGTTCGATTCCCGGCCCACGCAGCGACTGTTGTCAGGAAACCCAGCGGAGTTACTGGGCTGAAAACATAGAAATAACTACTGAAAAAAGCTCAACAGGTCTAATTTGTGGCCACATACCCTGTCCATGTGTGTCACGTACTCAGATGTTTCCATATCCTAATCCAGGCGTTGGCCTGCCAGATGCAGCTCTTCTCATGACTGTATCTGGCTCACAGATAAATCTTAGCTGACACTTCTTAACTCGGTCAGTAAGGAAAAATTCCAACTACATTTTAACACAACAGAAATCCCAGTGTTAAAAATAACGTTGAAAATATGAAACATTTTCATGCAGGAAGTAATCAGATTACAGTAATCTTATTAAAGTAATCAGATTACAGTAATATTTTTTAAAGTAATCAGATTACAGTAATCTTTCTAAAAGTAATCAGATTACAGTAATATTTTTAAAAGTAATCAGATTACAGTAATCTTTCTAAAAGTAATCAGATTACAGTAATTTTTAAAGTAATCAGATTACAGTACTCTTTTTAAAAGTAATCAGATTACAGTAATATTTTTTAAAAGTAATCAGATTAGAGTAATCTTATTAAAATAATCATATTACAATACTCTTTTTAAAAGTAATCAGATTACAGTAATCTTAATTAAAGTAATCAGATTACAGTACTCTTTTTAAAAGTAATCAGATTACAGTAATTTTTTAAAAAGTAATCAGATTACAGTACTCTTTTTAAAAGTAATCAGATTACAGTAATTTTTTAAAAGTAATCAGATTACAGTAATCTTTCTAAAAGTAATCAGATTACAGTAATTTTTAAAGTAATCAGATTACAGTATTCTTTTTTAAAGTAATCAGATTACAGTAATCTTAAAAAGTAATCAGATTACAGTAATCTTTTTAAAGTAATCTGATTACAGTAATATTCTTAAAGTAATCAGATTACAGTAATCTTTCTAAAAGTAATCAGATTACAGTAATTTTTAAAGTAATCAGATTACAGTATTCTTTTTTAAAGTAATCAGATTACAGTAATCTTAAAAAGTAATCACATTACTGTAATCTGATCACTCTCACCTTATTACTGTAATAAGTCTGTGAAACAGTCTATGAAACACTTGATAGTGGCTGATGTTGCGTAGGTTAACATCTGTCTGCTGATGAACATCTGCTGAAAGAATATTTAGCGCAGCCACCCATGCAACATCTTCCTGCTCAGCTACAAAACTTCTCACACACAGAAGTGTGTTTCCATACAAAGAAGTGTTATTGAACCACTGCGTCACAGAATCAGCTGCAGGTCTCAGTAAATAATCAAGGAGCCAATCTGATTTGAACTCCCAACCTTCTGATCTGGAGTCAGACGCGCTACCATTGCGCCACAGAGTCACACGAAGCTGTCCGGCGGACCTCTGGTGTGAAGTATGATGTGACCGCAGCTGACCCTGAAGCACTTAGCTGTCGGACTCACTCCAGATGGGCCAGAT
This sequence comes from Leuresthes tenuis, assembly GCA_036924055.1. Taxonomy (NCBI): domain Eukaryota; kingdom Metazoa; phylum Chordata; class Actinopteri; order Atheriniformes; family Atherinopsidae; genus Leuresthes; species Leuresthes tenuis. Next base: position 616,234 of record JAVGWW010000007.1, read on the forward strand.
GTGTTGCACCACAGCGTTGGTGGTATAGTGGTGAGCTTAGCTGCCTTCCAAGCAGTTGACCGGAGTTCGATTCCCGGCCAACGCAGCGACTGTTGTCAGGAAACCCAGCAGAGTTACTGGGCTGAAAACATATCAGTGATGACTTAGAAATAACTACTGAAAAAAGCTCAACAAGTCTAATTTGTGGCCACATACTCTGTCCATGTGTGTCACGTACTCAGATGTTTCCATATCCTAATCCAGGCGTTGGCCTGCCAGATGCAGCTCTTCTCATGACTGTATCTGGCTCGCAAATAAATCTTAGCTGACACTTCTTAACTCGGTCAGTAAGGAAAAATTCCAACTACATTTTAACACAACAGAAATCCCAGTGTTAAAAATAACGTTGAAAATATGAAACATTTTCATGCAGGAAGTAATCAGATTACAATAATCTTATTAAAGTAATCAGATTACAGTAATCTTAAAAAAGTAATCAGATTAGAGTAATCTTAAAAAGTAAACATATTACAGTAATCTTAAAAAAGTAATCAGATTACAGTAATCTTTTTAAAAGTAATCAGATTACAGTAATCTTATTAAAGTAATCAGATTACAGTACTCTTTTTAAAAGTAATCAGATTACAGTAATATTTTTAAAAGTAATCAGATTACAGTACTCTTTTTAAAAGTAATCAGATTACAGTAATATTTTTAAAAGTAATCAGATTACAGTAATCTTTCTAAAAGTAATCAGATTACAGTAATATTTTTAAAGTAATCAGATTACAGTATTCTTGTTTAAAGTAATCAGATTACAGTAATCTTAAAAAGTAATCAGATTACAGTAATTTTTTTAAGTAATCAGATTACAGTAATCTTTTTAAAAGTAATCAGATTACAGTAATTTTTTAAAAAGTAATCAGATTACAGTAATCTTTCTAAAAGTAATCAGATTACAGTAATTTTTTAAAGTAATCAGATTACAGTATTCTTTTTTAAAGTAATCAGATTACAGTAATCTTAAAGAGTAATCAGATTACATTAATCTTTTTAAATTAATCAGATTACAGTAATCTTTTTAAAGTAATCAGATTACAGTAATCTTTTTTTAAGTAATCACATTACTGTAATCTGATCACTCTCACCTTATTACTGTGATAAGTCTGTGAAACAGTCTATGAAACACTTGATAGTGGCTGATGTTGCGTAGGTTAACATCTGTCTGCTGATGAACATCTGGTGAAAGAATATTTAGCGCAGCCACCCATGCAACATCTTCCTGCTCAGCCACAAAGCTTCTCACACACAGAAGTGTGTTTCCATACAAAGAAGTATTACTGAACCACTGCGTCACAGAATCAGCTGCGGGTCTCAGGAAATAATCAAGGAGCCAATCTGATTTGAATTCCCAACCTTCTGATCTGGAGTCAGAAGCGCTACCATTGCGCCACAGAGTCACACGAAGCTGTTTGGTGGACCTCTGGTGTGAAGTATGATGTGACCGCAGCTGACCCTGAAGCACTTAGCTGTCGGACTCACTCCAGATGGGCCAGATGTGTTGCACCACAGCGTTGGTGGTATAGTGGTGAGCATAGCTGCCTTCCAAGCAGTTGACCGCAGTTCGATTCCCGGCCAACGCAGCAACTGTTGTGAGGACACCCAGCAGAGTTACTGGGCTGAAAACATATCAGTGATGACTTAGAAATAACTACTGAAAAAAGCTCAACAAGTCTAATTTGTGGCCGCATACTCTGTCCATGTGTGTCATGTATTCAGATGTTTCCATATCCTAATCCAGGCGTTGGCCTGCCAGATGCAGCTCTTCTCATGACTGTATCTGGCTCGCAGATAAATCTTAGCTGACACTTCTTAACTCGGTCAGTAAGGAAAAATTCCAACTACATTTTAACACAACAGAAATCCCAGTGTTAAAAATAACGTTGAAAATATGAAACATTTTCATGCAGGAAGTAATCAGATTACAGTAATCTTATTAAAATAATCATATTACAGTAATCTTAAAAAAGTAATCAGATTACAGTAATCTTAAAAAAGTAATCAGATTACAGTAATCTTTTTAAAAGTAATCAGATTACAGTAATCTTATAAAAAAGTAATCAGATTACAGTACTCTTTTTAAAAGTAATCAGATTACAGTAATATTTTTTAAAGTAATCAGATTACAGTAATCTTTCTAAAAGTAATCAGATTACAGTAATCTTAAAAAGTAATCAGATTACAGTAATTTTGAAGTAATCAGATTACAGTAATCTTTTTAAAAGTAATCAGATTACAGTAATTTTTTAAAAAGTAATCAGATTACAGTAATCTTTCTAAAAGTAATCAGATTACAGTAATTTTTTTAAAGTAATCAGACTACAGTATTCTTTTTAAAGTAATCAGATTACAGTAATCTTAAAGAGTAATCAGATTACAGTAATCTTTCTAAAAGTAATCAGATTACAGTAATTTTTTTTAAAGTAATCAGATTACAGTATTCTTTTTAAATTAATCAGATTACAGTAATCTTTTTAAAGTAATCAGATTACAGTAATCTTTTTTTGAAGTAATCACATTACTGTAATCTGATCACTCTCACCTTATTACTGTGATAAGTCTGTGAAACAGTCTATGAAACACTTGATAGTGGCTGATGTTGCGTAGGTTAACATCTGTCTGCTGATGAACATCTGGTGAAAGAATATTTAGCGCAGCCACCCATGCAACATCTTCCTGCTCAGCCACAAAGCTTCTCACACACAGAAGTGTGTTTCCATACAAAGAAGTATTACTGAACCACTGCGTCACAGAATCAGCTGCAGGTCTCAGGAAATAATCAAGGAGCCAATCTGATTTGAACTCCCAACCTTCTGATCTGGAGTCAGACGCGCTACCATTGCGCCACAGAGTCACACGAAGCTGTCCGGTGGACCTCTGGTGTGAAGTATGATGTGACCGCAGCTGACCCTGAAGCACTTGGCTGTCGGACTCACTCCAGATGGGCCAGATGTGTTGCACCACAGCGTTGGTGGTATAGTGGTGAGCTTAGCTGCCTTCCAAGCAGTTGACCCGGGTTCGATTCCCGGCCAACGCAGCGACTGTTGTCAGTAAACCCAGCGGAGTTACTGGGCTGAAAACATATCAGTGATGACTTAGAAATAACTACTGAGAAGAGCTCAACAAGTCTAATTTGTGGCCACATACTCTGTCCATGTGTGTCACTCAGATGTTTCCATATCCTACTCCAGGCGTTGGCCTGCCAGATGCAGCTCTTCTCATGACTGTATCTGGCTCGCAGATAAATCTTAGCTGACACTTCTTAACTCGGTCAGTAAGGAAAAATTCCAACTACATTTTAACACAACAGAAATCCCAGTGTTAAAAATAACGTTGAAAATATGAAACATTTTCATGCAGGAAGTAATCAGATTACAATAATCTTATTAAAGTAATCAGATTAGAGTAATCTTAAAAAGTAATCATATTACAGTAATCTTAAAAAAGTAATCAGATTACAGTAATCTTTTTAAAAGTAATCAGATTACAGTAATATTTTTAAAAGTAATCAGATTACAGTAATCTTTCTAAAAGTAATCAGATTACAATAATATTTTTAAAGTAATCAGATTACAGTATTCTTGTTTAAAGTAATCAGATTACAGTATTCTTTTTTAAAGTAATCAGATTACAGTAATCTTAAAGAGCAATCAGATTACAGTAATCTTTTTTAAAGTAATCAGATTACAGTAATCTTTTTAAAAGTAATCAGATTACAGTAATCTTTTTTTTAAGTAATCACATTACTGTAATCTGATCACTCTCACCTTATTACTGTAATAAGTCTGTGAAACAGTCTATGAAACACTTGATAGTGGCTGTTGTTGCGTAGGTTAACATCTGTCTGCTGATGAACATCTGCTGAAAGAATATTTAGCGCAGCCACCCATGCAACATCTTCCTGCTTAGCCACAAAACTTCTCTCACACAGAAGTGTGTTTCCATACAAAGAAGTATTACTGAACCACTGCGTCACAGAATCAGCTGCAGGTCTCAGGAAATAATCAAGGAGCCAATCTGATTTGAACTCCCAACCTTCTGCTCTGGAGTCAGACGCGCTACCATTGCGCCACAGAGTCACACGAAGCTGTTTGGTGGACCTCTGGTGTGAAGTATGATGTGACCGCAGCTGACCCTGAAGCACTTAGCTGTCGGTCTCACTCCAGATGGGCCAGATGTGTTGCACCACAGCGTTGGTGGTATAGTGGTGAGCATAGCTGCCTTCCAAGCAGTTGACCGGAGTTCGATTCCCGGCCAACGCAGCGACTGTTGTCAGGAAACCCAGCGGAGTTACTGGGCTGAAAACATATCAGTGATGACTTAGAAATAACTACTGAAAAAAGCTCAACAAGTCTAATTTGTGGCCACATACTCTGTCCATGTGTGTCATGTACTCAGATGTTCCCATATCCTAATCCAGGCGTTGGCCTGCCAGATGCAGCTCTTCTCATGACTGTATCTGGCTCGCAGATAAATCTTAGCTGACACTTCTTAACTCGGTCAGTAAGGAAAAATTCCAACTACATTTTAAGACAACAGAAATCCCAGTGTTAAAAATAACGTTGAAAATATGAAACATTTTCATGCAGGAAGTAATCAGATTACAATAATCTTATTAAAGTAATCAGATTAGAGTAATCTTAAAAAGTAATCATATTACAGTAATCTTAAAAAAGTAATCAGATTACAGTAATCTTTTTTAAAGTAATCAGATTACAGTACTCTTTTTAAAAGTAATCAGATTACAGTAATCTTTCTAAAAGTAATCAGATTACAGTAATATTTTTAAAGTAATCAGATTACAAAATTCTTGTTTAAAGTAATCAGATTACAGTAATCTTAAAAAGTAATCAGATTACAGTAATTTTTGAAGTAATCAGATTACAGTAATCTTTTAAAAAGTAATCAGATTACAGTAATTTTTTAAAAGTAATCAGATTACAGTGATCTTTCTAAAAGTAATCAGATTACAGTAATTTTTTTAAAGTAATCAGATTACAGTATTCTTTTTTAAAGTAATCAGATTACAGTAATCTTAAAGAGCAATCAGATTACATTAATCTTTTTAAATTAATCAGATTACAGTAATCTTTTTAAAGTAATCAGATTACAGTAATCTTTTTTGAAGTAATCACATTACTGTAATCTGATCACTCTCACCTTATTACTGTAATAAGTCTATGAAACACTTGATAGTGGCTGATGTTGCGTAGGTTAACATCTGTCTGCTGATGAACATCTGGTGAAAGAATATTTAGCGCAGCCACCCATGCAACATCTTCCTGCTCAGCCACAAAGCTTCTCACACACAGAAGTGTGTTTCCATACAAAGAAGTATTATTGAACCACTGCGTCACAGAATCAGCTGCGGGTCTCAGGAAATAATCAAGGAGCCAATCTGATTTGAATTCCCAACCTTCTGATCTGGAGTCAGACGCGCTACCATTGCGCCACAGAGTCACATGAAGCTGTTTGGTGGACCTCTGGTGTGAAGTATGATGTGACCGCAGCTGACCCTGAAGCACTTAGCTGTCGGACTCACTCCAGATGGGCCAGATGTGTTGCACCACAGCGTTGGTGGTATAGTGGTGAGCATAGCTGCCTTCCAAGCAGTTGACCGGAGTTCGATTCCCGGCCAACGCAGCGACTGTTGTCAGGAAACCCAGCGGAGTTACTGGGCTGAAAACATATCAGTGATGACTTAGAAACAACTACTGAAAAAAGCTCAACAAGTCTAATTTGTGGCCACATACTCTGTCCATGTGTGTCATGTATTCAGATGTTTCCATATCCTAATCCAGGCGTTGGCCTGCCAGATGCAGCTCTTCTCATGACTGTATCTGGCTCGCAGATAAATCTTAGCTGACACTTCTTAACTCGGTCAGTAAGGAAAAATTCCAAATACATTTTAACACAACAGAAATCCCAGTGTTAAAAATAACGTTGAAAATATGAAACATTTTCATGCAGGAAGTAATCAGATTACAGTAATCTTATTAAAATAATCATATTACAGTAATCTTAAAAAAGTAATCAGATTACAGTAATATTTTAAAAAGTAATCAGATTACAGTAATCTTATTAAAGTAATCAGATTACAATACTCTTTTTTAAAGTAATCAGATTACAGTAATATTTTTAAAAGTAATCAGATTACAGTAATATTTTTTAAAGTAATCAGATTACAGTATTCTTGTTTAAAGTAATCAGATTACAGTAATCTTAAAAAGTAATCAGATTACAGTAATTTTTTAAAAGTAATCAGATTACAGTAATCTTTCTAAAAGTAATCAGATTACAGTAATTTTTTTAAAGTAATCAGATTACAGTATTCTTTTTTAAAGTAATCAGATTACAGTAATCTTAAAGAGCAATCAGATTACATTAATCTTATTAAAATAATCATATTACAGTAATCTTTAAAAAGTAATCAGATTACAGTAATCTTAAAAAAGTAATCAGATTACAGTAATCTTATAAAAAAGTAATCAGATTACAGTACTCTTTTTAAAAGTAATCAGATTACAGTAATATTTTTAAAAGTAATCAGATTACAGTAATCTTTCTAAAAGTAATCAGATTACAGTAATCTTAAAAAGTAATCAGATTACAGTAATTTTGAAGTAATCAGATTACAGTAATCTTTTTAAAAGTAATCAGATTACAGTAATTTTTTTAAAGTAATCAGACTACAGTATTCTTTTTAAAGTAATCAGATTACAGTAATCTTTTTAAAGTAATCTGATTACAGTAATCTTTCTAAAAGTAATCAGATTACAGTAATTTTTTTTAAAGTAATCAGATTACAGTATTCTTTTTAAATTAATCAGATTACAGTAATCTTTTTAAAGTAATCAGATTACAGTAATCTTTTTTTGAAGTAATCACATTACTGTAATCTGATCACTCTCACCTTATTACTGTAATAAGTCTGTGAAACAGTCCATGAAACACTTGATAGTGGCTGATGTTGCGTAGGTTAACATCTGTCTGCTGATGAACATCTGGTGAAAGAATATTTAGCGCAGCCACCCATGCAACCTCTTCCTGCTCAGCCACAAAGCTTCTCACACACAGAAGTGTGTTTCCATACAAAGAAGTATTACTGAACCACTGCGTCACAGAATCAGCTGCGGGTCTCAGGAAATAATCAAGGAGCCAATCTGATTTGAACTCCCAACCTTCTGATCTGGAGTCAGACGCGCTACCATTGCGCCACAGAGTCACAAGCTGTTTGGTGGACCTCTGGTGTGAAGTATGATGTGACCGCAGCTGACCCTGAAGCACTTAGCTGTCGGACTCACTCCAGATGGGCCAGATGTGTTGCACCACAGCGTTGGTGGTATAGTGGTGAGCATAGCTGCCTTCCAAGCAGTTGACCGGAGTTCGATTCCCGGCCAACGCAGCAACTGTTGTGAGGACACCCAGCGGAGTTACTGGGCTGAAAACATATCAGTGATGACTTAGAAATAACTACTGAAAAAAGCTCAACAGGTCTAATTTGTGGCCACATACCCTGTCCATGTGTGTCATGTATTCAGATGTTTCCATATCCTAATCCAGGCGTTGGCCTGCCAGATGCAGCTCTTCTCATGACTGTATCTGGCTCACAGATAAATCTTAGCTGACACTTCTTAACTCGGTCAGTAAGGAAAAATTCCAACTACATTTTAACACAACAGAAATCCCAGTGTTAAAAATAACGTTGAAAATATGAAACATTTTCATGCAGGAAGTAATCAGATTACAATAATCTTATTAAAGTAATCAGATTAGAGTAATCTTAAAAAAGTAATCAGATTACAGTAATATTTTAAAAAGTAATCAGATTACAGTAATCTTATTAAAGTAATCAGATTACAATACTCTTTTTAAAAGTAATCAGATTACAGTAATCTTATTAAAGTAATCAGATTACAATACTCTTTTTTAAAAGTAATCAGATTACAGTAAAAAAAAATTTAAAAGTAATCAGATTACAGTAATCTTTCTAAAAGTAATCAGATTACAGTAATCTTTTAAAAAGTAATCAGATTTAGCTGCGGGTCTCAGGAAATAATCAAGGAGCCAATCTGATTTGAACTCCCAACCTTCTGCTTTGGAGTCAGACGCGCTACCATTGCGCCACAGAGTCACACGAAGCTCTTTGGTGTAATTTGTGGCCACATACTCTGTCCTTGTGTGTCACGTACTCAGATGTTTCTGTACTCTCACCTTGACAAAGAGTCCAAGCTCTGTTGAGCCATGTATTCCTTTAACTCTCAGCAGTGATGATTTCATGAGATTCTTTATCAGTAAAATTGTTTCTATCAGAGAGAAGATTAATGATTAAAAGATTAATGGACAGTCCTTTGTCCTCACATACGGTGGTCAGTTGGTTAATCTACAATCCAGGATGTGAGATGGTGATCTACGCCTTTTAAATTGACATAATTTAAAAGGCTGCTTCTCTCCTCTCAGGCTTATTGCAGCCTTATCTTAGCCTTATTGCAGGCTGCCTCTCTCCTCTCAGCCTTATTGCAGCCTTATCTTAGCCTTATTCCAGGCTGCTTCTCTCCTCTCAGCCTTATTTCAGGCTGCCTCTCTCCTCTCAGGCTTATTGCAGCCTTATCTTAGCCTTATTTCAGGCTGCCTCTCTCCTCTCAGCCTTAAATCCAGGCTGCTTCTCTCCTCTCAGGCTTATTGCAGCCTTATCTTAGCCTTATTGCAGGCTGCCTCTCTCCTCTCAGCCTTATTGCAGCCTTATCTTAGCCTTATTGCAGGCTGCCTCTCTCCTCTCAGCCTTATTGCAGCCTTATCTTAGCCTTATTCCAGGCTGCTTCTCTCCTCTCAGCCTTATTTCAGGCTGCCTCTCTCCTCTCAGGCTTATTGCAGCCTTATCTTAGCCTTATTTCAGGCTGCCTCTCTCCTCTCAGCCTTAAATCCAGGCTGCTTCTCTCCTCTCAGGCTTATTGCAGCCTTATCTTAGCCTTATTGCAGGCTGCTTCTCTCCTCTCAGCCTTAATCCAGGCTGCTTCTCTCCTCCCAGGCTTATTGCAGCCTTATCTTAGCCTTATTCCAGGCTGCTTCTCTCCTCTCAGCCTTAATCCAGGCTGCCTCTCTCCTCTCAGCCTTAAATCCAGGCTGCTTCTCTCCTCTCAGGCTTATTGCAGCCTTATCTTAGCCTTATTGCAGGCTGCCTCTCTCCTCTCAGGCTTATCTTAGCCTTATCTTAGCCTTATTTCAGGCTGCTTCTCTCCTCTCAGGCTTATTGCAGCCTTATCTTAGCCTTATTTCAGGCTGCTTCTCTCCTCTCAGGCTTATTGCAGCCTTATCTTAGCCTTATTTCAGGCTGCTTCTCTCCTCTCAGGCTTATTGCAGCCTTATCTTAGCCTTATTGCAGGCTGCTTCTCTCCTCTCAGGCTTATTGCAGCCTTATCTTAGCCTTATTGCAGTGTTCTTGGCCTTATCGCAGACATATTTTATCTTTACCTCTTAGCCTTAGCCAGAAAAGAAATCAAGAAACAAAAATACAACAAAACCCAAAGACGTGACAGTATATTCTCTCCTCTTATGAGTCTTCTCTTCCTTTATCTTAACGGTCTCTTGTTCACAGTTTTCCTTTTAAACTGTAATTATTATTGTTTATTCACAAGTTTGATCATTGTTGTTGATGAAAAGTTGATGCCAACCTCGTTCATCACTTAATATAAAGATATTCCTGAAGAACAGCTCCTTCCATTTTCCTCCACTGGATGCTTTTCAACCTCTGGCAACATAACTTATACCTTTGGTGACACTTTGCCGCCTTGTTTATTCCCCTTGAACCAGTCTATAGGAAATTAACTGATTTTTTTGTAGCTTTTTGTGAGTTTATCACAATAATTTACACAACAAATATCTGTTTGAAGAGTTTCAGTCAGGATTCAGAGTGCATCATAGCACAGAAACAGCACTGGTGAAGGTTACCAATGATCTCCTGTTAGCCTCTGATAGTGGACTTGTTTCTTGTCCTGTTGGATCTCAGAGCTGCATTTGATACGATCGATCACAGCATTCTGTTACAGAGACTTGAACATGTTATTGGGATTAAAGGCCTGTGATGATCAGCAGGAAAACAAAGCTGACACAAAAGTGGGTGGACTAAAGGGACAGAAGTGTTCAGTGGGGGGGTCAGAGATGGTGGAAAACAGAAACACCGGTGGGAACTTTCATAATGAGGAAACTCAGCTGCTGCCGTCAGCGTCTGCTGAAAGTTAAAAGTTGCTGAGGAAGTTGAAGTGTTTCAGTTGGCAGAGACTGGAGCAGGACAGCAGGTCTGAAACATGGATGGTCCTCTCAGTGGGGGGTTTGTTTTATCTTTCAGCAGGAGGTGGCTCAAAAAGGCAGATTTAAAGCAGCAGAATGCAACAACTTTGTTCCACAGAACATGAACTAATTCTTTGTCTGATGTGTAGAATTATTCATCATGATGAACACCTCACAGGCTCCATATTTCACACTTGGTGCTTACTTTGATGCTGGACTTTTGAAGTACTTTTATTTCATATTCATCCTGTCGTTATATCTTCTGATAGTTGGTTCTAACGTTGTGCTCATCGTGGTTATCAGTGTGAACAGGAGCCTCCATGAACCTATGTACCTGTTTCTGTGCAGCCTGTTTGTAAATGAACTGTATGGTAGTTCAGGGCTGTTTCCATTCCTGCTGATTCAGATCCTCTCTGACCTTCACACTGTTTCTGCTCCTCTCTGCTTCCTGCAGCTTTTTATTGTCCATTCTTACGGAGCCGTAGAGTTTTTAAACCTAGCTGTCATGTCTTATGACAGATATCTTGCCATCTGTTATCCTCTGCAGTACAACTCACGTATGACACCTAAAAAGATTGCCGTTCTCATCTCTGTGACGTGGATATATCCTCTTTTGGGTTTGGTTGTCTCTTTATCTCTGATTACACCTTTGCAGCTTTGTGGGAACCAGATTAACAAAGTTTACTGTGATATGCACTCTGTGGTTAAGCTGGCATGCTCTGACACAACTCTAATCAATGCATATGGGCTCATTGCTACTTTTGGCACAATCATTGTTGCTTTATTCTTAATTCTTTACACTTACATTAAGATTTTTCTTGTATGTTTCTCAGGATCCAAACAGACCCGACAGAAAGCAGTCAGCACCTGCACGCCTCACCTGGCTTCGGTCTTGAACTTTTCCTTTGCTGGCAGCTTTGAAATATCACAGAGCAGATTTAACATGAGTCATGTACCGAAGGTGTTGCGCATTTTTCTGTCCTTATATTTCTTCACGGTTCAGCCTCTTTTTAATCCTGTGATGTATGGTCTGAACATGTCCAAGATCCGGAATATATGTAAGAGCCTGATTCTGAACATAAAGTCCTGAAACAAGTTGCCTTTTTTTCCATCGGAAAAGATTTCCACTGTGTTCATATTTTACTGAAGATATCCAGAATATGGTCACTTTGTTTTGAACTGTCTCCCTTAAAATGCATTAATGTCGGAGCTTCGATTGTCACAATGTGGCAGAAAAACGTTGAAACAACAGATGTGCACGAAACGGTCAGCTGCTGTCTTATCTTTCCAGTCAGTTATTTTATGTCCACAAGTGCTGCACATCTTCTATAGATTCTCATTTCGACACTAAAGACAGACTATCTGTGTGTGTGTGCACGTGTGCACGTGTGCACGAGTGTTGGAGAAGAGTGAAGTACCACAAAACAAAATGGAGACAATGACTATGTGATCGGTGAAGTCACAAGATGTCTGTCATGACCATTTGGTCTGCAAGGTCACAAAATGGCATCCGTACCCAAAGAAAACAACAATGGCGGACATGTTGTCCACATGTTGTCAGGGTTCGGGCGCCACCAAGTGCAAGCTTCACGTGACAAGGAAAACCTATTCAGAGTGGGATGTTTAAGTCTGTGAGTCCAGTTCTGGTTAAGAGAACTGTTCTTGTGTGATTTGTTTCGAATGTTTGAAATGTTACTCCCTTTGCAACTCGAGCTCTCTCTGAAGAATCTCTGCTGTAAGCTTGCTGTGGTTTGACCGAGTCGTGCAGGCTCTGTGTTATAATAATATTAGAGTTCTTCACTGAGGATGATGAGAAAAGGACAGTTGGTTATAGTGTGTTAGGCCGAGAGACAGAAATCGTCACCTAAAAATTAGGGCCGGGACTTTAACGCGTTAATTAAGATTAATTAATTACACACATGCGTTAAAAAATTAAACCATTTTAATCGCACTTATTTTTGCACCGCGGAATCTTTCTCACTGGATGTGTTTCAGGCATACCGATTATACTGGAGCACCAACTAACGTTCATGACTTCAGCCATGGGCGGCGCCAGGGCAGGGCTTGTGTTGCCCTGGTAACCACAGGTAACCATAAAACCTGGGCAGCAAGTCTTTTCAACAAGATCTCACACTGAAAAAAAAGTGTCATAAATTTCTCTGGCACGCAGCTATCGCTATGGAAACGGCAGGAAAAAAGCACGTCTCACATCAGTCTGAGCAGAGCAACAAGTGACACTAATAATATTATCAATGACAGACCCGTCCAACCCCCCGGGTCGCAGGAATGGGGGGGGGGGCTCTGATCAAACCAATGAGTCCAACAGCGCCTCCACATCAGGCAGCTGCGATGACAGCTGTCACTCACATGGCTCACGTGAGCGCGCTTTGAGTGCTCGGCACAAAACCCGGCGGATTGTCGCGTGCTGCCTGCTTCGTGCTGTTCCTGTTGCCAGACTAACATATTTAATTGGTCCGGGCTGTGGTTTCACTCTTGGCTGTTGTGTGGTGGACTTTGTGGCTTTTGGACAAATGAACTATGAAGCACACCGTCTCTCTCTGTGTGTTTCTAGCTGTGGGAGGGTGTTAGTTTATTGAATATATATTCACATTCAAATCATGGCAGTGATTTGAGCCGCGGGATAGGCTCCAGCCCACCCGCTACCCGATTAACGGATTGACGGTATAGAAAATGGATGGATGGATTTGAGCCGCACCGCAGTTGAACCAGAAAAAATATTCTGGCGCCGCCACTGACTTCAGACACCAACAAACCACAGGGAACAAAAGTCAAACATGAAGAATAAGCTGATGAGAGCGCTTTGTTTGGCCCCGTGGATGGAGATGATTTATGAAAACAGCCCCGCAGATGTGGGCCGTGCAGGCGCCCCGTGCGCAGAGGCTGCCGGTTCGACTCCTGCATCAGACGGTCTTTCCCTGCGCGTCATTCCCTCTCTCTGCTGTCTGTCTCGTCCTTTAAAGGCATTCTTCTTTTTTTTTTTAAACAGAGGATGGATGGAAGCATAACAGCACTATTGGTTAAGTACCACCGTGAAAAAAAAAACTATGTTTTTTATTGCTTAAGCTCAGATTCAGTCATTATTCTGTGGTATACTAAAATTCATGTGAAAAAAACTGTTTTCAGGTCAGATATTTATATGCGATTAAAAATGCGATTAATTTAGATTAATTACAAAGCCTCTAATTAATTGGATAATTTTTTTTAATTGAGTCCCGGCCCTACTAAAAATGAATGAAGGCCATTTTTTAAAATCCAAATTCAAGAAGGAGAGGTCTTCCCTGAACACATTAACTTAGTGTACAGCACCAAGCTAACACGGGAGGCTGCAGGAGAACACTTAGCGTACAGCGCCAAGCTAACACGGGAGGCTGCAGGAGAACACTTAGTGTACAGCGCCAAGCTAACACGGGAGGCGGCAGGAGAACACTTAGCGTACAGCACCAAGCTAACACGGGAGGCTGCAGGAGACAACTTAGCGTACAGCACCAAGTTAACACGGGAGGCTGCAGGAGACAACTTAGCGTACAGCGCCAAGCTAACACGGGAGGCTGCAGGAGACAACTTAGTGTACAGCGCCAAGCTAACACGGGAGGCTGCAGGAGACAACTTAGTGTACAGCACCAAGCTAACACGGGAGGCTGCAGGAGACAACTTAGTGTACAGCGCCAAGCTAACACGGGAGGCTGCAGGAGACAACTTAGTGTACAGCGCCAAGCTAACACGGGAGGCTGCAGGAGACAACTTAGCGTACAGCACCAAGCTAACACGGGAGGCTGCAGGAGACAACTTAGTGTACAGCGCCAAGCTAACACGGGAGGCTGCAGGAGACAACTTAGTGTACAGCGCCAAGCTAACACGGGAGGCTGCAGGAGACAACTTAGTGTACAGCGCCAAGCTAACACGGGAGGCGGCAGGAGAACACTTAGCGTACAGCACCAAGCTAACACGGGAGGCTGCAGGAGACAACTTAGCGTACAGCACCAAGCTAACACGGGAGGCTGCAGGAGACAACTTAGCGTACAGCACCAAGCTAACACGGGAGGCTGCAGGAGACAACTTAGCGTACAGCACCAAGCTAACACGGGAGGCTGCAGGAGACAACTTAGCGTACAGCACCAAGCTAACACAGGAGGCTGCAGGAGACAACTTAGTGTACAGCGCCAAGCTAACACGGGAGGCTGCAGGAGACAACTTAGCGTACAGCACCAAGCTAACACGGGAGGCTGCAGGAGACAACTTAGTGTACAGCGCCAAGCTAACACGGGAGGCTGCAGGAGACAACTTAGTGTACAGCACCAAGCTAACACGGGAGGCTGCAGGAGACAACTTAGCGTACAGCGCCAAGTTAACACGGGAGGCTGCAGGAGACAACTTAGCGTACAGCGCCAAGCTAACACGGGAGGCTGCAGGAGACAACTTAGCGTACAGCGCCAAGCTAACACGGGAGGCTGCAGGAGACAACTTAGTGTACAGCACCAAGCTAACACGGGAGGCTGCAGGAGACAACTTAGCGTACAGCGCCAAGCTAACACGGGAGGCTGCAGGAGACAACTTAGTGTACAGCGCCAAGCTAACACGGGAGGCTGCAGGAGAACACTTAGTGTACAGCGCCAAGCTAACACGGGAGGCTGCAGGAGACAACTTAGTGTACAGCACCAAGCTAACACGGGAGGCGGCAGGAGACAACTTAGCGTACAGCGTCAAGCTAACACGGGAGGCTGCAGGAGACAACTTAGCGTACAGCGCCAAGCTAACACGGGAGGCGGCAGGAGACAACTTAGCGTACAGCGCCAAGCTAACACGGGAGGCTACAGGAGACAACTTAGCGTACAGCGCCAAGCTAACACGGGAGGCTGCAGGAGACAACTTAGCGTACAACGCCAAGCTAACACGGGAGGCGGCAGGAGACAACTTAGCGTACAGCACCAAGTTAACACGGGAGGCTGCAGGAGACAACTTAGCGTACAGCGCCAAGCTAACACGGGAGGCGGCAGGAGACAACTTAGCGTACAGCGCCAAGCTAACACGGGAGGCTGCAGGAGACAACTTAGTGTACAGCGCCAAGCTAACACGGGAGGCGGCAGGAGACAACTTAGCGTACAGCGCCAAGCTAACACGGGAGGCTACAGGAGACAACTTAGCGTACAGCGCCAAGCTAACACGGGAGGCTGCAGGAGACAACTTAGCGTACAACGCCAAGCTAACACGGGAGGCTGCAGGAGACAACTTAGCGTACAGCACCAAGCTAACACGGGAGGCTGCAGGAGACAACTTAGCGTACAGCGCCAAGCTAACACGGGAGGCTGCAGGAGACAACTTAGTGTACAGCACCAAGCTAACACAGGAGGCTGCAGGAGACAACTTAGTGTACAGCGCCAAGCTAACACGGGAGGCTGCAGGAGACAACTTAGCGTACAGCGCCAAGCTAACACAGGAGGCTGCAGGAGACAACTTAGCGTACAGCGCCAAGCTAACACGGGAGGCTACAGGAGGCAACTTAGCGTACAGCGCCAAGCTAACACGGGAGGCTGCAGGAGACAACTTAGCGTACAGCACCAAGCTAACACGGGAGGCTGCAGGAGACAACTTAGCGTACAGCGCCAAGCTAACACAGGAGGCTGCAGGAGACAACCATAAACTGATACCCAAAACTTATCAGCAGACCCTTCTGCAGGCTCCTCAATCTTTCCTAAAGCCTTTGATAACTTCAAGCCTAACCTCAGGCTCTCAGTCAGTGGGTCCACATGATGAGATTAGCTGGATTATAGCTACAGTTGGGTCCTTATCTGAGGGTAATTATCCTTGGATATATGGCGGTGAATGAATGGAATCACTGGCACAAAGCGTGTCATACCCCGGTACCATAGGTGGCGCTGTACCCATTTCAGCTATCGCTAATAGAGCCACTTCCTGTTGACGTCTTCACCACCAACAGCAACAAACTCAGGCATTCAGAAAGATGGCGAACGCAGAGCGAGATGAAGCTGCGTCCCTCTCCATCTGTGATGAGCTGGTTATGGAACAGACGATGCACAACGTTCTCCATCACCTTGTTTCTTTCTTTCTGACAACAACAGGAATATCGCCTCCTTCCGGGTGAAAAAATCTGGAGCATGCTCAGAACGCTCAATCCGATCCGCTGTCGTCTACGTGCACTAAACGTGCACGTTTGGATCGAGTTATCTCGGGGTCTTAATCCGATCCGTTTATAGTCAGATTAAGGTGTCTAAATGAGCTGAATAACTCAGTTTTATTGTAATTCAGCCTTTAATCAGACCCGATGGCGCTCATTAACCTCTGACTCCTCTCACTTTTCTTCCCTTTGGCCCCTGAAGCCTTATGGCAGCCTATTTTGTTCCTGTTTATGCCTTGTGTCGCTCATCTTATCTTCCTTATCTTCCTTTCTATTCCTTTAAGCCTTCTGCAGGCTCATCATTCTTGCCACAGAATCTCATCCCTCTCTTCTTGCCTTTTGTCTTCCCTTTCACGCAGTTTTCAGCCCCTAAACCTTATTTCAGGCTCTCATGCATCTGTTCCTGCATTTCACAAGTCTCTCCTTTATTAGATTTATCGCAGGCTCATAAAGGCTTAAACTCATCACATGTTCTTCCATCTGTTTGTTGTCCTTTATGATAAGTCCAGAAACCTCTTTTCATGACGGCACCTTGCAGATCTGAGTGTTTCTAAGTATAAACTGACTTTGAATAGTCACAGTAAACGTTTGTATTTCACGCTGACTTGCATATTCATGTCTTTCTGATGTCAGTTTACTGCAGGAGACAGTGGAACCAGGAAAGACTCGGTCAGTCCTGTGATGATTGCATCATATTCCTTCTGTGAGGAGCTTAAAAGAGGCAGAGCTGCACTGTGGCTGGGAGGAAATGATTCACCTCCAGCAGAGTCAGCTGTTGCTATAAAGACGTTCAGCTGGAGCTTTGCTGCATTTGTACGATAATAATAATCAACACTTTGTTCCTTACAGCTGCTGTTTCAGATCATTCCCACAGACAGTCCTTTGTGAGCTGACCTGAAGCGACTCAGAATAATGCTGAATGACACCACGGCTGCATATTTCACACTCGCTGCTTACTTTGACACCAGAGGCTTCAGATATTTACTTTTCTTTGTTGTCATGTTCTTATACGTCTTCATCATCTGTGCTAACGTTGTGCTCATCGTGGTTATCAGTGTGAACCGGAGCCTCCATGAACCTATGTACCTGTTTCTGTGCAGCCTGTTTGTAAATGAGCTGTATGGTAGTTCAGGGCTGTTTCCATTCCTGCTGATTCAGATCCTCTCTGACCTTCACACTGTTTCTGCTCCTCTCTGCTTCCTGCAGGTCTTCTGTTTGTATTCTTATGCAAGTGTGCAGCTCAGTAATCTATCCATCATGTCTTATGACAGATATCTGGCCATCTGCTTTCCTCTTCAGTATAACACTCTGATGACTTCTGGGAAGACTGCCAGGCTGGTTTTCATCATGTGGTTTTACCCTTTTCTTGCTATCGTGGTGCTGGTATCGATGACTGCGGCTTTGCAGCTGTGTGGAAACATCATTAACAGAGTTTTCTGTGACAACTACTCCATCGTGAAGCTGGCCTGCTCGGATTTCACCGTCATCAACATCTACGGGCTTATTATCATGTGCATTTTAGTGATTTTTCCTGCAGTTCTGATCGTTTACAGTTACACGAGGATCCTCAAAGTGTGCTACTGTGGATCCAGACAGACCCGACAGAAAGCTGTCAGAACCTGCACTCCTCACCTGGCTTCTCTGCTCAACTTCTCCTTCGGTTGCTGCTTTGAAATATTACAGAGCAGGTTCGATTTGAGCAGCGTTCCCAGCGTGCTGCGCATTGTTCTATCGGTGTATTATCTGACCTGCCAGCCGCTCTTTAACCCGCTGCTTTACGGACTGAACATGTCTAAAATACGCACTTTATGTAAAAGTCTGCTGAAAACAGAAGGTCTGGCATCATTTTTAAAGCTTAATCAATGAAGAGGATGAAGCACAGAAAGGAGTTTTCTCAGTTTGATTCTGTTAGTTGTGCAGTTATATCTGTGTAATAAACACAAACTGTGTCCTCTGTTCTATGATTAAAGTCACTCTCACATGTGAAACTGATCCTCAGATAGTCAGGGACCCTTTCTGCCTTTTCATAATGTAGATTTCATTATAAAGCCAGGAATCGGTTTCTAAAGCCAGGAACTGGTTTATAAAGCCAGGAACTGGTTTTATAAAGCCAGGAACTGGTTTCTAAAGCCAGGAACTGGTTTATAAAGCCAGGAACTGGTTAATAAAGCCAGGAACTGGTTAATAAAGCCAGGAACTGGTTTATAAAGCCAGGAACTGTTTTATAAAGCCAGGAACTGGTTTATAAAGCCAGGAACTGGTTTCTAAAGCCAGGAACTGTTTTATAAAGCCAGGAACTGGTTACTAAAGCCAGGAACTGTTTTATAAAGCCAGGAACTGGTTTATAAAGCCAGGAACTGGTTTATAAAGCCAGGAACTGGTTTTATAAAGCCAGGAACTGGTTAATAAAGCCAGGAACTGGTTTCTAAAGCCAGGAACTGGTTTATAAAGCCAGGAACTGGTTTCTAAAGCCAGGAACTGGTTTCTAAAGCCAGGAATCGGTTTCTAAAGCCAGGAACTGGTTTATAAAGCCAGGAACTGGTTTTATAAAGCCAGGAACTGGTTTCTAAAGCCAGGAACTGGTTTATAAAGCCAGGAACTGGTTAATAAAGCCAGGAACTGGTTAATAAAGCCAGGAACTGGTTTATAAAGCCAGGAACTGTTTTATAAAGCCAGGAACTGGTTTATAAAGCCAGGAACTGGTTTCTAAAGCCAGGAACTGTTTTATAAAGCCAGGAACTGGTTACTAAAGCCAGGAACTGTTTTATAAAGCCAGGAACTGGTTTATAAAGCCAGGAACTGGTTTATAAAGCCAGGAACTGGTTTTATAAAGCCAGGAACTGGTTAATAAAGCCAGGAACTGGTTTCTAAAGCCAGGAACTGGTTTATAAAGCCAGGAACTGGTTTCTAAAGCCAGGAACTGGTTTATAAAGCCAGGAACTGGTTTATAAAGCCAGGAACTGGTTTATAAAGCCAGGAACTGGTTTATAAAGCCAGGAACTGCTTTATAAAGCCAGGAACTGGTTAATAAAGCCAGGAACTGGTTTCTAAAGCCAGGAACTGGTTTATAAAGCCAGGAACTGGTTTATAAAGCCAGGAACTAGTTTATAAAGCTGGTTTTCCTTGATGATATTTTGTGAGACGCTGTCTTGACAAAAATAAAGTCACAGATGTCGTAATGACAAAAACTGCCAGGAATGACCGTCCATCCATTGTTTTAGTGGGACAGATTCATGATCATTACATGGAAACATTACATGGAAGTTGCGAGCAGCCCCCCCCCCCCCCCCCCCCCAGCACAAGCAGGCCAGATGACAGCCCAGGCCCAGTCACACACTTACCCATACATCCACACATGTCCTCCCTCCCCCAACTCTGGGGTGTGGCGCACACCAGGGGGGGGGGCAGCAATCCCCTGTGGGCAGCCTACAGACCCAAAGAGCCCCGCCCACCAGATGCCACTCAGTGCAACCACCCCCCAAGACCTAATGTGTGTGTTTGATAAGTAGTGATGTCTAAGGTGTAATTAAAACAGGGGGAACTGCAGAGTGCAGCCAAGGGGACCACCTCCGTGGCCCCATCCACTACACCCCCCAAAACCCTTCATGTGTGAGTGTGTGCTGTGTCCCCAGAAGGGAGGGGGGTCTGGGGATATATAGGGGGAGAGGGCAGCCAGGGACTGGCTGCAATAGGCACCCCCGCTACCTGGGAGCCAACCCAGGGCAGGAGGGCCTGATGTCCACCAGGCTCGGGGCCTGCAGCGTATTCAGGGAGCCCCTGTACCCCCAGAAGTTACCCACCCCGCCCCGGAGGAACTCTACAAAACCCAAACAAACAACAACAAAAAACAAACAAACAACAACAAAAAACAAACAAACCACGCAGTCACACCAGTCGCAGCAGCCCGGGCCTGAGACCCACCACCAATCAGACCCCCCCAGACCCTCCAACAGGGGAAAAGCACCCCCCCCCCCCCCCCCACCGCACGCCCCAACACCCTAAAAAAAAAGCAACCGCCTGCGGACACCTTGGAGGACCCAGAGCAACCAGCCCAGCCCCCCCAGGCCCAGGCATCATTGTTATTGTTTAGTGCTTTTCTTTTATTTGTTCGTTTTTACCCCCCCCCCCCCGCTTGTCTCCAGCCTTTGATAAAAGCATAGTTTTAATGTCAGTTTGATGCGAGCAGTCTGCCAAAAAATGCTGCTAATCAGGAAAAACTCCTTCATAAGAAGTGTAACGAGGAAGAAAACAATGAGTTCAGAGTGTTGAGTCAGCATTTATACGATGTTCTGAGCAAACAAATTCAACAAAGGTCCGTCTCACACCTTCCAGAGAAATCTGCGGCTCACGGTGTGGCAGGAAGTCCAGCAGACCTCCAGGCTCCAGTGGGGGGTGCAGGTGTTTTGGTGGAAAAAGGGGACCCGCCTTATATCACAGACTGTTGCGGCTGATCGAAGTCAACCGTCCCAGAGGAGAAGCAGAGCGCCACACTGCCTCCTACTGGGGACACTGAGTAGGGTGGTTTATAAGGTGAAAGTTCAGGTGTTTTTCATGCTGCTTTTTGTCCCCTCAGAGGTTGAGAAACAACAGTTTTTAGCAGATTTCGGGTCACACCTTCAGGTCCAAACTTTTTCACTGAGTTTGCTTTTAAATTTCAGCAGTTTTACTCGTGTGAGAAACATTTCGACCTGGAATTTAACATCTAAGCTGTGAAATAAATCTTTCATCATCATCGGTTAATCGACACTTTCAGATATTCTCCACAAGCTTTGTTTCTACGTTTCTTCACAGAAACACGGTTCAGATGCTGTGGTTCTGCACATCGGTCCTTTATGGTGGAGCTGTGGAGATTAACCAGCTGTGTTCATGGTTAGTTCCACCAGAGATTTTTACATATGAGTCGAACTTTACTCAGACTTTACTCAGACTTTACTCAGACTTTACTCAGACTTTACTCAGACTTTACTCAGACTTTACTCAGACTTTACTCAGACTTTACTCAGACTTTACTCAGGAACAGCTGAGATACTGAGCAGCAGCTGCCGGCCTTTAATAGATTATCATTATATAGTATGAGCCGGAAACCTGCTGCTCAGCTGTAAAAGAGTCATCACAGAAAGGGCTTTACAGACAGATATTATATACGATATAAGTTCCATCACCAGGTGCTGAGAGGGGGGATAAAAGACTTTCATGGCAGAAAGCTAAGATTTTATCATCTGAATTCAGTAAACTGAAAAGCCTCTTTGTGACCTTCATCAAACTTACGGAGGATTTAAAGGGATGAACAGGACATTTTGGGGTTTCTTTATGAACTTTGCTCTTTAGTTTTTCACATTAATCTTCTGAGCTTGATTAAAGTTAGTGTCTGTTGCAGTGAACTCATCCTTCTTCTCCCTCTGGATGCTTCACCGGAGCGTAAACACAAAGTCCAGCGGTTAGCATGAGGCCAGCGGAGCCTCCTCCCTTCGGCCCTGAGCTGCAGAGTTCCCTAATTGGCCTGTTAGTGCCGAGCGTCCACACAGACATCCTCTGAGGTCCGTGTTGTGCTGCAGATGATGAGGCTGATACAGAGAGGAGCTCCACCAGGGCTCATTAGTGTGAGCCGACACAGTAAACATGATGCAATCACACCGCTGCCCTCCACTGTGACCCTGGAACCACTCCAAGAGGCAACATTAGACACGTTTTAAGGTGCTGTAGCTGCTAAACGACTGCCAAAGAAGGGAGTCACAGACATCTCCACACAGTTGGGCCTTAATTCAGTTCAATTCAGTTCAGTTTATTCATAAAGCGCCAAATCACAGCAGACGTAATCTCAGATACAGTCCAATTCAAGTTTTGCCCCCAGTTTTTGGCTGGGACAGCGGCAGGAAAGGTGCATAGAGTATCTTTTAGGACAGAGTCATGATAAAGCACCGGAGACACAGAGCCTTACCTGATCCATGAGCACATTCAGAGTCCTCTTCGGGCTTTTTTTTAACCGGTTCATCTCCTGAAGGCTCCACTGATCCCAACCTTTCAATGCTGATCTGCAGATACTGTGCAGCGTATATTAACCTTTAGATACTTTCTGTTCCACATGAGCTCCACCTTTTACAGGCTTCATGGCTTTTTACTGCAGGATGGAGGCTGGAAAGCATGAATGAGCCGGTGCTCGGGCACCACCTGTTACAGCAGGTTATACAGCAGCATTACTCCTCCATGAACTACACCCTGAGCCACCAAATGTCACATTAAGCCTCATATCAGGCCAGGGTTCATGCACAAAACCATTCAAAGTGCTTTACATGAAATAAAAGCAGAAGAAGAAGAAGGGAGCGAACAAAGCATTAAAAGATGTAAAAGAATATAAAAAGAAAGAAATAAGATAATTAAAATGAATAAAAACAAGCAACAGTCTGGATAAGTTAACAGATATCCTGCAGATTTCATGCTTAGACACATGAGAAAAGAACTGTTTTTAACCTGGATTTAAAAACATTTGGTGACAGTTTAACCTCCTCTGGCAGTTTTTTCCACTTGTTTGCAGCATAGCAGCTAAATGCTGCTTCTCCAGGTTTAGTCTGGACTCTGGACTGGACCAGCTGACCTGAGTCCTTGGATCTAAGAGCTCTGCTGGGTTTATATTCTCTGAACAGATCACAGATTCTGGGATTTATAAACCATCAGCAGCCTTTAAAATCTATTCTGTGACTGACTGGAAGCCAGAGTAAAGACTTTAAAGCTGGTGTGATGTGTTCAGATCTCTGAGTCCTGGTTAAAACTCCAGCAGCAGCGTTCTGGATGAACTGCAGATGTTTAAAGCTCTTTTTGTGGAGTCCAGTTAAAAGACCATTACAGTAATGGAGTCTACTGGAGATGAATGCATGGATGAGTTTCTCCTGGTCTTTTTGGGAGAGAAAACCTTTAATTCTGTTGATGTTTCTGAGTTGGTAAAAAGCTGCCTTGGTGACAGCTTTGATGTGGTGCTGAAAGTCGGATCTGAGTCTATCAACACTCCAAGGTTACCAACTTGGTCAGTGATTGTAAGGGTCCGAGTCTCAAGGTATTTACCAACGCTGACCCTCTTCTCTTTGCTACCAAACAGAATTATCTCAGTTTTATAATTATTTAATTGTAGAAAATTCTCTCTCATCCAGGAGTTTATTTCCTCCAGACACTGACACAGTGCGTCTGCTGGGCTGCAGTCGACACATAAAGAGACACATAAAGCTGTGTATCGTCTGCATAACTGTGATAATTGATGTTAAAGTTCTGCAATATCTGACCCAAAGGGAGCATATACAAAACAAACAGAAGAGGTCCAAGGATTGACCCCTGGGGGACTCCACAAGTAATGGCCACTCGCTCAGATTCAGCTGCCAATTGTAACAAAATAACTCCGGCCTTCTAAGTAGGACCTGAATCAGTTAAGGACCGCTCCAGAAAGTCCAGCCCAGTTTTTCAGCCTGTGCAACAGGATTCTGTGATCTACAGGATTCTGTGATCTACGGTATCAAACAGAGCTGAGATCCAACAGAACCAGGACTGAAACGTAACCAGAATCAGTATTCAACCTGTCGTTTAACACTTTGATCAGAGCTGTTTCAGTGCTGTGATGACATCAGAAGCCTGACTGAAAGTTATCAAGACTTCCACTTTCATTCAGAAAGTCATTGAGCTGGTTAAATACAACTTTCTCAAAAACTTTGCAGCTGTTAGCTCGGCAGCTGTTAGCTCTGCAGCTGTTAGCTCGCCAGCTGTTAGCTCGGCAGCTGTTAGCTCGGCAGCTGTTAGCTTGGAAGCTGTTAGCATGGCAGCTGTTAGCTCTGCAGCTGTTAGCTCTGCAGCTGTTAGCTCGGCAGCTGTTAGCTTGGCAGCTGTTAGTTTGGCAGCTGTTAGCTTGGCAGCTGTTAGCATGGCAGCTGTTAGCTCGCCAGCTGTTAGCTTGGCAGCTGTTAGCTCGGCAGCTGTTAGCTCGGCAGCTGTTAGCTTGGCAGCTGTTAGCATGGCAGCTGTTAGCTCGGCAGCTGTTAGCTCGGCAGCTGTTAGCATGGCAGCTGTTAGCATGGCAGCTGCAGAGTTCCTCCCTGCTTCCCCAAACAGCAACGCTCCGACCGCTGCCTGCTGCAGGTTAGCTTCTAACTACTCATTAGTACGTCACACAAACCCAGCTCAAAAAGCCAAACTGTCCCTTTAAGACAGAATGGGACAATATAACAGCTGAAACTCTTCATCACTTGGTCCCTCAGAGTCAGAACGTCTTTAAGCGTTGGGAGAAGCAATGCTGATGAGACTAAATATGAAATATCTCAGGTTCATAAGGTGTGAAATAGATTAAAGTCGGTGTAGGAATCAGAGCAGTTTCTTCTTCTCTTGTTTGTGGGAGTGTCTGCACAGACATGTCTGGATGTATTCCTGAACCTTTCAGCCAATGGCAGCGTCAGACAGAGACCATTAAAGGGCTGAGTCAGTGGTTGACATTTACAGATGGAGAAGACATCTTCAAGCTGCCGACACATTCAGTAACAAACTGCAGACAGCAACAGGTGAACGGCTCCATGTTCGACTTTAACCAACTGGCTCAGCTCTGACTTTGTTTCATTTCTTACACCCTGATCTGGGAACAGCTCCTTTGTTCCTCTGCATATACTTGAGTTAATGTTTGATTTCTTGTGTTCTGCAGCATTTCCATCTCTGCTTCTTCTGCTCTTTGTGGGCTTTCCCTGTATGAAATATTAAGTGTGTAATATCACTAAATGTTGAAGCTACATTATGATCTAAACTTCCTCTTTAATCAGTTTCTGTCACTTCTGGTTCTTCATTTAAATATGAAAACAGCAGAAGTTGTTTGGCATCATTTTTTAAATCTTTTCTTTTCAGATTCATGTTCCATTTCTCTTCATTTTAAGCTTTAATGACTGAATCAGACGCACTGAAACATCGTAAATCTCACTCTTCACTTGACAAACAGCGAAGGTTTCGATCTGAAAGCTGGAAAAGGACAGATCGTTTCATTTGAATTGATATTTCTTCATTTATCAGATACATTGATTCAAAGCAGCTTCAGTGCAGTCAGAGATCCTTCTGTCAGCATTAGGAGCTGAATCTGTTCAAAGGCAGGAGGCCCAGAGCGATAAAATGTATTAAAGTAATAAAATCTTTGGAAAATGAATGTTTAAAAGGTGCATATTGTTGTTTTTTATTGGACTCTTTGGTTTACATGTAAACAGGAGAATTTCACCTCCAACAGATGTGTCGTGTGTTTTATATATTCCTGTTAACTTTGGCTGCCGGGCTGCAGGGTGCTGCTCAGCAGGGGGTTCCTGGTTCTATTCCCAGCTGGTTCTGTCTGTGTGGAGGCTGCATGTTCTCCCTGTGTATGCGTGGGTTCTCTCCAGGTTCTCTCCAGGTTCTCCAGGTTCTCCGGGTTCTCCGGCTTCCTCCATCCACCCAGAAACATGCTGTGAGGTTAACTGTCTCTAAACTGAATGTGGACAGTTAATTGTTGGACTGGTCCAGGCGTATCTTGCCTCTCGGCCAATCCAGAGCTGGATTAACTGGGTATAAAAATGCAAGTTTGCCTGATATGAAACTTCCTTGAGGTGTGAGGTCACCAACACTGTGTTACTGATGCTTTTTTTTTTCTTTTCACATCATTTCCTCAGCGAACGCCTACAGAATCTACGCTGTGGGGAGTGATGGGGACATATGATCCCAAAGATATTCTCTCTCTATGATCCCAAAGATATTCTCTCTCTATGATCCCAAAGATATTCTCTATGATCCCAAAGATATTCTCTCTCTATGATCCCAAAGATATTCTCTCTCTTTGATCCCAAAGATATTCTCTCTCTTTGATCCCAAAGATATTCTCTCTCTATGATCCCAAAGATATTCTCTATGATCCCAAAGATATTCTCTCTCTATAATCCCAAAGATATCCTCTCTCTATGATCTCACAGAAAGTGAATTAAATGAAAGCCTCAGAACATCGACAGCATTTGAAAAGTGTTTCTTTGCCTTCTTCAGGAACTGTGGGTTTCTACCCATCTGCTCTCCCTTACTTACATGAATACTGACTGGATGAGATGATTTTCAGCCACCCTGAACTGATCACTCCTTTCTTTTGCTTGTTTCCATCGGGCTGATCCGGTTCAGGAGGAGGTGAGAATGGAGCCACTGAAGAACAACATCTCCTCACATCAGTACTTCGTCCTCTCTGGCTTCAGTGAGATGGGAGCCCTGAGGCCCGTCGTCGTCATCCTGCTTCTGCTCATGTTCGTTGTGTCGCTGATTACGAACTCCCTGCTGCTGTATGTCATCGTCTCCCATAGGAACCTCCACTCGCCCATGTGCCTCCTCATCGCCTGCATGGCCTGCATCGACCTGAGCCTCCCGCTCTGCTTTGCTCCCAGCATGCTGCTGAGCCTCCTGTTGGACTGGAGTGGGATCTCTCTGAGTGGCTGCCTGGTTCAGATGTATTTTATTCACTTCTTAGGAACTTGTCAGTCCACGCTGCTGCTCTGGATGGCCCTGGACCGATACTTTGCCATCTGCTTGCCACTCCACTACCACGAGAACATGTCTTCTCTGAGATTCCTGAAGTTTGCCCTCCCACTTCTGATCAGAAACGTGGTCATGGTGTCGCTGGTGGTGGGTCTGGCCGGCTCGCTGTCCTACTGCTTCAGGAACGAGATCAACCACTGCCTCTGTGAGCACATGGCCCTGGTGGAGCAGGCCTGTGGAAGCACCGCCATCAACAGTCTGGTGGGCTTGATGACAGTGTTCTTCGTCACTGTGCTCGACTTCCTCCTCATCGCCGCCTCCTACGTGGTCATATTCCACTCCGTGCTGCATTCAGGTAAATCCGGGGCCAAAGCTCTTCACACCTGCGTCACCCACATCATGGTGCTGGTGGTCAGTCTGACCTTCGTACTCACAGCTTTCCTGTCATATCGGATCAGGACCAGTTCAGCAACCAGCCGGGTTTTTGTCAGCATCGTTTACCTGTTCGTTCCCAGCTGCTTCAACCCGATCATCTACGGCGTCAGAACCACTGAGATAAGGCAGCGCATCCTGAAGATGCTTTCAGCCTGGTCCAAACTGTGAATCAACCCCATGAAAAAGCTGTAGTTTGAAAAGGATTCATAATTTACACAGTTTCGCTTGAACATATTTATGAAGGATGTGAAGCAGAAACCGGGCTGTGTGGAATCAGCAGAATGATTCTGCAAATATCCACCGATCATCACGTGTGAAAGTCTGTGGTTTCATCGGTTGTTTTAAACCTGTTCGGTACGATGACCTTTCTGACCCTAATCCTTTCTGACCTTAACCCTTTCTGACCCTAAACCTTTCTGACCCTAACCCTTTCTGACCCTAATCCTTTCTGACCCTAATCCTTTCTGACCCTAATCCTTTCTGACCCTAATCCTTTCTGACCCTAATCCTTTCTGACCCCAACCCTTTCTGACCCCAACCCTTTCTGACCCTAATCCTTTCTGACCCTAACCCTTTCTGACCCTAATCCTTTCTGACCCCAACCCTTTCTGACCCCAACCCTTTCTGACCCTAATCCTTTCTGACCCTAACCCTTTCTGACCCTAATCCTTTCTGACCCTAACCCTTTCTGACCCCAACCCTTTCTGACCCTAATCCTTTCTGACCCTAACCCTTTCTGACCCTAACCCTTTCTGACCCTAATCCTTTCTGACCCCAACCCTTTCTGACCTTAACCCTTTCTGACCCTAACCCTTTCTGACCCTAATCCTTTCTGACCCTAACCCTTTCTGACCCCAACCCTTTCTGACCCTAACCCTTTCTGACCCTAACCCTTTCTGACCCTAACCCTTTCTGACCCTAACCCTTTCTGACCCTAATCCTTTCTGACCCTAACCCTTTCTGACCCTAACCCTTTCTGACCCTAATCCT
The DNA here is from genome assembly GCA_036924055.1 of Leuresthes tenuis. Taxonomy (NCBI): domain Eukaryota; kingdom Metazoa; phylum Chordata; class Actinopteri; order Atheriniformes; family Atherinopsidae; genus Leuresthes; species Leuresthes tenuis. The sequence continues at coordinate 644,630 of JAVGWW010000007.1, forward strand.
TTCTGACCCCAACCCTTTCTGACCTTAACCCTTTCTGACCTTAACCCTTTCTGACCCTAACCCTTTCTGACCCTAATCCTTTCTGACCCTAACCCTTTCTGACCTTAACCCTTTCTGACCCTAATCCTTTCTGACCCTAACCCTTTCTGACCCTAACCCTTTCTGACCCTAATCCTTTCTGACCCTAACCCTTTCTGACCCTAACCCTTTCTAACCCTAATCCTTTCTGACCCTAATCCTTTCTGACCCTAACCCTTTCTGACCCTAACCCTTTCTGACCCTAATCCTTTCTGACCCTAACCCTTTCTGACCCTAACCCTTTCTGACCCAAACCCTTTCTGACCCAAACCCTTTCTGACCCAAACCCTTTCTGACCCTAACCCTTTCTGACCCTAACCCTTTCTGACCCTAACTTTTTCTGACCCTAACCCTTTCTGACCCCAACCCTTTCTGACCCTAACCCTTTCTGACCCTAACCCTTTCTGACCCCAACCCTTTCTGACCCTAACCCTTTCTGACCCTAACTTTTTCTGACCCTAACCCTTTCTGACCCTAACCCTTTCTGACCCTAATCCTTTCTGACCCTAACCCTTTCTGACCCTAACCCTTTCTGACCCTAACCCTTTCTGACCCCAACCCTTTCTGACCCTAACCCTTTCTGACCCTAACTTTTTCTGACCCTAACCCTTTCTGACCCTAACCCTTTCTGACCCTAATCCTTTCTGACCCTAACCCTTTCTGACCCTAACCCTTTCTGACCCTAACCCTTTCTGACCCTAATCCTTTCTGACCCTAACCCTTTCTGACCCCAATCCTTTCTGACCCCAACCCTTTCTGACCCCAACCCTTTCTGACCCTAATCCTTTCTGACCCTAACCCTTTCTGACCCTAATCCTTTCTGACCCTAACCCTTTCTGACCCCAACCCTTTCTGACCCTAATCCTTTCTGACCCTAACCCTTTCTGACCCTAACCCTTTCTGACCCTAATCCTTTCTGACCCCAACCCTTTCTGACCTTAACCCTTTCTGACCCTAACCCTTTCTGACCCTAATCCTTTCTGACCCTAACCCTTTCTGACCCCAACCCTTTCTGACCCTAACCCTTTCTGACCCTAACCCTTTCTGACCCTAACCCTTTCTGACCCTAACCCTTTCTGACCCTAATCCTTTCTGACCCTAACCCTTTCTGACCCTAACCCTTTCTGACCCTAACCCTTTCTGACCCTAACCCTTTCTGACCCTAACCCTTTCTGACCCAAACCCTTTCTGACCCAAACCCTTTCTGACCCAAACCCTTTCTGACCCTAACCCTTTCTGACCCTAACTTTTTCTGACCCTAACCCTTTCTGACCCCAACCCTTTCTGACCCTAACCCTTTCTGACCCTAACCCTTTCTGACCCCAACCCTTTCTGACCCTAACCCTTTCTGACCCTAACTTTTTCTGACCCTAACCCTTTCTGACCCTAACCCTTTCTGACCCTAATCCTTTCTGACCCTAATCCTTTCTGACCCTAACCCTTTCTGACCCTAACCCTTTCTGACCCTAACCCTTTCTGACCCCAACCCTTTCTGACCCTAATCCTTTCTGACCCTAACCCTTTCTGACCCCAACCCTTTCTGACCCTAATCCTTTCTGACCCTAACCCTTTCTGACCCTAACCCTTTCTAACCCTAATCCTTTCTGACCCTAATCCTTTCTGACCCTAATCCTTTCTGACCCTAATCCTTTCTGACCCTAACCCTTTCTGACCCTAACCCTTTCTGACCCTAACCCTTTCTGACCCCAACCCTTTCTGACCCTAACCCTTTCTGACCCTAACCCTTTCTGACCCCAACCCTTTCTGACCCTAACCCTTTCTGACCCTAACTTTTTCTGACCCTAACCCTTTCTGACCCTAACCCTTTCTGACCCTAATCCTTTCTGACCCTAACCCTTTCTGACCCAAACCCTTTCTGACCCTAACCCTTTCTGACCCTAACCCTTTCTGACCCTAACTTTTTCTGACCCTAACCCTTTCTGACCCCAACCCTTTCTGACCCTAATCCTTTCTGACCCTAACCCTTTCTGACCTTAACCCTTTCTGACCCTAACCCTTTCTGACCCTAACCCTTTCTGACCCTAATCCTTTCTGACCCTAACCCTTTCTGACCCTAACCCTTTCTGACCCCAACCCTTTCTGACCCCAACCCTTTCTGACCCTAATCCTTTCTGACCCTAACCCTTTCTGACCTTAACCCTTTCTGACCTTAACCCTTTCTGACCCTAATCCTTTCTGACCCTAACCCTTTCTGACCCTAACCCTTTCTGACCCTAACCCTTTCTGACCCCAACCCTTTCTGACCCTAACCCTTTCTGACCCTAACCCTTTCTGACCCCAACCCTTTCTGACCCTAACCCTTTCTGACCCTAACTTTTTCTGACCCTAACCCTTTCTGACCCTAACCCTTTCTGACCCTAATCCTTTCTGACCCTAACCCTTTCTGACCCAAACCCTTTCTGACCCTAACCCTTTCTGACCCTAACCCTTTCTGACCCTAACTTTTTCTGACCCTAACCCTTTCTGACCCCAACCCTTTCTGACCCTAATCCTTTCTGACCCTAACCCTTTCTGACCTTAACCCTTTCTGACCCTAACCCTTTCTGACCCTAATCCTTTCTGACCCTAACCCTTTCTGACCCTAACCCTTTCTGACCCCAACCCTTTCTGACCCCAACCCTTTCTGACCCTAACCCTAATAAACAGCTGTGTGCCGTCATCACATCTGGAGACCTCCCCTGGGACGACTCGTCAGGTTCGACTGTTGATCTGTTTAATGTGAATGTTTGAGCACAACAGGTTTTCCACAGGATGGTGAGCAGCTCAGTGAAGCCTTTCACCCATTCTGTAACCCTAACCCTAACAGCTGTTCAAAGCTTATTTTCTCCTCTTTATGTTCCTCTCGATGCTTCTGGACCTTCCTCATGCGTAGTGGCACATTTTCAAACAAAGTGCAATAATAAAATGGTGATGATCTGCTAACAGATTGTTTACAAAGAAGTAATAATATGTCATTTGATCATTTAATTACCAAAGTAATAACCAGGTAATAACCGGGTAATAACTAGGTAATAACCAGGTAATAACTAGGTAATAACTAGGTAATAACATCATGGTGATAAATGCCATCGTAATAAAGGATCTGAAACCAAGAGCAATAAAAACAAAAGGGTGACACATGATTCTGAAAAGGAAATGAGAATATAGTAAGATAAATGTGAGGAGGTAACAATAAAGAAATATGATGTTTCCACAGTATTAAGTTAGAACCAACCTGCCTTCAACATGACATGAAAGAAGTAAAAACTGGTAATTAATAAGGCATATTAAGGTATCTTTATTGATAAAACCAGGAAACATGTTGTAGCTTCTGTGCAAAAACCATAAAACAGGGCTGCAATGTGATAAAATACCTGCTTCATTTTAAGGTAATAATGCCTGATAATTGATTGATTAAGTACTTGCTTCTATATCAGTTCATAGTAATATTACATTTAACCAAACATCAGGATTTACAATGATTACCTGGAAACATTTGCAGTACTTTCCATGTAGTACCAGCAGTCCAAAGGTAGAAGAACCTGTTCCCTTCTGATTGGTTATATTACATTAAGTCAAACAGAGGGAATAACGATTACCTGAAAACACTTCTGATAGTTTCCATTTAATTATCATAAATAAGGCAAAGATCTGCAGGTAATTATCTGTAAATCCCAACTTCTTACAGCTGTTTCTCTGCCACTGGGGGGCGGTCTCGTGAATGTAAGAAACAATCTGAGGTGTTGCTTTGCTGCTGCTGATTCCTTAACTTTGGTAAAGACAGAAGTCATTAAGGATCTACTTTAAGGAGGAATGAAGCTAAGCTTTAAACTAATAAAGATGTTCATATTCAACCTACACATCGTGTGTTTGTCAGGAACGGTGCTGAAGGACCTCCAAAATCGAAAAGCTTTGTTCCAAAACAAACAAAAACAGAGGGCCGGATATCCGAAACACGTAACTATAGCAACCTAACAAGACTGTGGCACTGTGAGAAAAGACAAGACTAAGATTAACTGTGACTCTGAGGCATAAACAGACTTAACTGTTCGTGGCACGAAGGGAAAGTTCTGCAAAGACTGAACCTGGAAACTAAATGCTGGGGAAGAGGTGATGATGTGCAGGAAAACAGGCGACAGGTGAAACTAACAAGAGCCTGAAGACAAGAACATTAAAACCTAAACCATGACAGCGTTACCGGGGCTCACACCAACCCGCCGCTTCTACTTCTTCTGCCGCCGGAAGCGTCCAAAGGGGCGGGGCTTATATGTATAGCAACTAGCAGATAATAATCCATCCATGCATCGGTTCCCTCTTTCACCACGGAGCGTACTCTTTGTGTTTCTTTGTGTTTCTTTGTGTTTCTTTGTGTTTCTTTGTGTTTGGGCTCTGCCCTTTTCCGCTTTTTTCCGCCTTTTTTCCGCCTTCTGAATCCAGATCGGCCCTAATTGGCTGTCGTCGCGTCGCATCACTGCTCATTTGCATAAAGTTGAGCCTTTCTCAACTCATGAAGCTCTTGAAGCTCTTGAAGCTCACATTGAAAATGAACGGCAGCTGGCCGCTCACGACGCTTTCCGTGCCCCCGGTTAGACGGGTCTGATTACCCCCGTGATCCTGAGAGCTGTTGGGGGCATCAAGGTCTTCGGGTGGGATCAGACTAAGGCCCGTCCACACGAGACCGTTGTTGTCATCGTTTCAGCCAGAGTGGGAGAATCCTAAAACGCCGGATAGCCCGGAGTCGCATGGACCGAGAATGCGGATTTTTTCAGAAACTATGACGTATAAGCCCCGCCTCTCTAACCATTAACCTCAGCCGCCGTCGCGAGACGCCATAACCACAGACATATAAAGAATAAAACTTTAACAAGTCCTTTGTACTTGTATTTTTCCAAACTTTATTGGTCAGAACAACAACTACAGGCTACCTTTATACCTTTATATACAGACATGATAAAGATGATAAAGATGCTCCATGGCTTCTCTTCCGGTTTTAGCGTATTGGTGTGGCGGGATCACAGCGCCACACGCAGGCCTGGCATGTGTACTACAGCGCTTTGGGTCAGAGAATCCGTGTGGAGGCGGATATTTCTGTGTTTACGGAGACTTTTTTCAAAAGGACAGTGTATTGGCTGCGGACTCGTGTGGACGGCCCTAAGAGCGACTCAGAGTCTGGACAGAGCTGCAGCAGATATTTAATGTCACCTTTCAAGGAAACGGGATCGTGGGGCACCGCCTTGTCGCTGGGCCCCAGGTGGCCCCGGGTGGCCCCAGGTGGCCCCGGGTGGCCCCAGGTGGCCCCGGGTGGCCCCAGGTGGCCCCGGGTGGCCCCAGGTGGCCCTGGGTGGCCCAGGGTGGCCTCGGCTGGCCCCGGGTGGCCCGGCCTTGGCCCAGAGGAGCCACAGGGGGCCACTCTCATGTCTGCTCAACCACTACAGGGAGGACCTTTGAGGCTAGGTGCAGTGTGAGCTGGGCGGTGGGTGATAATGGAGGCCTGTGCGTGCTGATTTCCAGGGTTGCAAACTGGCTCTGAGGCTGTGGAACTCCACCCTGCTGATTGGGAAAGAGCCTGAGCTGGTGGGTGAAGTGGAGTGATTCAGCGGCCATTACTCATGGCCTCTGGAACCAAACTCCTGGAGAGCAGCTGGACTCACCCTCAGAGGTGTCTGGCGGGTGTGGTGATACCCACAAGCCCCGGCTGAGTGACTCCGTGTTGGAGTTCTGGCTGGTTGCCTCACTGTGGGCTTTGGTTTGCGCCTTCAGCAGCAAACAGCAGCAAACAGCAGCTCAGACTGCCCGGTCTTCTTGGAGTCCTGGGAGGTGTTCTGGTGAGGAAGACAGGACAATGGGTTGCATGTTCAAGCATGAAGTGGTTCATAAGTGTACCAGGTCATCTTGGGCCAAAGGTAGAGGATTCAGTTTGTGGTTGTATCATTTTAGACCTACAGCCATGTGACGGGGGGGGGCAGAACTGATTATCATCTGATAATAAGTTGGATCTGTTGGCTGCGAAGAATGCTGGACAGACCTGGAAGCCCAAATGATGGCAGGGAACCAGAGATGGACCAGAGATGGACCAGAGATGGACCAGATATGGACCAGAGATGGACCAGAAATGGACCAGAGATGGACCAGAGATGGACCAGAGATGGACCAGAGATGGACCAGAGATGGACCAGAGATGGACCAGATTTGCTCCTCGATGCTGAAGCCTCTGGACGTTCCTCTTAAGTGTTGCTTGGAGGTCGTTGAAAACATCTGTAAAGCAGCAGCCTGACATGGAGGTTCCCCTTTTTAAGAACGGGGACCAGGGAAAGTGTCCAACTTTAGGGGGATCCGTCTCCCCGGGAAAGTTTACTGTTGAAGAAGAGCAGCGTCGTGCTTTTAGGACTTCTGTTGCTGTGGGAGAGCAGATCTGAGCCTTCTTTCACCTGCGTAATAAAACCAGGAACATCTCAGAGTACTTCCTCTGAAAAGCCTCCAGCTGATTGAAGCTAATAAAGAAACCTTACAGCTCTCTTCTGTCAGGTTTCTGTCAGGTTTCTGTGTGGTTTTAAGGTTTCAGGGAAGCTGTTCGGTGTTCATTTAGAGAGCAGAACAGAAATCTCATTACAGCAGCAGTTCTTAGAGTCCCGACAGTCTGACAGAAAAGACTCATTAAGCAGACCCGATAATGAACATTCGTCTCAGAGGAAACTGAACTGTGACCTCGGGGCCAATTAGCTTCAGGAAAGATGACAACAAACGAGCAGCAGACAAATTAGATTTCAGAGTTTAGACCTCAGAGGGAACTCCTTCCATCATCTGATTTACTGTTTCTTTGCTCCATTAAGGAGTCTGTTGCCACGGTAACAAATGGGATGGAAAGTGTCCAACAAGCATTCATTAGATATATTTACAGGAAAATTAACTGGTTCGGCCTCAGAGATTTACTTACTATAAAACTATCAGATTGTTTTTATTGTTTTTAAAAAATGTCCAAAATCACATATTTACAAATAAAATGTTAAAAAAACTTTCACTGTCCAACAGATTTTTGTATTTTTGGTGACGACGATCAAACTTTTATTAAAATAACAGATAATCAAAGCTCAGATACTCAGATTCACAGATGCAGAACATTTAGAAAGAGAAGGAAAGATAAAACAATACGAACTGAACAAATGATGATTTAATTCTGAAGAATCTGTTTGTTAAACATCTGTGAGCCAATCACAGTGCTGCTGCGTTTGAGGTCACTGGTCCTGTGGGACATCTGGACATCGGCTATAAGATGTGTAAAACGCAGCTTTTCCTGTTGAGCAGACGATGGAAACCGACGGCTGCAGGTAAGAACGTTCTCTTTTCCTTTAAAAGATTGTTTTTAATCAGTCTAAATCTGAACTGAAGTTTTTAGGGGGATAGAAACTGTGACTCCTGATTATTAACTGAACTGTCACCTGACCTCAGGATTTAAATCTCAGTTTATTAGTGATCCCTGCAGGGAACTGATGGAGGATTTAATTTAACTCACATTTTCATATCTGTCAGAGTTCAAGAAAAACAATCCGCAGAAACTCGTCCTGACCCAGCAGAAGTGTGTGGTGCTGTGTTTCTGTGCAGAAACTCTTCTGATTTAGCTGAAATGTGGATGTGTTCAGTGCTGTCAGGAGATTTCAGCTCCATCAGCAGAAACCTTTCTGTGTGGAACTGCTGTAAAACCGTCTCTGCTTCACTGGTTTTCCTGCGACTCGCTGCAGGAACAAGTTCCACCTGTGAGGGTTTAAATATCTGTGGAGTCGTTGCTTAGTTTACCGGCAGCTACCTGGTGATTAACCACAGTCTGTAGAACAGTTCAGGATCCTTTCAGACTCTAAAAGGCCGAATAAACCAACGATGGAATGAAAGGAATAAACATCGTTCCATGTCCACAACAACAAGTGATTCAGATCTGATCAGAACAGACGTCTTAGAGCAGTTATTATCAGTTATTATCAGTTATTATCAGTTAGTATCAGTTAGTATCAGTTAGTATCAGTTAGTATCAGTTAGTATCAGTTATTAAACCACAGAAGGCGAGTTTTAGTGGATTCAAGCTTTTCTTACTCTACTTTCAAAATAACTCATCGTGTATTATTGGCTGTATTTACGTTTTGATGCCATAAAAGTTTAATATTCAGTAAGAAAAACCACAAAAACCTGTTTTCTCAGCACAAGAAGCACCTGGAAGGCTGAATAAAACCTGTTCATTTAATCCCTCAACATTAAATCATTGTGAAAGTTTGTCAAACTAGTAAAAATATTCTGTTATTTATAGTAATATTAGGACTATTTAAATGAATTGAAACTATTTAATTACCAAATGTGGAATTAAAAAGTTTTCATAAAGGAAAAACTCTTCAATAAAGATTTTCTAAAGATATGTAAAAGTTAATGAAATGATTCGAACAACAACTGGAACAGATCATCATGAAAGTTTGTCAAACTAGTAAAAATGTTATTTATAGTAATATTAGGACTATTTAAATTAGACTGAAACACATGATGTGATGATTATTATGATGTTTCTGTTTCTGTCAGATTGTGTCTTCACTGAATGTTTTCATATGAAAGTTAAAAAGTTAATGAAATGATTCGAACAACACAGTCACTGAGCTCCAGTGCACAGATCATTTTAAAGAAACTCAACAGGATTTAGATCAGTTTGAACCTTGATTTAACGGAAACAAAAAGATCTTCAGAGGCCGACTTCTTTGTATTTAAAGAATAGAAACAAGTCGAATCTGCTGCAGTTTGTCACCAGTTCCTGAACCTGAAGGCTTAAAGTATTGATCAGATATTGGTCTTTTTTTGCAGCGAGTCGCCTGGAAAGTGAACCTTTTGCTCGGGGCCCAGAAAGGGTTTTTGTTGGAGGCGTTTTCCTCTCCAGGCGGGGCCATGGCGGAGGCTCCTCCCGGCAGGAACTTCTCCCACAGCAGCTTCGTGTTCAGAGGCTTCCCCGAGCTGCAGCAGCACCGCCGGCTGCTGGCGCTGCCGCTCTCCGCCGCCTACCTGCTGGCGCTGCTGGGGAACTCGGTGCTGGTGCTGGTGATCCGCAGCGTGGAGCGTCTGCACAGCCCCATGTACCTTCTCATCTGCATGCTCTGCGTCGTGGACGTCCTCGTGGTGACCGCCATCCTCCCCAACATGCTGCTGGGCCTGCTGCTCGACTGGAACCGCATCTCGTTGGCGGGCTGCTTGATCCAGATGTTCTTCACTCACTTCCTGTCCTCGGTGGAGTCCACGCTGCTGCTGGCGATGGCGCTGGACCGCTACGTGGCCATCTGCCAGCCGCTGCGCTACAGCGACATCATGGGCTGCTCCGTGCTGCTGAAGCTGCTGCTCTTCACGCTGCTGCGCAGCGGCTCCATCATGGCCACACTGGTGGCGTTGGCAGGTTCTCTGCGCTTCTGCAGCTCCAACATCATCGGACACGCTTACTGTGACCACATGGCGCTGGTCAGCCTGGCGTGCGACAGCACGGAGAAGAACCGCGCCGCGGGCCTGGCTGTGATCATCTGCTTTGTGGGAGCGGACATACCCATCATCTTCTTCTCCTACATGAAGATCCTGAGCGTGGTGCTGCGGTCAGCCGCCGCCAGCGAGGAGCGGCTGAAGGCGTTTCACACCTGCAGCACTCACCTGATGGTGATCATGTGCTTCTACCTGGTGGGCAGCGTCACCTTCCTCTCTCACAACCTGAGCATCCCCATCCCCACGGACATCAACACCTTCATGGGCGTCCTGTACATTCTGCTCCCAGCCACCGTTAACCCCGTCATCTACGGCGCCCGAACCAAAGACATCAGGAACGGCCTTTGGAGGGTTTTCAGGCCCAGAGCAGAGAGAATGATGTCTCTGAAGGTTTCCCCGGCTGGAAAAGCACAGACGTGACTTGGTGCTGCTCAAAGATCTTTATGAAGCAGCTCCCAACAGAGACCTTTGAGCTGATGAGCAGGAATCGGCCCACGGGTTACAGACCAGACTCCACGTGTTTCTCAGAGCAGACGAACCGTCTTAAGGCAGATTCTACTCCATATCACACGGTTTCTAAAGCTAGAAACAGTTTTTCAGGGTCAGAATGAAACCAGGAGGAATCTCAGGAGAGATTCTGCGTTTTCAACCAACTCGTGCGCTGTGGTCACTTCCAAACAGGAAGCAGGGCAGCCGTGGCTGACGGTAACCATGGCTGACGGTAACCATGGCTGACGGTAACCATGGCGATGAGGCAGAAAACACATACGGTTCTAAACGGAGTCTGAGCCCCACGGATCTGTCTCAGCTCAGGGAAACTCTGGAAACTCTTCTTCCTGCATGTATTCCATCAGGTATAAATAACTGGAACTCTGGCATCTTTTTAACTCTTGTTTCTATGTTCTTTGACTTTGTTGTGAAGCACTTTGTAAAATGTATCTTTAAAGGTGCTATAGAAATAAAATTAGACCACTTCCTTTACTAAGTTGGGAAAATCTTAACTTCAGGTGCTTCATGCAACTGGATCCAGTTTGAATCCTTTCTGACTGGATGCAACACAAACCTTCTTTCTGGGACGTGACCTTTGTAAAGTCTTTAGTTTAAAAGTCAGTGACGCTGACATTAGGTGTGAGAAGGTCCGTTAAAGAGCTGTTTCAGGGCTGTTTGGCGGTCAGACGCTGCCTGATGCCTCTGATCCTGACCATAAAACGATTAATCTACGGTTTATATGACTTTAAAAGAGAGAACATGAAGGTTAAACTCTAACTCAAGATCAGAAACATGCAACTGCTGAAAAACACTGAGTTATTATCATAAGAGGTGGGCTTTAATGTCTGTGACTTGCACTCTGACTCCAGAGAAAGGGGAATTAATGCTGAAATGAGGCCTTCTTACGGTTCATTTGGCTGGGAACTACTTCCACGCCATGTGTGGCGCCGGTGTTAACGTATTAGCTGTTAGCATAGCATCGTTTTCAGCAGCTTCATCTCTCAGTTACAGCTGGAAGACGCAGCTGGACTCCAATAAACCTGAGATTACCCAAAACTGTGCATTTCTGCTTCCTGTTGAGTTAAAAACGCCGCTGGCAGCAGAAAGGTTGCTGGTGCGAATCCAAACCTGCAGCAGGGCAGCGATCAGTTTCCCCCCGTCTGTTGTTTAAGAGCTGAAGGATGTTTCTGAGCTGATAAATCAAACAGTTTATGAGCAAAACATCAAAAACTGCTGCAGCAGAACACAGAAAAATACACAAAAAGCCACAAATGTCCTTTTATTAAAGATGAAGAGAAATACACAAGTTTCCTTCTGGCTCTGTCAGAATTAAACACAGTTGGAATGAAGGCAGAACTAAAGTCGTGTGTAAGTTTCTTCTTCATCCTGCAAACAGCACAGAGAAGAACTTCCTGGTTTGTTTCAGAGCCGCACAGCTTTCCTCCAACGACACCCGACTTTAAAGTTCATGAGTTTCTCTCTTCATCTCCTCAGGTCTCCTGATGACATCATTAAAGGACCACAGCAGGGACTTTTTAATGGTTTTTATCCTAATCAATACATCTCATCCCCAATGATCAGTTTACAAATCATCATCAATCAGTTTTACACAGATTTTCTTTCACAGACAAATTCTGCCATTGATCGTAATGTGGTGTGTTCAGGGACACTCCGACTTCAGAGCTGTCTGTGAACATTACAGAAATGTTATTTGGGTTTAATTTGGGTTGAGATGGTTTTGGGTCGATCGTCTGAAACAAATGGAACCAGTTACACAAACACCTGAAGTTTCCTCCCCCAGGAAAACTATCCTGACCCCCCGAAGCTGAGGGTTTGTTGGAGATAGATTAGAGAAACTGAGGGTTTGTTGGAGATAGATTAGGGAAGCTGAGGGTTTGTTGGAGATAGATTAGAGAAACTGAGGGTTTGTTGGAGATAGATTAGGGAAGCTGAGGGTTTGTTGGAGATAGATTAGGGAAGATGAGGGTTTGTTGGAGATAGATTAGGGAAGATGAGGGTTTGTTGGAGATAGATTATGGAAGCTGAGGGTTTGTTGGAGATAGATTAGGGAAGATGAGGGTTTGTTGGAGATAGATTAGGGAAGCTGAGGGTTTGTTGGAGATAGATCAGGGACGCCCCGATCCAATCACAAGCATTGAATCAAGGCCTTTCTAACTGATCCAGACTGGTGGGGACACTGTGCTCGGCTGTGTTCTGCTACGTTTGTATTCAGGTGCCTGGGTGGGTATACCTGCGTATATCCTGCCTTTCCACTGACTCACGCCATGACAGCCGCGCAGTCACCAGGCCGAGGCCAAGCTGCTGCTCGCCTGCCTTCACTCAGGACCTGACATCGTGCAGAAGTTTATTAAACTGGAAAACGAGAGCAGGCCAAAAGCATCTATCCTCCACCTGCAGGTGGAGCATTTTGAGCTTCTTCACTAGTACCAGTCTGAGCCCCACAGATCTGTCAGAGCTCAGGGAAGCTCTGGGTCCTCCTCCACCTTAGTGAAGAGGAAACTCTGGGTCCTCCTCCACCTTAGTGAAGAGGAAACTCTGGGTCCTCCTCCACCTTAGTGAAGAGGAAACTCTGGGTCCTCCTCCACCTCAGTGAAGAGGAAACTCTGGGTCCTCCTCCACCTCAGTGAAGAGGAAACTCTGGGTCCTCCTCCACCTTAGTGAAGAGGAAACTCTGGGTCCTCCTCCACCTTAATGAAGAGGAAACTCTGGGTCCTCCTCCACCTTAGTGAAGAGGAAACTCTGGGTCCTCCTCCACCTTAATGAAGAGGAAACTCTGGGTCCTCCTCCACCTTAGTGAAGAGGAAACTCTGGGTCCTCCTCCACCTTAGTGTAGAGGAAACCCTGGGTCCTCCTCCACCTTAGTGAAGAGGAAACTCTGGGTCCTCCTCCACCTTAATGAAGAGGAAACTCTGGGTCCTCCTCCACCTTAGTGAAGAGGAACCCTGGGTCCTCCTCCACCTTAGTGTAGAGGAAACCCTGGGTCCTCCTCCACCTCAGTGAAGAGGAAACTCTGGGTCCTCCTCCACCTTAATGAAGAGGAAACTCTGGGTCCTCCTCCACCTTAGTGAAGAGGAAACTCTGGGTCCTCCTCCACCTTAATGTAGAGGAAACCCTGGGTCCTCCTCCACCTTAGTGAAGAGGAAACTCTGGGTCCTCCTCCACCTTAATGAAGAGGAAACTCTGGGTCCTCCTCCACCTCAGTGAAGAGGAAACTCTGGGTCCTCCTCCACCTTAGTGAAGAGGAAACTCTGGGTCCTCCTCCACCTTAATGTAGAGGAAGCTCTGGGTCCTCCTCCACCTTAGTGAAGAGGAAACTCTGGGTCCTCCTCCACCTTAATGTAGAGGAAACTCTGGGTCCTCCTCCACCTTAGTGAAGAGGAAACTCTGGGTCCTCCTCCACCTTAATGAAGAGGAAATCCTGGGTCCTCCTCAACCTCAGTGAAGAGGAAACTCTGGGTCCTCCTCCACCTTAGTGTAGAGGAAACTCTGGGTCCTCCTCCACCTTAGTGAAGAGGAAACTCTGGGTCCTCCTCCACCTTAATGTAGAGGAAACTCTGGGTCCTCCTCCACCTTAATGTAGAGGAAACTCTGGGTCCTCCTCCACCTCAGTGTAGAGGAAACTCTGGGTCCTCCTCCACCTTAGTGAAGAGGAAACTCTGGGTCCTCCTCCACCTTAGTGAAGAGGAAACTCTGGGTCCTCCTCCACCTTAGTGAAGAGGAAACTCTGGGTCCTCCTCCACCTTAATGTAGAGGAAACTCTGGGTCCTCCTCCACCTTAATGTAGAGGAAACTCTGGGTCCTCCTCCACCTCAGTGTAGAGGAAACTCTGGGTCCTCCTCCACCTTAGTGAAGAGGAAACTCTGGGTCCTCCTCCACCTTAGTGAAGAGGAAACTCTGGGTCCTCCTCCACCTTAGTGAAGAGGAAACTCTGGGTCCTCCTCCACCTTAATGTAGAGGAAACTCTGGGTCCTCCTCCACCTTAATGTAGAGGAAACTCTGGGTCCTCCTCCACCTTAGTGTAGAGGAAACTCTGGGTCCTCCTCCACCTTAATGTAGAGGAAACTCTGGGTCCTCCTCCACCTTAGTGAAGAGGAAACTCTGGGTCCTCCTCCACCTTAATGTAGAGGAAACTCTGGGTCCTCCTCCACCTTAGTGAAGAGGAAACTCTGGGTCCTCCTCCACCTTAATGTAGAGGAAACTCTGGGTCCTCCTCCACCTTAATGAAGAGGAAACTCTGGGTCCTCCTCCACCTTAGTGTAGAGGAAACTCTGGGTCCTCCTCCACCTTAATGTAGAGGAAACCCTGGGTCCTCCTCCACCTTAATGTAGAGGAAACTCTGGGTCCTCCTCCACCTTAGTGTAGAGGAAACTCTGGGTCCTCCTCCACCTTAATGTAGAGGAAACTCTGGGTCCTCCTCCACCTTAGTGAAGAGGAAACTCTGGGTCCTCCTCCACCTTAGTGAAGAGGAAACTCTGGGTCCTCCTCCACCTCAGTGAAGAGGAAACTCTGGGTCCTCCTCCACCTTAATGTAGAGGAAACTCTGGGTCCTCCTCCACCTTAATGTAGAGGAAACTCTGGGTCCTCCTCCACCTTAATGTAGAGGAAACTCTGGGTCCTCGTCCACCTTAGTGAAGAGGAAACTCTGGGTCCTCCTCCACCTTAATGTAGAGGAAACTCTGGGTCCTCCTCCACCTCAGTGAAGAGGAAACTCTGGGTCCTCCTCCACCTTAATGTAGAGGAAACTCTGGGTCCTCCTCCACCTTAGTGAAGAGGAAACTCTGGGTCCTCCTCCACCTTAATGTAGAGGAAACCCTGGGTCCTCCTCCACCTTAATGTAGAGGAAACTCTGGGTCCTCCTCCACCTTAGTGAAGAGGAAACTCTGGGTCCTCCTCCACCTTAATGTAGAGGAAACTCTGGGTCCTCCTCCACCTCAGTGAAGAGGAAACTCTGGGTCCTCCTCCACCTTAATGTAGAGGAAACTCTGGGTCCTCCTCCACCTCAGTGAAGAGGAAACTCTGGGTCCTCCTCCACCTTAATGTAGAGGAAACCCTGGGTCCTCCTCCACCTTAATGTAGAGGAAACTCTGGGTCCTCCTCCACCTTAGTGTAGAGGAAACTCTGGGTCCTCCTCCACCTTAATGTAGAGGAAACTCTGGGTCCTCCTCCACCTTAGTGAAGAGGAAACTCTGGGTCCTCCTCCACCTCAGTGAAGAGGAAACTCTGGGTCCTCCTCCACCTTAGTGTAGAGGAAACTCTGGGTCCTTCTCCACCTTAGTGTAGAGGAAACTCTGGGTCCTCCTCCACCTTAATGTAGAGGAAACCCTGGGTCCTCCTCCACCTTAATGTAGAGGAAACTCTGGGTCCTCCTCCACCTTAGTGTAGAGGAAACTCTGGGTCCTCCTCCACCTTAATGTAGAGGAAACTCTGGGTCCTCCTCCACCTTAATGTAGAGGAAGCTCTGGGTCCTCCTCCACCTTAGTGAAGAGGAAACTCTGGGTCCTCCTCCACCTCAGTGAAGAGGAAACTCTGGGTCCTCCTCCACCTTAGTGAAGAGGAAACTCTGGGTCCTCCTCCACCTTAGTGAAGAGGAAACTCTGGGTCCTCCTCCACCTTAGTGAAGAGGAAACTCTGGGTCCTCCTCCACCTTAGTGAAGAGGAAACTCTGGGTCCTCCTCCACCTTAGTGAAGAGGAAACTCTGGGTCCTCCTCCACCTTAGTGAAGAGGAAACTCTGGGTCCTCCTCCACCTTAGTGTAGAGGAAACTCTGGGTCCTCCTCCACCTTAATGTAGAGGAAACTCTGGGTCCTCCTCCACCTTAATGTAGAGGAAACTCTGGGTCCTCCTCCACCTTAATGTAGAGGAAACTCTGGGTCCTCCTCCACCTTAATGTAGAGGAAACTCTGGGTCCTCCTCCACCTTAGTGTAGAGGAAACTCTGGGTCCTCCTCCACCTTAGTGTAGAGGAAACTCTGGGTCCTCCTCCACCTTAGTGTAGAGGAAACTCTGGGTCCTCCTCCACCTTAGTGAAGAGGAAACTCTGGGTCCTCCTCCACCTTAGTGTAGAGGAAACTCTGGGTCCTCCTCCACCTTAATGTAGAGGAAACTCTGGGTCCTCCTCCACCTTCATGTAGAGGAAACTCTGGGTCCTCCTCCACCTTAATGTAGAGGAAACTCTGGGTCCTCCTCCACCTTAGTGTAGAGGAAACTCTGGGTCCTCCTCCACCTTAGTGTAGAGGAAACTCTGGGTCCTCCTCCACCTTAGTGAAGAGGAAACTCTGGGTCCTCCTCCACCTTAGTGAAGAGGAAACTCTGGGTCCTCCTCCACCTTAGTGAAGAGGAAACTCTGGGTCCTCCTCCACCTTAGTGTAGAGGAAACTCTGGGTCCTCCTCCACCTTAGTGTAGAGGAAACTCTGGGTCCTCCTCCACCTTAGTGTAGAGGAAACTCTGGGTCCTCCTCCACCTTAGTGTAGAGGAAACTCTGGGTCCTCCTCCACCTTAGTGAAGAGGAAACTCTGGGTCCTCCTCCACCTTAGTGTAGAGGAAACTCTGGGTCCTCCTCCACCTTAATGTAGAGGAAACTCTGGGTCCTCCTCCACCTTCATGTAGAGGAAACTCTGGGTCCTCCTCCACCTTAATGTAGAGGAAACTCTGGGTCCTCCTCCACCTTAATGTAGAGGAAACTCTGGGTCCTCCTCCACCTTCATGTAGAGGAAACTCTGGGTCCTCCTCCACCTTAGTGAAGAGGAAACTCTGGGTCCTCCTCCACCTTAATGTAGAGGAAACAGAGCCTGAGCCCCACAGATCTGTCTCAGCTCAGGGAAACTCTGGAAACTCTTCTTCCTGCATGTATTCCATCAGGTATAAATAACTGGAACTCTGGCATCTTTTTAACTCTTGTTTCTATGTTCTTTGACTTTGTTGTGAAGCACTTTGTAAAATGTATCTTTAAAGGTGCTATAGAAATAAAATTAGACCACTTACTTCACTAAGTTTGGAAAATCTTAACTTCAGGTGCTTCATGCAACTGGATCCAGTTTGAATCCTTTCTGACTGGATGCAACACAAACTTTGACCTTTAACCCAGAAGCTGCCATTCCAGGCTGGTCCCATCAGCCAGGAAATCCAAGCTGGGAGGGAAGTGATGGTGTTTGGAACGAGCTCCAGCAGAATATCTGACACACAGCAACCCTTCCGACCCAAATGACACCTCAACACCTTCCACTCTTACCTGAATGCTTGTTTTTGTGCTTTCCAAATCATTTTAACACCAATGACGATGATTGGGAAAGTGATCGTCCCTCTCTGACTATCTGTGACAATAATAAAACATGTGAAGTACTGATATGATTCATGCACCGGTTCCCATCCTCCCGTGGGTCAGAACTTCCCACAGATCAGCTGTTGGCTGCAGGCGTTGGTGAACAGCCGAAGTCGTGCTCTGGAGACGCATCCGAAGCTGGCAGTGTTGTATGAAGACCTCTGAAACACTGAAGCTAAACCCAACACTACGTCACTGGTCTCTAACGGGAACATGTAGAACAACGAGACATCAGAGGCATGCTTCCAGCTGCCGCCACAGAGCCAGCGCGGCGTTCCCGCCGGCTGGCGAAGAGGTGGAGAGCTGCTCCGTCTGAAAACACAAGGCTGCGGTATTCTAGCTTTTTACAGTCCTGCGGGACGCAGAGAGAGGACGAACATGAACACGAACACGGCACCACTGAGTGTTTGAAGGGTGTCCAGACTGTGATTTGGCCTACAGGTGACCTCCGTCAGCTCCACACTACGAACAGCAGCAAAACAACCACAGCAGCAGCGGGACGCCGGCGCCTTTATCTGTCGTTCAGTTTGGGGGAGTCCGCCGGCTCCTCGTCTTCCTCCTTCTCATCTTTAGCTCCAATCAGCCGCTGACGGGCAAAGTCCTCGAAGATGATGTCGTCATCACTGAGGGAGCAAGAAGGTGATGGAGGTTAGTTCAGAGGGAGAGAGGCAGCCACCAACCCGACCAGTTTAACCCGCCTGCATGACCATGAGATGGAGCTTTACTCTGAGGTGCTCATTTACAACTGGGATCAAACCAGAGCATCACAACATAATGTTCGTGGCTCCAGAGGCGTCCTTCTCCACCTTCACACCCCCGAAGACTCTTCACTCCTCTGCTAACACCATAACTCACACTGACTCTGGACCGGTTCTTCTTGGACTCCGTCATTTAACTCAATTTGGTTCTTAATGCACTGACCAGATTCATGAACAAAAGCTTTATGGATAAAGAATAAAGTTAGAATTAAGGAAAGTTCATCCTTCCCAAAAGCAGCTACTGATAAAAGCGAGCCGTGGTTAAACGGCGCCCAGCTCAACCTTAAACCCTGGAGCAGCATGTCTTGGCTGCTCATCAACACGTCTTTACTTGTCTTTATGAAATCTGTCTCTAAAACGGCTCCTTCTGCTGTAATTTCTGCCAAAATGGAGCCACATGGAGCGAGTTAAAGCCGTCGACTCCAGACAGAAACGACTACCATCTTATGAGCCGGCGTGAGCTCCTGAGCAGCCGAAACACTGGCTGCCAGTGGTTCGCTGCAGATTCATACGTCAGCAGCTTAAAGCAGAACCTCACCTCCTCTCTCCTCCTGCTTCTTCCTTCAGTCTTCTGTGAGGAGAGGAGGCAGGGTTAGGGATCAAGGTGGAATAAATGTATAAGAGGAGGTTAAACTGAGGGGAAACCTCTCTGAAACACATCTTCTGTGGGGAGAGGAGGCAGGGTTAGGGATCAAGGTGGAATAAATGTATAAGAGGAGGTTAAACTGAGGGGAAACTTCTCTGAAACACATCTTCTGTGAGGAGAGGAGGCAGGGTTAGGGATCAAGGTGGAATAAATGTATAAGAGGAGGTTAAACTGAGGGGAAACTTCTCTGAAACACATCTTCTGTGTGGAGAGGAGGCAGGGTTAGGGATCAAGGTGGAATAAATGTATAAGAGGAGGTTAAACTGAGGGGAAACTTCTCTGAAACACATCTTCTGTGAGGAGAGGAGGCGGGGTTAGGGATCAAGGTGGAATAAATGTATAAGAGGAGGTTAAACTGAGGGGAAACTTCTCTGAAACACATCTTCTGTGTGGAGAGGAGGCAGGGTTAGGGATCAAGGTGGAATAAATGTATAAGAGGAGGTTAAACTGAGGGGGAAACCTCTCTGAAACACATCTTCTGTGAGGAGAGGAGGCAGGGTTAGGGATCAAGGTGGAATAAATGTATAAGAGGAGGTTAAACTGAGGGGAAACTTCTCTGAAACACATCTTCTGTGTGGAGAGGAGGCAGGGTTAGGGATCAAGGTGGAATAAATGTATAAGAGGAGGTTAAACTGAGGGGAAACCTCTCTGAAACACATCTTCTGTGAGGAGAGGAGGCAGGGTTAGGGATCAAGGTGGAATAAATGTATAAGGAGGTTAAACTGAGGGGAAACTTCTCTGAAACACATCTTCTGTGAGGAGAGGAGGCGGGGTTAGGGATCAAGGTGGAATAAATGTATAAGAGGAGGTTAAACTGAGGGGAAACTTCTCTGAAACACATCTTCTGTGAGGAGAGGAGGCAGGGTTAGGGATCAAGGTGGAATAAATGTATAAGAGGAGGTTAAACTGAGGGGAAACGTCTCTGAAACACATCTTCTGTGAGGAGAGGAGGCAGGGTTAGGGATCAAGGTGGAATAAATGTATAAGAGGAGGTTAAACTGAGGGGAAACTTCTCTGAAACACATCTTCTGTGTGGAGAGGAGGCAGGGTTAGGGATCAAGGTGGAATAAATGTATAAGAGGAGGTTAAACTGAGGGGAAACCTCTCTGAAACACATCTTCTGTGAGGAGAGGAGGCAGGGTTAGGGATCAAGGTGGAATAAATGTATAAGAGGAGGTTAAACTGAGGGGAAACTTCTCTGAAACACATCTTCTGTGAGGAGAGGAGGCAGGGTTAGGGATCAAGGTGGAATAAATGTATAAGAGGAGGTTAAACTGAGGGGAAACCTCTCTGAAACACATCTTCTGTGAGGAGAGGAGGCAGGGTTAGGGATCAAGGTGGAATAAATGTATAAGAGGAGGTTAAACTGAGGGGAAACCTCTCTGAAACACATCTTCTGTGAGGAGAGGAGGCAGGGTTAGGGATCAAGGTGGAATAAATGTATAAGAGGAGGTTAAACTGAGGGGAAACCTCTCTGAAACACATCTTCTGTGTGGAGAGGAGGCAGGGTTAGGGATCAAGGTGGAATAAATGTATAAGAGGAGGTTAAACTGAGGGGAAACTTCTCTGAAACACATCTTCTGTGAGGAGAGGAGGCAGGGTTAGGGATCAAGGTGGAATAAATGTATAAGAGGAGGTTAAACTGAGGGGAAACCTCTCTGAAACACATCTTCTGTGAGGAGAGGAGGCAGGGTTAGGGATCAAGGTGGAATAAATGAATAAGAGGAGGTTAAACTGAGGGGAAACCTCTCTGAAACACATCTTCTGTGTGGAGAGGAGGCAGGGTTAGGGATCAAGGTGGAATAAATGTATAAGAGGAGGTTAAACTGAGGGGAAACTTCTCTGAAACACATCTTCTGTGAGGAGAGGAGGCAGGGTTAGGGATCAAGGTGGAATAAATGAATAAGAGGAGGTTAAACTGAGGGGAAACTTCTCTGAAACACATCTTCTGTGAGGAGAGGAGGCGGGGTTAGGGATCAAGGTGGAATAAATGTATAAGAGGAGGTTAAACTGAGGGGAAACTTCTCTGAAACACATCTTCTGTGAGGAGAGGAGGCAGGGTTAGGGATCAAGGTGGAATAAATGTATAAGAGGAGGTTAAACTGAGGGGAAACCTCTCTGAAACACATCTTCTGTGTGGAGAGGAGGCAGGGTTAGGGATCAAGGTGGAATAAATGTATAAGAGGAGGTTAAACTGAGGGGAAACCTCTCTGAAACACATCTTCTGTGAGGAGAGGAGGCAGGGTTAGGGATCAAGGTGGAATAAATGTATAAGAGGAGGTTAAACTGAGGGGAAACTTCTCTGAAACACATCTTCTGTGAGGAGAGGAGGCAGGGTTAGGGATCAAGGTGGAATAAATGTATAAGAGGAGGTTAAACTGAGGGGAAACTTCTCTGAAACACATCTTCTGTGAGGAGAGGAGGCAGGGTTAGGGATCAAGGTGGAATAAATGTATAAGAGGAGGTTAAACTGAGGGGAAACTTCTCTGAAACACATCTTCTGTGAGGAGAGGAGGCAGGGTTAGGGATCAAGGTGGAATAAATGAATAAGAGGAGGTTAAACTGAGGGGAAACCTCTCTGAAACACATCTTCTGTGAGGAGAGGAGGCAGGGTTAGGGATCAAGGTGGAATAAATGAATAAGAGGAGGTTAAACTGAGGGGAAACTTCTCTGAAACACATCTTCTGTGAGGAGAGGAGGCGGGGTTAGGGATCAAGGTGGAATAAATGTATAAGAGGAGGTTAAACTGAGGGGAAACTTCTCTGAAACACATCTTCTGTGAGGAGAGGAGGCAGGGTTAGGGATCAAGGTGGAATAAATGAATAAGAGGAGGTTAAACTGAGGGGAAACCTCTCTGAAACACATCTTCTGTGAGGAGAGGAGGCAGGGTTAGGGATCAAGGTGGAATAAATGAATAAGAGGAGGTTAAACTGAGGGGAAACCTCTCTGAAACACATCTTCTGTGTGGAGAGGAGGCAGGGTTAGGGATCAAGGTGGAATAAATGTATAAGAGGAGGTTAAACTGAGGGGAAACTTCTCTGAAACACATCTTCTGTGAGGAGAGGAGGCAGGGTTAGGGATCAAGGTGGAATAAATGAATAAGAGGAGGTTAAACTGAGGGGAAACTTCTCTGAAACACATCTTCTGTGAGGAGAGGAGGCGGGGTTAGGGATCAAGGTGGAATAAATGTATAAGAGGAGGTTAAACTGAGGGGAAACTTCTCTGAAACACATCTTCTGTGAGGAGAGGAGGCAGGGTTAGGGATCAAGGTGGAATAAATGTATAAGAGGAGGTTAAACTGAGGGGGAAACCTCTCTGAAACACATCTTCTGTGAGGAGAGGAGGCAGGGTTAGGGATCAAGGTGGAATAAATGTATAAGAGGAGGTTAAACTGAGGGGAAACCTCTCTGAAACACATCTTCTGTGAGGAGAGGAGGCAGGGTTAGGGATCAAGGTGGAATAAATGTATAAGAGGAGGTTAAACTGAGGGGAAACTTCTCTGAAACACATCTTCTGTGAGGAGAGGAGGCGGGGTTAGGGATCAAGGTGGAATAAATGTATAAGAGGAGGTTAAACTGAGGGGAAACTTCTCTGAAACACATCTTCTGTGAGGAGAGGAGGCAGGGTTAGGGATCAAGGTGGAATAAATGTATAAGAGGAGGTTAAACTGAGGGGGAAACTTCTCTGAAACACATCTTCTGTGAGGAGAGGAGGCAGGGTTAGGGATCAAGGTGGAATAAATGTATAAGAGGAGGTTAAACTGAGGGGAAACTTCTCTGAAACACATCTTCTGTGAGGAGAGGAGGCAGGGTTAGGGATCAAGGTGGAATAAATGTATAAGAGGAGGTTAAACTGAGGGGAAACTTCTCTGAAACACATCTTCTGTGAGGAGAGGAGGCGGGGTTAGGGATCAAGGTGGAATAAATGAATAAGAGGAGGTTAAACTGAGGGGAAACTTCTCTGAAACACATCTTCTGTGAGGAGAGGAGGCGGGGTTAGGGATCAAGGTGGAATAAATGTATAAGAGGAGGTTAAACTGAGGGGAAACTTCTCTGAAACACATCTTCTGTGAGGAGAGGAGGCAGGGTTAGGGATCAAGGTGGAATAAATGAATAAGAGGAGGTTAAACTGAGGGGAAACCTCTCTGAAACACATCTTCTGTGAGGAGAGGAGGCAGGGTTAGGGATCAAGGTGGAATAAATGTATAAGAGGAGGTTAAACTGAGGGGAAACTTCTCTGAAACACATCTTCTGTGAGGAGAGGAGGCAGGGTTAGGGATCAAGGTGGAATAAATGAATAAGAGGAGGTTAAACTGAGGGGAAACTTCTCTGAAACACATCATCGAGTCAGATCACAACAAAGCAAAGATCTGGGAGCAGATTTGAGTTCCTGCCGGATGTCAGCTGAAAGCAGTTTGATGCAGACGAGTGAAATCGATGCATTGAGCCTCTGGAGGAACCGTGTCTGCAGATTAGATTTGAGTCCAACGCTCTGCTGTCCAGAGTCAGATGGAAGGACAGATTTCATTCCTCTCACACAGAGAGGAGGCCTGGAGGAGGCTGAGCTCAGCAGAAAGAAGCATCCGGAAACTCCGAGCCGAGTCTGGCAGTTTTCTGCATCTGCAAACCCAAGATGTCTGTTCCTGATCAAGCCCAGATAACTCGCTGCTGCTAAGAACCGGCATTAAGTACGAGATGTACAGTTAAAGCCTCTGTTTGGAGTCATTTGAGCTGCTGAATGAATCTGAAATGATCATCAGTAAAACGCAGAGTGGCTGTTTGGCCTCTGCTGACAGCAGGAAGGGTTTCCAGTCTGAAGCCCATTTCCTGCTCCCTCAGCAGCACATTAAGGTGCATTAAGGCTGAGGCTCAGGAGACGCCTTCATTAATGGCCGAGCGGGCGCAGAGGAAACCCTCTCTGCAGCCAGCGCTATCGACGAGGCCGTGAGCCACTCTGGGCCAATCAGAGCACAGCGGAACTGGCTGATGGCGAGGAGAGACCGGAGACTCACGGAGAAGGCGGCGGCTTACTTTGTGTCAAACTCGATGAGGTTTGTGTCGATCGGCGCTTCATCAGGAGCTGAAAGAGACGGAGAGAAGAGGCTTAGACACTGGAAACATTCATGAAGGATGTTCAGATTCATCAGAATGAACCTGAAAACACCTCAAAGCTGTGAAACAGATTAAACCGGCCTTCCACCGATTACTTTAGGGCTCAGGGTTGGATCCCAGACCCAGAAACCTTTAAAGTGTCCTGATCAATAGTTCTGCAGCTTTCTGAAACCTTTAAAGTGTCCTGATCAATAGTTCTGCAGCTTTCTGTAACCTTTAAAGTGTCCTGATCAACAGTTCTGCAGCTTTCTGAAACCTTTAAAGTGTCCTGATCAACAGTTCTGCAGCTTTCTGAAACCTTTAAAGTGTCCTGATCAATAGTTCTGCAGCTTTCTGAAACCTTTAAAGTGTCCTGATCAACAGTTCTGCAGCTTTCTGAAACCTTTAAAGTGTCCTGATCAACAGTTCTGCAGCTTTCTGAAACCTTTAAAGTGTCCTGATCAACAGTTCTGCAGCTTTCTGAAACCTTTAAAGTGTCCTGATCAACAGTTCTACAGCTTCCTGAAACCTTTAAAGTGTCCTGATCAACAGTTCTGCAGCTTTCTGAAACCTTTAAAGTGTCCTGATCAACAGTTCTGCAGCTTTCTGAAACCTTTAAAGTGTCCTGATCAACAGTTCTGCAGCTTTCTGAAACCTTTAAAGTGTCCTGATCAACAGTTCTGCAGCTTTCTGAAACCTTTAAAGTGTCCTGATCAACAGTTCTGCAGCTTTCTGAAACCTTTAAAGTGTCCTGATCAATAGTTCTGCAGCTTTCTGAAACCTTTAAAGTGTCCTGATCAACAGTTCTGCAGCTTTCTGAAACCTTTAAAGTGTCCTGATCAACAGTTCTGCAGCTTTCTGAAACCTTTAAAGTGTCCTGATCAACAGTTCTGCAGCTTTCTGAAACCTTTAAAGTGTCCTGATCAATAGTTCTGCAGCTTTCTGAAACCTTTAAAGTGTCCTGATCAATAGTTCTGCAGCTTTCTGTAACCTTTAAAGTGTCCTGATCAACAGTTATGCAGCTTTCTGTAACCTTTAAAGTGTCCTGATCAATAGTTCTGCAGCTTTCTGTAACCTTTAAAGTGTCCTGATCAATAGTTCTGCAGCTTTCTGAAACCTTTAAAGTGTCCTGATCAATAGTTCTGCAGCTTTCTGTAACCTTTAAAGTGTCCTGATCAACAGTTCTGCAGCTTTCTGAAACCTTTAAAGTGTCCTGATCAACAGTTCTGCAGCTTTCTGAAACCTTTAAAGTGTCCTGATCAACAGTTCTACAGCTTTCTGAAACCTTTAAAGTGTCCTGATCAACAGTTCTGCAGCTTTCTGTAACCTTTAAAGTGTCCTGATCAATAGTTCTGCAGCTTTCTGAAACCTTTAAAGTGTCCTGATCAATAGTTCTGCAGCTTTCTGTAACCTTTAAAGTGTCCTGATCAACAGTTCTGCAGCTTTCTGAAACATTTAAAGTGTCCTGATCAACAGTTCTGCAGCTTTCTGAAACCTTTAAAGTGTCCTGATCAATAGTTCTGCAGCTTTCTGTAACCTTTAAAGTGTCCTGATCAACAGTTCTGCAGCTTTCTGAAACCTTTAAAGTGTCCTGATCAACAGTTCTGCAGCTTTCTGAAACCTTTAAAGTGTCCTGATCAACAGTTCTACAGCTTTCTGAAACCTTTAAAGTGTCCTGATCAACAGTTCTGCAGCTTTCTGTAACCTTTAAAGTGTCCTGATCAACAGTTCTGCAGCTTTCTGAAACCTTTAAAGTGTCCTGATCAATAGTTCTGCAGCTTTCTGAAACCTTTAAAGTGTCCTGATCAACAGTTCTACAGCTTTCTGAAACCTTTAAAGTGTCCTGATCAACAGTTCTGCAGCTTTCTGAAACCTTTAAAGTGTCCTGATCAATAGTTCTGCAGCTTTCTGAAACCTTTAAAGTGTCCTGATCAACAGTTCTGCAGCTTTAAACCTTTAAAGTGTCCTGATCAACAGTTCTGCAGCTTTCTGAAACATTTAAAGTGTCCTGATCAACAGTTCTGCAGCTTTCTGAAACCTTTAAAGTGTCCTGATCAACAGTTCTGCAGCTTTCTGAAACCTTTAAAGTGTCCTGATCAACAGTTCTACAGCTTTCTGAAACCTTTAAAGTGTCCTGATCAACAGTTCTGCAGCTTTCTGAAGCTCTTTCACAGTTTTTTTTGGACATTTTCTGCTTTTTCCCTCATCTTCAGTCCTTGTACCTGAACATTTTCAGTGTTTTTTCTTTGTTCAGCCACTTAACTCTGACCTTTGAACCCTTCAGGCAGAAAAAAGGCTCCTAACTCAAGGGATGAACCAGTGTTGTGTCGACACAGAACAGACAACTTAGCAAAGAAGCCATTTTAAACTGGATCTTTAGGCACTTTGTGACAAAGACACATCATTTGTTCCCATTTCTTTAGCTGCATCTATGAAAAACAGCAAAGAAAACACAGTTTGACAGACAGAAAATAGGATTTCTGCAGCAACAAGGTGATTCCCAAAGAGCTATTAGCTGAAAACTTGGCATATCTCAGCATGGTGTGCAGTGTGTCCTTAAAACATTTGAGGAAACTGGACAAGTGGAGGACAAAAGAAGAAGTGTCAGGCCTAAAAATCTATCTACAGCAGATGAACAGGATCTGAAAGTGATGTCCTTAAGAAAGAGGAAAAAATCCAGCTGTGACCTGACAGGACCTGAGAGATGCATCTGGACCTTCAGCTGATCCATCTACTGTTGGCCCAAGCCTCATCAGAAATGGTCTCCATGGAAGGGTGGCTGTCAAGAAGCCGTTCTTAAGGAAGGGAAACAGGGAGAAAAGGCTGAGCTGTGCCAAATGACACAAGAAGTGGACTGAAAATCAGTGGCAACAGGTCTTATGGAGGGATGAATCCTCCCCAGAGCCCGGACCTCAACATTATTGAAGCAGTGTGGGATCATCTGACAGAGAACGGAACAAAAGGCAGCCCACATCCAAAGAAGAGCTTTGGGATGTCCTTCAAGAAGCCTGGAGAACTATTCCTGAAGACTCCTTAAAGAAATGACAGAAAGCTGGTCTCAGAGGGTTCAGGCTGTGTTGGAGAATAAAGGAGCTCAGACCAGAGATTCACTTTAAAGCTGCTGAGAACTGAGAAAAACTCTGTTTCTTTAACAGATGATTTATCTTCAGGTGACTCACCGTCTCTGTAGATGGATTCCTCCAACGGCTTCGGGTGCATTAATGTGAAGGGCAGCTCAACAGAGATTTCGCTGAAAAACAGACCACAGGTCATAGATTAATCCACAGCAGCTTCATTAGACTCATTTATTTCTGTTATTACTGCCACCACAATAAGGGCAGCGAGATGTTCGGTGACCTTTGTGACGCTCAGCGGGGGGTCTGTGTTTTCAGCCATGACAGAACATTACCTGGCAGCCAGATCTCCAAGGAGCCTGAAATCAATAAACATTTCACACGTTCAGTTTCACGGCAGCAGAAGAGCATCTTATTTCTATCGATACGATCATTACATCATTAACAGCTCCACATTCTCCTGTTCATGCAGTGGTTTCCCTGTTTTTAAGGTCGTCCACACAGCTTCCCTGCTGAGGAGAAACGCTCAGAAAGGATAAAAATGGCTTCATGAGTCGCTTCTTTACCACAGTTCTGCTGGAAACTGTAAATATAAGAGCTTTTCTCTTCTTCTCTGAGAGAAAAACAACATATTCTTTAAAAAACTCGTGAAAAATTCGGGTTTTATGTTTCATGACGTAATATAAAACTCAGTAAAACAACACGATTTATCACACTGAGTCATTATTTACTGAAGAAAAACTGAGACAAAACACAGAAGCAGTGAGAGAAAAACTAAGTGAACCCTTCCTGCCTCCACAGGAACTGATGCTATTAGATAAATATGTGATGGATTTATGTTAGCCTGAAGAAACATGAAAAAACAGTAATTAAATTAAAAAATTAAAGAAAAATCAGATGAAAAAGTCTCTTACAAACAAGCAACAACATATATTTCTGTAGAAGATTAATAGAATGAAATAAGAGTGAAATTAAACAGGGAAGCTGTTTGATTCATGTTGAGATAATATCTAAAGATTTTTACATCTTAATTTTCCTGACATGGTTCACATAAGATCTTCAGGAACCGCAGGAACTAAGAAGGTCAGAAGCAGCCAGGAGCTGCTGATCAATGCTCTGATTAACTGATCAATGCTCTGATTAACTGATCAATGCTCTGATTAACTGATCAATGCTCTGATTAACTGATCAATGCTCTGATTAACTGATCAATGCTCTGATTCACTGATCAATGCTCTGATTAACTGATCAATGCTCTGATTAACTGATCAATGCTCTGATTAACTGATCAATGTTCTGATTAACCGATCAATGCTCTGATTAACCGATCAATGCTCTGATTAACTGATCAATGCTCCGATTAACCGGAAGGGTTATAAGGCCATTTCCAGACTATCTGGAGTCCATCGTTCTACATCAAGGATCATATTTATTAAACATGACTTTGTGATTTCAGTCCTAAAGAGTCTATCTACAGTAATTAATCAGCTGTTGATCTGCTCCACCAGCTCACAGGTGATCAATAACCACAGTAAACACTGAAATGAAGCTGGATGTACCGACCCGCCTCGCGACACCACCAGCTTCACTTTGACTTTGTAGGAGACGATGATGCCGAGGATCTCCTTATTGGCTCCTTCTCTCAGGCTGCTCAGAAGGAAAAGCACACAGTCACACACCAGCAGCCTTATGTCCCACTGGCAGTGAAGGCATCGTGCTGCACTCACAGGGTGCTGGAGGCCAGGTTGGTGTCCTCGTGCTTCAGTTTCCCATCCAGAGCGAGGCCTCGCTTCTCTCGGTTGTTGGCGAGGAACGGGGTGAGCGTGAAGACTTTGCAGAAAGTCGAACTGGGAGCTACGACATCACTGAGGACAGAAGATATATTATATATTATATATTATATATTACATATTATATATTACACCCCAGCTGTGGTGTTATAGGCTGGATCTGGTTTTATAACAGATTATATCATTAATATCATTATATAATAATTATATTATAAGGTTTTCCCCTTAATCAATACTTGTTCCTCTTCAGCGCTGCTGCCAGGCTGACAAAGAGTCCGAGCTCTGCTGAGCCATGTTTTCCTTTAACTCTCAGCTGATTTCATGAGATTCTTCATCAATAAAATAGTTTCTATCAGAGGAAGATTAATGGAATCCTTCCCATTATTATCACTGATGTATCATCAAGTAGAGCAGCTTTAGAAGTATCTTTAGAACCTGATTTGTATTTAGACAGCTTCTGCCCAGTTGATCTTTCTGAGCTAACAACAGCAATAGTCTCTTCTAAACCATCAACTTGTATTTAGACCCAATCCCAACCAGACTGTCCAAGGAGGTTTTCCCCTTAATCAATACTTCCATATTGGATCTGATCAATCGGTCTTTGTTGACAGGATATGTACCTCAGACTTTTAAGGTTGCTGTAATTAAACCTTTACTTAAAAAACCTACTCTTGATTCAGAAGTGTTGGCTAATTATCGACCTATATCCAATCTTTGTGATCATTTCCACAGAAATAATCTGTTTGAAGAGTTTCAGTCAGGATTCAGAGTGCATCGTAGCACAGAAACGGCACTGGTGAAAGTTACCAATGATCTCCTGTTAGCCTCTGATAGCGGACTTGTTTCTTGTCCTGTTGGATCTCAGTGCTGCATTTGATACGATCGATCACAGCATTCTGTTACAGAGACTTGAACATGTTATTGGGATTAAAGGAACTGCATTAGGCTGGTTTAAGTCATATTTATCTGATAGATTCCAGTTTGTTCTTGGAAATGAAGAATCTTCCTCACACACCAGAGTAAGTCATGGAGTTCCTCAGGGTTCTGTGCTTGGACCGATTCTTTTCACTTCATCCATGCTTCCATTAGGTAACATTATCAGACAGCATGACATAAATTTCCATTGTTATGCTGATGATACTCAGCTGTACTTATCTATGACACCAGATGAAACCTACAGGTTGGTCAGACTACAAGCCTGTCTTAAAGACATAAAGACCTGGATGACTCAGAACTTTCTGCTTCTAAACTCAGATAAAACTGAAGTTGTTCTCTTTGGACCTGAGCGCTTCAGGGAGAAACTGTTATAAAGTTACTCTGGATGGTGTTTTCTAGGCTTGGAGTTATTTCTGACCAGGATCTGTCCTCTGACTCTCATATAAAACAGGTTTCTGCCTTCTTTCACCTTCGTAATATCATTAAAATCAGGAACATCCTGTCTCAGAGCAGAGAAACTGCTCCATGCATCTGTTCCTTCAGGACTGAACTACTGTAATTCCTTATTATTGGGCTGTCCCACAGATTCTCTGAAAAGCCTCCAGCTGATCCAAAACCCTGCAGCCAGAGTTCTGATGAGATCTAACAGCAGAGATCATGTTTCTCCAGTTTTAGCTTCTCTTCATTGGCTCCCTGTTAGATTCAGAATAGAATCTAAGATTCTTCTCCTCACATATAAAGCTCTTAATGACCGAGCTCCATCACATCTTAAAGATCTCACAGCTGGATATTTCTATATTTTTATTATTTAAGATACTTGGGATGACATTTGTTGTAATTTGGCGCTGTATAAATAAGCTGAATTAGCTTTAATGAAGCTTTTATCTGAGAAACCGGTGAGTCCTGTGAGCAGGTGATGTTCTGCAGACTGAAATGAGTTATTGGACAAATAATAAATGAAGTTTATATGAAACGAACCCGAACAAGCTTTGAAATCGAGGCTGAGAAGGTGATGCTGAAGGGAAACAGCCTAACTTTAACGCTTTAAGACCTATTTTAAATCATGCACTGGTTCCACAAACAGTGAGACCACCAGAAGAAGCATTTTCAGCCAAAGATCTGGAAGCACCAGAGACCTTCTGTGAGGAATGAAACTCACTCTGACTCCTCCACAGCCACGGGACACTTGTACTGAGCCGTGTTGAACAGGCAGATGTCTGCATACTGTCGCACTGCAGAAACACAAACCAGAGTTAGCCCAAAGCCCACAGCCGCAGAGACGCAGCGCGGGAACCTCCGAGCACGTACCCGAGATCTTCATCTTCTTCACCGTCTTGTTGGTGTTGTTGGTGACGTGAACGTTGACGCTGATGGGCTCGCCGTGGTAATAGATCTGAGAGAGAGCAGAGACAGAGGCTCAGGACCTGGACCTGTTCTGGTGTTGGAGTCCAGCACCTGGACCTGTTCTGGTGTTGGAGTCCAGGACCTGGACCTGTTCTGGTGTTGGAGTCCAGGACCTGACAACACTTCATGGTTCTGGTGTTGGAGTCCAGGACCTGGACCTGTTCTGGTGTTGGAGTCCAGGACCTGATGGGACGTCATGGTTCTGGTGTTGGAGTCCAGGACCTGGACCTGTTCTGGTGTTGGAGTCCAGGACCTGGACCTGTTCTGGTGTTGGAGTCCAGGACCTGACAACACTTCATGGTTCTGGTGTTGGAGTCCAGGACCTGGACCTGTTCTGGTGTTGGAGTCCAGGACCTGGACCTGTTCTGGTGTTGGAGTCCAGGACCTGACAACACTTCATGGATCTTTAAGACGTTTCACCTCTCATCTGAAAGCTTCTCCGGTTCTGAAGCCTTTCGGATGAGAGGTGAAATCCAAACATGGTCCAGCTTCCTGAAACCTTCCTTTAGCTTCACACTCATGAGTTTGGGAGGCTGGACCCAGCTGTTACCTCCTTGTCCAGAGAGGCCTCCAGGTGCAGAGGCTTGTCTGACATCAGGAACTGTCTGGTGGTCTCTGCCGTGGGCTGCGGTCCCGGCTTCTCCGGAGCGTACTGCACCTTCCTGATGACCAGCCGGACCGAGTTCCTGCAACAAGGTAAGACGTTCAAATAAAGGATCTGCTCCAGATGTTTGCTCCACTGACTCCATCCATCATTAGTCTTTATTCTGCCGGACTCACTTTTACCTTTTGTGGATCTTTTCTTCAACATTTTCTGCACAGAAAGCTTTGACCTCGAAGTCGACGCCACAAGCCTGAAGACAGCAGCAGAAAGCGTCACATTTCTCTGCAGAGCTTTCAGGTTTCAGTGTAAATGAAGCTGTTTGTATAGGTATGGAGCAGAGGAACTCTACCTTCCCCGTGTCCTCCGGGCCCGGCTGCAGGGTGACGGAGCACGGCAGGTTCAGAGGAATCTGAAAACACGAAACACAGCTGAAGCATGTAGGACTCAGAGAGCAGAGACACATCAGACCACCGAAGGGTCATTCATCATAACCATCTCTTTCTGTTCGGTTTGTTTCATCTGCAGCAACATTTTGAACAAACAGACAGTATTTTACAGAGCTGACTGTTGGAAATCTAACCAGGAAACTAAGTGAACCCCTGATCCAGCAGCTTCAGCAGCAGCACTTTGCTCTGGTCTGTCCAAAGGACATTGTTCCAGAAGTCTTGAGCTTTGTTCAGATGCAGCTTTGCAAACCTAAGCTGTGCTGCCATGTTCTTTTTAGAGAGAAGAGGCTTTCTCCTGCAGCCCTTCCAAACAAGCCATCCTTGTTCAGTCTTTTTCTAACTGTGCTGTCATGACCTTTAACCTTTAGCATGCTAACTGAGGCCTGTAGAGTCTGAGATGTATGACCTTTAACCTTTAACATGCTAACTGAGGCCTGTAGAGTCTGAGATGTAGCTCTGGGCTTCTTCACCTTGGGGTGACCTTTAACCTTTAGCATGCTAACTGAGGCCTGTAGAGTCTGAGATGTAGCTCTGGGCTTTTTCACCTTGGGGTGACCTTTAACCTTTAACATGCTAACTGAGGCCTGTAGAGTCTGAGATGTATGACCTTTAACCTTTAGCATGCTAACTGAGGCCTGTAGAGTCTGAGATGTAGCTCTGGGCTTTTTCACCTTGGGGTGACCTTTAACCTTTAGCATGCTAACTGAGGCCTGTAGAGTCTGAGATGTAGCTCTGGGCTTTTTCACCTTGGGGTGACCTTTAACCTTTAGCATGCTAACTGAGGCCTGTAGAGTCTGAGATGTAGCTCTGGGCTTTTTCACCTTGGGGTGACCTTTAACCTTTAACATGCTAACTGAGGCCTGTAGAGTCTGAGATGTAGCTCTGGGCTTCTTCACCTTGGGGTGACCTTTAACCTTTAACATGCTAACTGAGGCCTGTAGAGTCTGAGATGTAGCTCTGGGCTTCTTCACCTTGGGGTGAACTTGCTGGGACGTCCACTCCTGGGAAGATTGACAGCTGTCCTGAATGTTTTCCACTTGTGAATAATCTTTGTCTCCCAGCTGCTGGGATATAACTGTTTTTACAGAGTATTTCTTCATCTTAAAGAGGCAACAAAACAATGAAAACTTGAGGGACAACATTGAAAATAAGTCCAAAACTTGCTCTGGATCTAACTAATTAATTCTAACTAATTAATTCTAATATATTGTGCACTTCTGCAGATGAGAGATGAATGTTGTCAGCCTTTTCTAACCCTTTACTGGCTGCTGTCTGACAGTCTGAGGTCAGGGATCCATCTGGTCTGATGAATGATGGCATCCTGTCAGATAAAACTCAGGGATATAGATCAGTGTGGAGCGGTACCTCGAAGGTGAACGGGTAGGCGTGTTCTCCCAGCTTTTTAATGAGGCGCTCCTGAAGACGAGTCAGACTCTTCTTCTCCTCGGGCAGCGGAGGAAACGCCTGGACGTTTGCAACAAACAGATCCTTCCGAAACGTCAACCCCAGGACGTCCAAATCCTCCCGACCGTAACGAAACGCACAGGTCAGGGTCACGAAAACTGAGGATGGGAATCAGCCGAATCATATCCAGTTAGACGATTAATCAGAATTAATTTAACATGAAAACTTCAGATTAATACATGGTTAAAAAAAAGATTAAGAGCTCCAGGATGCTGCCCTGTGGAACCCCAAATAGGGGTTATTTCTAAAAGGCCCAAATGATGGACTGTTCCTTGAGATGATCAGCAGGTGTCTCACCTTTTCTTTCCTTCAGGTACTCTGGGTCGATCAGAACCACACCGTCTGCCAGGAGACAGGAAAAGAGCGTCAACACAGACATCAGCGTTTCTGTCGCTAACTTCACCAAAACTGAAAACTGCTCTCACCAACAGGCTCCACCAGGTCCACGTGGTCCACGAAATCTCTCTTCCCCAGATAAACGGTGAGCTGAGGGGGAGCACAGCTGTGTTTCAGCTTTATTACTTCATCACTGTAGCCATTCCAGATCCACATTTAACCTCAGACACACTTTAAAAGAATTTAGAATTGGGTTTGGAGCTTTTCAGGATCACTTGATGCACTCAGTGGCAGGAACAACAGAACAGATCTGGGGTCCGTTTCACAAACTCTGAGTCTAATCCTGAACTCTGAGTCTAATCCTGAACTCTGAGTCTAATCCTAAACTCTGAGACTAATCCTAAACTCTGAATCTAATCCTAAACTCTGAGACTAATCCTAAACTCTGAGACTAATCCTAAACTCTGAATCTAATCCTGAATCTAATCCTGAACTCTGAATCTAATCCTGAACTCTGAGTCTAATCCTGAACTCTGAGTCTAATCCTAAACTCTGAGTCTAATCCTAAACTCTGAGTCTAATCCTAAACTCTGAGACTAATCCTGAACTCTGAATCTAATCCTGAATCTAATCCTGAACTCTGAATCTAATCCTGAACTCTGAGTCTAATCCTGAACTCTGAGTCTAATCCTAAACTCTGAGTCTAATCCTGAACTCTGAATCTAATCCTGAATCTAATCCTGAACTCTGAGTCTAATCCTGAACTCTGAGTCTAATCCTAAACTCTGAGTCTAATCCTGAACTCTGAGTCTAATCCTAAACTCTGAGTCTAATCCTGAACTCTGAGACTAATCCTTAACTCTGAGTCTAATCCTGAACTCTGAGTCTAATCCTGAACTCTGAGTCTAATCCTGAACTCTGAGTCTAATCCTGAACTCTGAATCTAATCCTGAATCTAATCCTGAACTCTGGGTCTAATCCTGAACTCCGAGTCTAATCCTGAACTCTGAGTCTAATCCTGAACTCTGAATCTAATCCTAAACTCTGAGTCTAATCCTGAACTCTGAATCTAATCCTAAACTCTGAGTCTAATCCTGAACTCTGAATCTAATCCTGAACTCTGAATCTAATCCTAAACTCTGAGTCTAATCCTGAACTCTGAATCTAATCCTGAACTCTGAGTCTAATCCTGAACTCTGAGTCTAATCTTGAACTCTGAGTCTAATCCTGAACTCTGAGTCTAATCTTGAACTCTGAATCTAATCCTGAACTCTGAGTCTAATCCTGAACTCTGAGTCTAATCCTGAACTCTGAGTCTAATCCTGAACTCTGAGTCTAATCCTGAACTCTGAGTCTAATCTTGAACTCTGAGTCTAATCCTGAACTCTGAGTCTAATCTTGAACTCTGAGTCTAATCCTGAACTCTGAGTCTAATCTTGAACTCTGAGTCTAATCCTGAACTCTGAGTCTAATCCTGAACTCTGAGACAGAAAACTCTGAGTAGTTTCACCTTGAGTTATACTATAAGCTATAAAAAGCCAGCATCAGTGGAGCCCCATTCGACGAGTCGCCATGGCAACGGGGAAGAGGAGGGCCACGTTTTCACCTCGAATTGGAAATCTTAATGCGCTCATACGGCGAGTTTCAGTTTTTATAAAGAAGTGCAACAGAGAGGGAGAACGTTGCTGCTCGGGTCAGAGCGGGAGTTTAACTGTTGTATTTACAGGGAAACTGCTTGAATGGTTCATTTCTTTAATTCAGGTGAAATCCAGCAGGGGAGAAGCGCACTGGGCAGCAGCTGAAGATGAAATATAAAAGCATTGTTCAAACAGGTCAGACCTCAGCATGGAGCTGTTTTATCCCAACATAACGCTGCTTTCACACATAAATGTCTTCATCTGTATCCTGTTCTGTTCAATAATTAAACCTATTTAAACTAACTCAGACTCTGGATGGTGGCCCAGCACCGCCACCTCTAACGGAGGCAGAGCAGCTGGACCGAAAGCAGAACACTGGGAGGCCGACAGATATCTTTTTTAAGTCCCTGAAGGGCGGAGACAGAGAGAAACTCGAGGTTTACTGAGAAAAACCAGCTTAGGTTCATAGAGTCTGTTACTATGGTAACTGATCGAGAGCTTAAGTTGCCTCTCCCTCTGAAACAGGCTGGAGTTACCCCTCTTTCTCTGGTTTGAGTTACGGAAAACTGAGAAAACAGAGTTTACCTCCCTCTGTGGAACAGAAACTCAGAGTTTCTCTCATTTCAGGGTTAATAAACTCAGAGTTTAACTCATTTCAGGGTTAATAAACTCAGAGTTTAACTCATTTCAGGTTAAATAAACTCAGAGTTTCCCTCATTTCAGGGTTAACAAATTCAGAGTTTCCCTCATTTCAGGTTAAATAAACTCAGTTTCCCTCATTTCAGGGTTAATAAACTCAGAGTTTCTCTCATTTCAGGTTAAATAAACTCAGTTTCCCTCATTTCAGGGTTAATAAACTCAGAGTTTCTCTCATTTCAGGTTAAATAAACTCAGTTTCTCTCATTTCAGGGTTAATAAACTCAGAGTTTCTCTCATTTCAGGTTAAATAAACTCAGTTTCCCTCATTTCAGGGTTAATAAACTCAGAGTTTCCCTCATTTCAGGGTTAATAAACTCAGTTTCCCTCATTTCAGGGTTAATAAACTCAGAGTTTCCCTCATTTCAGGGTTAATAAACTCAGTTTCCCTCATTTCAGGGTTAATAAACTCAGAGTTTCCCTCATTTCAGGGTTAATAAACTCAGAGTTTAACTCATTTCAGGGTTAATAAACTCAGAGTTTCACTCATTTCAGGGTTAATAAACTCAGAGTTTCCCTCATTTCAGGTTAAATAAACTCAGTTTCTCTCATTTCAGGGTTAATAAACTCAGAGTTTCTCTCATTTCAGGTTAAATAAACTCAGTTTCCCTCATTTCAGGGTTAATAAACTCAGAGTTTCCCTCATTTCAGGGTTAATAAACTCAGTTTCCCTCATTTCAGGGTTAATAAACTCAGAGTTTCCCTCATTTCAGGGTTAATAAACTCAGAGTTTAACTCATTTCAGGGTTAATAAACTCAGAGTTTCACTCATTTCAGGGTTAATAAACTCAGAGTTTCACTCATTTCAGGGTTAATAAACTCAGAGTTTAACTCATTTCAGGGTTAATAAACTCAGAGTTTAACTCATTTCAGGGTTAATAAACTCAGAGTTTAACTCATTTCAGGGTTAATAAACTCAGAGTTTCCCTCATTTCAGGGTAAATAAACTCAGAGTTTCTCTCATTTCAGGTTAAATAAACTCAGAGTTTAACTCATTTCAGGGTTAATAAACTCAGAGTTTCCCTCATTTCAGGGTTAATAAACTCAGAGTTTCCCTCATTTCAGGGTTAATAAACTCAGAGTTTAACTCATTTCAGGGTTAATAAACTCAGAGTTTCCCTCATTTCAGGGTTAATAAACTCAGAGTTTCCCTCATTTCAGGGTTAATAAACTCAGAGTTTAACTCATTTCAGGGTTAATAAACTCAGAGTTTCCCTCATTTCAGGGTTAATAAACTCAGAGTTTCCCTCATTTCAGGGTTAATAAACTCAGAGTTTACCTAATTTCAGGGTTAATAAACTCAGAGTTTCCCTCATTTCAGGGTTAATAAACTCAGAGTTTAACTCATTTCAGGGTTAATAAACTCAGAGTTTCCCTCATTTCAGGGTTAATAAACTCAGAGTTTAACTCATTTCAGGGTTAATAAACTCAGAGTTTCCCTCATTTCAGGGTTAATAAACTCAGAGTTTCCCTCATTTCAGGGTTAATAAACTCAGAGTTTAACTCATTTCAGGGTTAATAAACTCAGAGTTTACCTAATTTCAGGGTTAATAAACTCAGAGTTTAACTCATTTCAGGGTTAATAAACTCAGTTTAACTCATTTCAGGGTTAATAAACTCAGAGTTTCCCTCATTTCAGGGTAAATAAACTCAGAGTTTAACTCATTTCAGGGTTAATAAACTCAGAGTTTCCCTCATTTCAGGGTTAATAAACTCAGAGTTTAACTCATTTCAGGGTTAATAAACTCAGAGTTTACCTCATTTCAGGGTTAATAAACTCAGAGTTTAACTCATTTCAGGGTTAATAAACTCAGTTTACCTAATTTCAGGGTTAATAAACTCAGAGTTTAACTCATTTCAGGGTTAATAAACTCAGTTTAACTCATTTCAGGGTTAATAAACTCAGAGTTTAACTCATTTCAGGGTTAATAAACTCAGAGTTTCCCTCATTTCAGGGTTAATAAACTCAGAGTTTCCCTCATTTCAGGGTTAATAAACTCAGTTTAACTCATTTCAGGGTTAATAAACTCAGAGTTTAACTCATTTCAGGGTTAATAAACTCAGAGTTTCCCTCATTTCAGGGTTAATAAACTCAGAGTTTAACTCATTTCAGGGTTAATAAACTCAGAGTTTAACTCATTTCAGGGTAAATAAACTCAGAGTTTCCCTCATTTCAGGTTAAATAAACTCAGAGTTTAACTCATTTCAGGGTAAATAAACTCAGAGTTTAACTCATTTCAGGGTTAATAAACTCAGAGTTTCCCTCATTTCAGGGTTAATAAACTCAGAGTTTAACTCATTTCAGGTTAAATAAACTCAGAGTTTCCCTCATTTCAGGGTTAATAAACTCAGAGTTTCCCTCATTTCAGGGTTAATAAACTCAGTTTAACTCATTTCAGGGTTAATAAACTCAGAGTTTCCCTCATTTCAGGGTTAATAAACTCAGAGTTTCCCTCATTTCAGGGTTAATAAACTCAGAGTTTCCCTCATTTCAGGGTTAACAAATTCAGAGTTTCCCTCATTTCAGGTTAAATAAACTCAGTTTCCCTCATTT
This sequence comes from Leuresthes tenuis, assembly GCA_036924055.1. NCBI lineage: Eukaryota > Metazoa > Chordata > Actinopteri > Atheriniformes > Atherinopsidae > Leuresthes > Leuresthes tenuis. The sequence continues at coordinate 683,460 of JAVGWW010000007.1, forward strand.
CAGGGTTAATAAACTCAGAGTTTCTCTCATTTCAGGTTAAATAAACTCAGTTTCCCTCATTTCAGGGTTAATAAACTCAGAGTTTCTCTCATTTCAGGTTAAATAAACTCAGTTTCTCTCATTTCAGGGTTAATAAACTCAGAGTTTCTCTCATTTCAGGTTAAATAAACTCAGTTTCCCTCATTTCAGGGTTAATAAACTCAGAGTTTCCCTCATTTCAGGGTTAATAAACTCAGTTTCCCTCATTTCAGGGTTAATAAACTCAGAGTTTCCCTCATTTCAGGGTTAATAAACTCAGTTTCCCTCATTTCAGGGTTAATAAACTCAGAGTTTCCCTCATTTCAGGGTTAATAAACTCAGTTTAACTCATTTCAGGGTTAATGAACTCAGAGTTTTCACTAAAGCTGCTTTGTGAAACGGACCTCAGCTCTATTCAGGTGTCTGAGTTCAGATGTTTGAGATTCTGAGCCGGTGCAGACTCACCTTTCCGTTGGGACTGGCTTTCTTAAACACTCTGAAATCAAACAGAAACACATAATTAGGTGAGTGCAGCTCACTTCCTGTCCATATTCAGCTTTTCAGACTCTACAAACTCTTTGTCGATATAATCGTCACATAACTTTCTAATATTCTACATCAGTTGTTCGGCACCAGGCCTGCCCAAACCACCGGGTCACGGATCAGTACTGAGCAGCAAAGCATTTCTGACCACAGCACAAGAGGCTGAGCGAAACGTTTCCATCCATCATCTTCAGCAGGTCCAGCAGGGAAACCCATCCATCCATATGGGATATATAATCCCTCCAGGGAGTTCTGGTTCTGACCCAGCTCCTCCTGGGGGTCCCGAGGAGTTCCCGGGTCAGACATATAATCCCTCCTGTGGGTTCTGGTTCCGACCCAGCTCCTCCCAGGAGTCTCTGACATTGTTCTCCAGGTTTATGATGCAGTTCTAAATGTTATAACTGACTGGTCCCTGAAGACAAACCAGAAGTCACTTTAAGTTAAAATAGTAACTCAATCATTTCTTATGGATTTATATCAAAGTCCCTGCGGTGGCTCCAGGATACGACCCGGATATGACATACAGAACCAGTTCTACAGGGAAATACAGAAAGATTTACGCTCTGCTGACGGTTTAACGGGACTTTGTGTGTTTTTTAAAGTACAAGCCATCAAAAACTGAAGGTTAATCATTAATAGTCTGTTCCAGCTGCAGAATACTGAAGTTTGATGTGTTTTGGGTCTTTCAGGCGATTGATCCGGTCCAGAAAAGCTTCAGACAAAGTTCTGAGTCCAGCTCATCATCCTCAGTTTCCTCCTCAGGCTGATGCAGAATAAGCCCCGCCCCCTGGTCATAAACCGGCTGCAGCAGCTCCATTAGCGCTCGGCTGCCCTCAACCAGCAGCATCAGGACGCCGTGTTACAGGAAACTGCCGGGAGCGCGCTCAGCGCTCGATTACCTGCTCACCATCAGCAATCATCCCAATTAGATGTAAACGGTGAGCAGCTCTGAGACCCGGAACCATAAATCAGACGGAGCAGCTGGACATAAAAGTCTGTGATTAGAGAGATCAGGTGACCCTTTGAGGCTGTTTTCCACCACCCTGTAAACTCAGATTATATGTCAGAGGACAGAAACACAGCAGCCAGGGGTCACTTCCTCCTCCTGGGAGTCCTTCATGACTTCCTCTGATCATCATTCACAGGAACAACCTGCAGAAAACACTTCATTCATCAGATATGTGAAGAAGAGACTTTCAATTCCTTCAGACTTTCTGTGTATTTGTATAAAACCCAAATTAATCGGTTTTCCCTCCATGCCTTTAATGCCTTTGACTTTAAATGAATGATAAACATGTTTTAATCATTCAGTTCACGATCTATCCTGCTATGTTTTGACTTTCCTTCATAATGAAAATGTAGCACATGTGATAGATATGTTCTATGTTCCATGTGTTGATGCAAACATGCTAATGTGCATAAAGGCATGAAGCTACAGCCTGTGTTTGGCCTGTTTTACAGTCTGTGGCTGGAATAAAACTCAATCTGTGCTCATCTGAACACATTGTTTCTGGTGGTGGTTGTGACAGATTTTAGTTCACATCCTGTATATATATGAATAGAGCCCTGAATAGAGCTCTGAATAGAGCCCTGAATAGAGCCCTGAATAGAGCCCTGAATAGAGCCCTGAATAGAGCCCTGAATAGAGCCCTGAATAGAGCTCTGAATAGAGCCCTGAATAGAGCCCTGAATAGAGCCCTGAATAGAGCTCTGAATAGAGCCCTGAATAGAGCTCTGAATAGAGCCCTGAATAGAGCTCTGAATAGAGCTCTGAATAGAGCCCTGAATAGAGCCCTGAATAGAGCCCTGAATAGAGCTCTGAATAGAGCCCTGAATAGAGCCCTGAATAGAGCCCTGAATAGAGCTCTGAATAGAGCCCTGAATAGAGCCCTGAATAGAGCCCTGAATAGAGCTCTGAATAGAGCCCTGAATAGAGCCCTGAATAGAGCCCTGAATAGAGCTCTGAATAGAGCCCTGAATAGAGCTCTGAATAGAGCCCTGAATAGAGCTCTGAATAGAGCCCTGAATAGAGCTCTGAATAGAGCCCTGAATAGAGCCCTGAATAGAGCTCTGAATAGAGCCCTGAATAGAGCCCTGAATAGAGCTCTGAATAGAGCCCTGAATAGAGCCCTGAATAGAGCCCTGAACCTGCCACTGAGACAGGATTCAGTCTAAAGCCTGAGAGACGCATCAGTTAGAGATAAGAAAATATCAGACCAAACGTCAAGGTGATGAAATTAAATGTGATGCCAGCTGATTTCTCTTAGATATCAAATTCCCTCAAACACTTTTCCAACTATCTGAAATAAGAAGCTTCCCCGGTTATTGGGGGGGGGGGGGGGGGGGGGGGGGGGTGCTTAATAACTGGCACAATCAGGGACGAGGTTTGATAACTTAAGGTTAATATCTGACATTATCAGACTTTAAGGTTTGATAATGTGAGATATAGGCTGGTGAAGGCTCAGAAAGGTTCAGTTAACACGAGCTGCTCCAGTATTAGAGGCTACTGAGAGCTCCTGGAAGACTTCACCAGATCTCCCCTGACGGTCCAGATATGAGCGCTAAGTGCACAAAGGAGAAAGGCACTTTGATCCATATCAATACTTCTACATCTCCCACTGAAACCCAAAGTCTGTGAACTATACGTGTGTTAAATCCAGGAAAACCTTAAAGTAAAACCTTCAGTCTCAAAGGTTCCATCATGGACGGGTGGATGGATAGATGGATGGATGGATGGAGGGATGGATGGAGGGATGGATGGATGGATGGATGATGGATGGATGGATGGATGGATGGATGGATGATGGATGGATGGAGGGATGGATGATGGATGGATGGATGGGTGGATGGATGATGGATGGATGGAGGGATGGATGGATGGATGGATGGATGGATGGACCAATGGGTGGATGGATGGATGGAGGGATGGATGGATGGATGGATGGACCAATGGGTGGATGGATGGATGGATGGATGGACCAATGGGTGGATGGATGGATGGAGGGATGGACCAATGGGTGGATGGATGGATGGAGGGATGATGGATGGATGGATGTATGGATGGATGGACCAATGGGTGGATGGATGGATGGAGGGTTGGATGGATGGATGGATGGACCAATGGGTGGATGGATGGATGGATGGATGGAAGGATGGACCAATGGGTGGATGGATGGATGATGGATGGATGGATGGACCAATGGGTGGATGGATGGATGGAGGGTTGGATGGATGGATGGATGGACCAATGGGTGGATGGATGGATGGATGGATGGATGATGGATGGATGGATGGATGGAAGGATGGACCAATGGGTGGATGGATGGATGGAGGGATGGATGGATGGATGGATGGATGATGGATGGATGGATGATGGATGGATGGAGGGATGGATGGATGGATGATGGATGGATGGATGGATGGAGGGATGGATGGACCAATGGGTGGATGGATGGATGGAGGGATGGATGGACCAATGGGTGGATGGATGGATGGATGGATGATGGATGATGGATGATGGATGGATGGATGGATGGATGGATGATGGATGGATGGATGGATGGAGGGATGGATGGACCAATGGGTGGATGGATGGATGGAGGGATGGATGGACCAATGGGTGGATGGATGGATGGATGATGGATGGGTGGATGGATGGATGGATGGATGGATGGACCAATGGATGGATGGATGGATGGATGGATGGATGGACCAATGGGTGGATGGATGGATGATGGATGGGTGGATGGATGGATGGATGGATGGATGGATGGACCAATGGGTGGATGGATGGATGATGGATGGGTGGATGGATGGATGGATGGATGATGGATGGATGGACCAATGGGTGGATGGATGGATGATGGATGGGTGGATGGATGGATGGATGGATGGATGGATGGATGGACCAATGGATGGATGGATGGATGGATGGATGGACCAATGGGTGGATGGATGGATGGATGGATGGATGGATGGACCAATGGATGGATGGATGGATGGATGGATGGATGGATGGATGGACCAATGGGTGGATGGATGGATGATGGATGGGTGGATGGATGGATGGATGGATGGATGGATGGACCAATGGGTGGATGGATGGATGATGGATGGGTGGATGGATGGATGGATGGATGATGGATGGATGGACCAATGGGTGGATGGATGGATGATGGATGGGTGGATGGATGGATGGATGGATGGATGGATGGACCAATGGGTGGATGGATGGATGATGGATGGGTGGATGGATGGATGGATGGATGGATGGATGGACCAATGGGTGGATGGATGGATGGATGGATGGATGGATGGACCAATGGATGGATGGATGGATGGATGGATGGATGGATGGATGGACCAATGGGTGGATGGATGGATGATGGATGGGTGGATGGATGGATGGATGGATGGATGGATGGACCAATGGATGGATGGATGGATGGGTGGATGGATGGATGGATGGATGGATGGATGGATGGACCAATGGATGGATGGATGGATGGATGGATGGATGGATGGATGGACCAATGGGTGGATGGATGGATGGATGGATGGATGGATGGATGGATGAGCATTTTATCGACTAATCAATTCACGTTTATAGTCCGTAAATCTGTGAATGAGCTGATTAAAGTGAATAAAAGAACATTAAGCAAATTCAAACAAATCACAGCAGGACACACTGAAGAGAATAAATCTGGTGTTTAAATGACAGTATGATGACCAGGAAATGTCTGTTTGAACATCTGAATCACCTAAAAGAAAGAGCTCTCTGCTCTGATTGGTCAACTCCAGTATTTTAGCAAACATTTCATTGGCTGTAAAGTTAGTACACGCTTCCTAATGCAGGATAAGTATCATCGTTATCCACAAAATCAAATGTCATTTCCCCCTTTCAAGGGTCAGATATTGATCTCTCGCTGATAAACAGACAATAGAAATGCTTTGGAATTATAGGGACTTTAGGAGGAAATGTAATGCTGCCATAAAACTAAGATGATGAGCAGCTGCAGCTTGTTTCATCCAGCAGTCGGATAAGTGATGAGAAAACACTTGGCGTTATGAGAGGGTGGGAGAAGAAAAGCTGAGCTGAGAGCAGAGAAACACCCTGTAAACACCATTAAAGATTCAGAGGGAACGTTTAGAGCTGATGGACAAAGTGAAAACACTCACATACAGATCTTCTCCTCAGAAACACTTGATGGCAAAGAGGATGTGATTAGAGCCTAATAACAGAGATGAATCACATGCTCTGAGTTTGTCAGGATAGACTTCCAGAGGAAGAGGATGAAGGCAGAACAGCCTCAGCTCAGAGAAAACAGCCATTCATCATGTTAAAGACAGCTGAACGGGAATGTTCTGGGCAGAGAAAGAACACTTTTAGGTCAATGATAGGCCCAGATAAGAAGATGGATGGATGGATGGATGGATGGATGGATGGATGGATGGATGGATGGATGGATGGATGGATAGATGGATGGAGGGATTAACGGGTGGATGGATGGACGGAAGGACAGATGGATGGACCAATGGGTGGATGGATGGACGGGTGGATGGATGGATTAACGGGTGGATGGATGGACGGATGGATGGACCAATGGGTGGATGGATGGATTAACGGGTGGATGGATGGATGGATGAATGGACGGATGGACGGATGGATTAACGGGTGGATGGATGGATGGATGGATGGAGGGATGGATAGATGGATGGATGGACCAATGGGTGGATGGATGGATGGATGGATGGATGGAGGGATGGATGGATGGATGGACCAATGGGTGGATGGATGGATGGATGGATGGAGGGATGGATAGATGGATGGAGGGTTGGATGGATGGATGGATGGATGGATAGATGGATGGATGGATGGATGGATGGATGGATGGATGGAGGGATGGATGGATGGATGGATGGATGGATGGATGGATTAACGGGTGGATGGAGGGATGGATGGATGGATGGACCAATGGGTGGATGGATGGATGGATGGATGGATGGAGGGATGGATGGATGGATGGATGGATGGAGGGATGGATGGATGGAGGGATGGATGGATAGATGGATGGAGGGTTGGATGGATGGATGGATGGATGGATAGATGGATGGATGGATGGATGGATGGATGGATGGATTAACGGGTGGATGGAGGGATGGATGGATGGATGGATGGATGGATGGAGGGATGGATGGATGGATGGATGGATGGATGGATTAACGGGTGGATGGAGGGATGGATGGATGGATGGATGGATGGAGGGATGGATGGATGGATGGATGGATGGAGGGATGGATGGATGGAGGGATGGATGGATGGATGGATGGATGGATGGATGGATGGATGGATTAACGGGTGGATGGAGGGATGGATGGATGGATGGATGGATGGATGGATGGAGGGATGGATGGATGGATGGATGGATGGATGGATGGATGGATGGATGGATAGATGGATGGAGGGTTGGATGGATGGATGGATGGATGGATAGATGGATGGATGGATGGATGGACCAATGGGTGGATGGACCAATGGGTGGATGGATGGATGGATGGATGGATGGATGGATGGATGGACCAATGGGTGGATGGATGGATGGATGGATTAACGGATAGATGGATGGATGGATGGATGGATGGACCAATGGGTGGATGGACCAATGGGTGGATGGATGGATGGATGGATGGATGGATGGATGGATGGATGGATGGATGGACCAATGGGTGGATGGATGGATGGATGGATGGATGGACCAATGGGTGGATGGACCAATGGGTGGATGGACCAATGGATGGATGGATGGATGGATGGAGGGATGGATGGATGGATGGACCAATGGGTGGATGGATGGATGGATGGATGGATTAACGGATGGATGGATGGATGGACCAATAAACTGAAACCAGACAACATGATCTCCTTTCCATAAGTAAGGTGTCATCACTTCAGCTCCACCAGCCCCAACGATGAGAGGCTGCTCAGCAAATTCCTCTTTTATTTGCACCTGTCTGTGTAATCAATAGGAGCTGCTCTGTTCGGACTCTATTCATCCGATCGATCAGGACACAGTGCAACACTAACTGCCTGATCAATACGTGACTGTGGTGTCAGCTTGAACGAAGCTTTAAGACTCCCCCGACACTGAAGCTGCAGCACAGAGACTCCACAAGCACTTCCATTTCATACTTTATTCAGTTCTCTGATCTTTCATGATGATTATTACTGTCCCTTCACATGTTAATAAAGTGTTTTGAACTGGACTGAATCAGGAAAACATCCAACCTGAGCAGATATTTGGGAGTCGATCTGACATCTGAACAGATTTAAATAACAGTTCTTTTCTCTGATCAATGATCCTTCTTTAAAACCCAGCAGAATAAAGCTGAATTGTCACTTGTTTTCGGGGATCTGTTGGACCCCGTTTTTTGTTTCCATCGGTACGTGAAGATGTCTGATCGATCAGGACGCTGCGACACAGAGGAACACTAACTGCCTGATCAATACTTGGCTGTGGTGTCAGCTGGAATGACATGAATCTCCAGAGCGTGACGCCTCAGGGCTGCTGTTAGAAACTGAACCACGGCCTGTTTCAGGAGGTTAAACTGCGGCTGTTTCAGGAGGTTAAACTGTTTCAGGAGGTTAAACTGTGGCTGTTTCAGGAGGTTAAACTGTGGCTGTTTCAGGAGGTTAAACTGTGGCTGTTTCAGGAGGTTAAACTGTTTCTGGAGGTTAAACTGTTTCAGAAGGTTAAACTGTTTCAGGAGGTTAAACTGTTTCAGAAGGTTAAACTGTTTCAGGAGGTTAAACTGTTTCAGGAGGTTAAACTGCGGCTGTTTCAGGAGGTTAAACTGTTTCAGGAGGTTAAACTGTTTCAGGAGGTTAAACTGTTTCAGAAGGTTAAACTGTTTCAGGAGGTTAAACTGTTTCAGGAGGTTAAACTGCGGCTGTTTCAGGAGGTTAAACTGTTTCAGGAGGTTAAACTGTTTCAGGAGGTTAAACTGTTTCAGGAGGTTAAACTGTTTCAGGAGGTTAAACTGTGGCTGTTTCAGGAGGTTAAACTGCGGCTGTTTCAGGAGGTTAAACTGTTTCAGGAGGTTAAACTGCGGCTGTTTCAGGAGGTTAAACTGTTTCAGGAGGTTAAACTGTTTCAGGAGGTTAAACTGTTTCAGAAGGTTAAACTGTTTCAGGAGGTTAAACTGTTTCAGGAGGTTAAACTGCGGCTGTTTCAGGAGGTTAAACTGTTTCAGGAGGTTAAACTGTGGCTGTTTCAGGAGGTTAAACTGTTTCAGGAGGTTAAACTGTTTCAGGAGGTTAAACTGTGGCTGTTTCAGGAGGTTAAACTGCGGCTGTTTCAGGAGGTTAAACTGTTTCAGGAGGTTAAACTGTGGCTGTTTCAGGAGGTTAAACTGTTTCAGGAGGTTAAACTGTGGCTGTTTCAGGAGGTTAAACTGCGGCTGTTTCAGGAGGTTAAACTGTTTCAGGAGGTTAAACTGTTTCAGGAGGTTAAACTGTTTCAGGAGGTTAAACTGTTTCAGGAGGTTAAACTGCGGCTGTTTCAGGAGGTTAAACTGTTTCAGGAGGTTAAACTGTTTCAGGAGGTTAAACTGCGGCTGTTTCAGGAGGTTAAACTGTTTCAGGAGGTTAAACTGTTTCAGGAGGTTAAACTGTTTCAGGAGGTTAAACTGTTTCAGGAGGTTAAACTGTGGCTGTTTCAGGAGGTTAAACTGTGGCTGTTTCAGGAGGTTAAACTGTGGCTGTTTCAGGAGGTTAAACTGTTTCAGGAGGTTAAACTGTTTCAGGAGGTTAAACTGTTTCAGGAGGTTAAACTGTTTCAGGAGGTTAAACTGTTTCAGGAGGTTAAACTGTGGCTGTTTCAGGAGGTTAAACTGTGGCTGTTTCAGGAGGTTAAACTGTGGCTGTTTCAGGAGGTTAAACTGTTTCAGGAGGTTAAACTGTGGCTGTTTCAGGAGGTTAAACTGTTTCAGGAGGTTAAACTGTTTCAGGAGGTTAAACTGTTTCAGGAGGTTAAACTGTTTCAGGAGGTTAAACTGCGGCTGTTTCAGGAGGTTAAACTGTTTCAGGAGGTTAAACTGCGGCTGTTTCAGGAGGTTAAACTGTTTCAGGAGGTTAAACTGTTTCAGGAGGTTAAACTGTTTCAGGAGGTTAAACTGTGGCTGTTTCAGGAGGTTAAACTGTTTCAGGAGGTTAAACTGCGGCTGTTTCAGGAGGTTAAACTGTTTCAGGAGGTTAAACTGTTTCAGGAGGTTAAACTGCGGCTGTTTCAGGAGGTTAAACTGTTTCAGGAGGTTAAACTGCGGCTGTTTCAGGAGGTTAAACTGTTTCAGGAGGTTAAACTGTGGCTGTTTCAGGAGGTTAAACTGCGGCTGTTTCAGGAGGTTAAACTGTTTCAGGAGGTTAAACTGCGGCCTGTTTCAGGAGGTTAAACTGTTTCAGGAGGTTAAACTGTTTCAGGAGGTTAAACTGTGGCTGTTTCAGGAGGTTAAACTGTTTCAGGAGGTTAAACTGCGGCTGTTTCAGGAGGTTAAACTGTTTCAGGAGGTTAAACTGTTTCAGGAGGTTAAACTGCGGCTGTTTCAGGAGGTTAAACTGCGGCTGTTTCAGGAGGTTAAACTGTTTCAGGAGGTTAAACTGCGGCTGTTTCAGGAGGTTAAACTGCGGCTGTTTCAGGAGGTTAAACTGTGGCTGTTTCAGGAGGTTAAACTGTTTCAGGAGGTTAAACTGCGGCTGTTTCAGGAGGTTAAACTGCGGCTGTTTCAGGAGGTTAAACTGTTTCAGGAGGTTAAACTGCGGCTGTTTCAGGAGGTTAAACTGTTTCAGGAGGTTAAACTGCGGCTGTTTCAGGAGGTTAAACTGTTTCAGGAGGTTAAACTGTTTCAGGAGGTTAAACTGTGGCTGTTTCAGGAGGTTAAACTGTTTCAGGAGGTTAAACTGTGGCTGTTTCAGGAGGTTAAACTGTGGCTGTTTCAGGAGGTTAAACTGCGGCTGTTTCAGGAGGTTAAACTGTTTCAGGAGGTTAAACTGTGGCTGTTTCAGGAGGTTAAACTGCGGCTGTTTCAGGAGGTTAAACTGTTTCAGGAGGTTAAACTGCGGCTGTTTCAGGAGGTTAAACTGTTTCAGGAGGTTAAACTGTGGCTGTTTCAGGAGGTTAAACTGTTTCAGGAGGTTAAACTGCGGCTGTTTCAGGAGGTTAAACTGTTTCAGGAGGTTAAACTGCGGCTGTTTCAGGAGGTTAAACTGTGGCTGTTTCAGGAGGTTAAACTGTTTCAGGAGGTTAAACTGCGGCGGTTTCAGGAGGTTAAACTGCGGCTGTTTCAGGAGGTTAAACTGTTTCAGGAGGTTAAACTGCGGCTGTTTCAGGAGGTTAAACTGTTTCAGGAGGTTAAACTGTTTCAGGAGGTTAAACTGCGGCTGTTTCAGGAGGTTAAACTGTTTCAGGAGGTTAAACTGTGGCTGTTTCAGGAGGTTAAACTGTTTCAGGAGGTTAAACTGCGGCTGTTTCAGGAGGTTAAACTGTTTCAGGAGGTTAAACTGTGGCTGTTTCAGGAGGTTAAACTGTTTCAGGAGGTTAAACTGTGGCTGTTTCAGGAGGTTAAACTGTTTCAGGAGGTTAAACTGCGGCTGTTTCAGGAGGTTAAACTGTTTCAGGAGGTTAAACTGCGGCTGTTTCAGGAGGTTAAACTGCGGCTGTTTCAGGAGGTTAAACTGCGGCTGTTTCAGGAGGTTAAACTGTTTCAGGAGGTTAAACTGTTTCAGGAGGTTAAACTGCGGCTGTTTCAGGAGGTTAAACTGTTTCAGGAGGTTAAACTGTTTCAGGAGGTTAAACTGCGGCTGTTTCAGGAGGTTAAACTGTTTCAGGAGGTTAAACTGTGGCTGTTTCAGGAGGTTAAACTGTTTCAGGAGGTTAAACTGCGGCTGTTTCAGGAGGTTAAACTGTTTCAGGAGGTTAAACTGCGGCTGTTTCAGGAGGTTAAACTGCGGCTGTTTCAGGAGGTTAAACTGCGGCTGTTTCAGGAGGTTAAACTGTTTCAGGAGGTTAAACTGCGGCTGTTTCAGGAGGTTAAACTGTTTCAGGAGGTTAAACTGTTTCAGGAGGTTAAACTGCGGCTGTTTCAGGAGGTTAAACCTTCGTTTAAACTCTGACCAACACTCAGAGAACCTGCTGCAGTCTTTGTTGACCTCAGTCAGAACTGTTCTGACTGATGAGTGTCAGCAGAGCAGAAGCTCGCCATCGTGCTGACGGCGGCTCATCAGTTCAACCTGCTGCTGCCTCACTGGCTGTCTGACAGACTTAGATTTAAATCTCACTAATTACTTTAAGCCTTGCTGGATCAGAGCGCAGCATTAATCACACCGAAGCTTTTAACGACGAGCCGAATCCAGGAGCTCTGTGTGGGACATAAAGAGCCAATACCAGGAGATAAAGTCTGAGCTGCGCTCTGACATTTATTAACAAACTGGAACCGTTTGCATCAGAAGCGTCCAACACTTACAAATACCTTCAGAACCAATCAGCTCATTGCTCACTGTCACAGAGCTGATATGAGCCGGCCAGAGGCTAAAACTACAGCTTCTGCAGTCACTTCATGAACAGTTTCTGTCACCTTGTTGGAAAATGTCAAGAAGAGGAACTCATGTCCGTCCATCATCTTCCTCTTATCTGAGGCCGGGTCACAGAACCAGCAGGTCCAGGAGGGAAACCCATCATCCCTCCCCAGCCCCTACCCGGATGATGAAGCTCCTCCCCCCGGATGGTGTAGCTCCTCCCCCCGGATGGTGGAGCTCCTCCCCCCGGATGGTGGAGCTCCTCCCCGGATGGTGGAGCTCCTCCCCCCGGATGGTGGAGCTCCTCCCTCTGGATGGTGGAGCTCCTCCCCCGGATGGTGGAGCTCCTCCCCCTATCTCTAAGTCTGAGCCCCGCCCCCCTCTGAAGGAAACCACGACCTCCTTCTTTGGGTCAGAACCCAGATCTGTGAGCTCAGGTGAGGGTTGGAACAAAGATGGAGCAGGAACCTGAAAGCTTCTCCTTCCGGCTCAGCTTCACCAAACGGACCGGAGCAGCGCCCTCATTACTGCTGACGAAGCCCCGATCCGTCTGTCCATCTCTGATCCAACTCACCATCACTCAGAACCAGAACCAGAGATGCTGAAACTGCTCCAGCTGAGGCAGAGACTCAGCCCGACCCGGAGGTTCAGAACCAGGTCCAGAGATGCTGAAACTGCTCCAGCTGAGGCAGAGACTCAGCCCGACCCGGAGGATCAGAACCAGGTCCAGAGATGCTGAAACTGCTCCAGCTGAGGCAGAGACTCAGCCCGACCCGGAGGATCAGAACCAGGTCCAGAGATGCTGAAACTGCTCCAGCTGAGGCAGGGACTCATCCCGACCCGGATGAGCTGTGAACTGATCCAGAGCAGCTGAAGAAGCCAACAGAACCACATCATCTGCAGACAGCAGAGATGTAACCCTGAGGTCCCAAAGCAGACACCCCCCCCCCCCGACCGCACCTCCAGATCCTGTCCATGAAAACCACAAACAGGACCGGAGACGAGGGGCAGCCCTGATGGAGTCCAACATGCTCCGTGAACCAGAACCGCTTTGGACCCAGAATGCAGAGATGGTTCTTACTTTGGTCACACAGGGACTGATTAGCCTGGAAAAGCCACTATGGTACCACATGCTCCCGCAGAACCCCTCGAGGGGCATGGTCTTAAACCTTCTCCAAGTCCACAAAACACAACTGGATGGTCGAACTCCCCGGACCCCCTCTATCGAGGTAAAGATCTGGTTTCCACTGAAATGCTAACGTTAAATGTTCCCTTATGTGTTCCGCTCAGTGGACCCGATGAGTGAACCGGCTGCTTCCTGCTGAGATGCTGCAGCATTGAGGCTGTGCTATCGTGCTAAGCTAACTGGCTTTACAATGACACACTGTTCAGTATTTTCTCTTTTCTTTGAAATGCTCCCAAACACTTTTTCTCTGATTTTCTCTGATTTTGTTCATGGTTTTCTCCATCAGATCAAGCTTTAGAGGTGGAATATGACTGCTGCAGAGATCCCGAATAAAAAGCTCAGGATCAGATTGGTTATTTTACCCCAAACCTATGAGCAAGGCAGTTTTTTTAATGTTGTATTGAATTCAAACACATTTCCTTTGTGGCTTTTTTCCATTTGCATTCTGTAACCTGCTTTGATCTCATGGTGACATCATCATAGCTCCACATGAAGCGGTTGGAGAGGTGAGGAAGCTGCGTCCTGCACCCCCGCTGCTCTGTAGATACGCTACAGTATGCAGGGAATATAACCTCCCTCTCCAGCGTCAGGTTTCAGCCCAGATCTGAGTCCGGTGAAGTGTGAAGACTCAGTCCTGCTCTCAGCTGTGATGATTCACACGAAGCAGAAAGTCAAACTGCCTTTGGCCTCAGGACTGTGAGGATGGAAAACTTTGGCTTGTTTTACATCAGCAGATGTAGCTTTTAACAGATATTCACAGGAAGAAGCCAGCAAACATCTGAGAAACAGTTTATTTCTGCCGACAGAACCAAGGAGCAGCAGCTTTTCTGCTCCTGGTGGTTCAGGCGGAGCAGCTTTCAGTTTGTTCTGGTGAAGAGGAGCCGAGCGGATCCGGCTCAGAACAAACCGACAGCTTTGCATTAACGCAGCAGCTTTAATGGCGTTCGTGTGCAGCTCTGAGCTGCTCTGTATGTCGCACTGAACCCTCTGAACTCATTAATATTCTCCTGACAGCACGCAGTCAGATCATTGAGGCTGAAAACACACTCAGACACACAACAACATCCCGGTAGAGCAGAAGCAGAACCGTTCCTGCAGCTCAGATTGTTTCTGAGCTGCAGGAACCTGCCTCAGAGCAGGGCTTGGATGAATGAAGCCCTGTTCCAGCCTGCAGGTGCAGCTGAGAGGAAGACTGCAGTCTGCTTTCTGTCAGGGGCAGAGCTGCAGAGGCCTCTAAAAGTTCTGCTTCTGGAGTCACCTGAACCGGTTCTGGATGTTCACAGAGGAGCAACAACACCGGAGTCCAAATGTTTCCATTCTTCACAGTTTTCAGACACAAACAGCATCATCTGAACTGTTCCTGCACCCAAAGCCTGACCATGTGACTCCAGTCCGGTTACATGATGGTACCGGGCCTCAGCGGCTCCGACCCAAAAGGTTTAAGACAATTCATGCAGGAAATACAGTTCAAAGGTTTAACGCATCAGGACATAAGAAAAAACACCCAGAGTCATTATTTACTGGATAAAACTGACACTGAACACAGCAGCAGGGTGTGAGAAACTAAGTGAACCCTTCCTGCTTCCTCAGGAACTAAGAGGAACTAAGAGGGTAAGAAGCAGCCAGGAGCTGCTGATCAATGCTCTGATTAACTGATCAATGCTCTGATTAACTGATCAATGCTCTGATTAACTGATCAATGCTCTGATTCACTGATCCTCAGCTCTATAAAAGCAGGAGTTCTGTCAGTTCTGCACTTTGTTAACACACAGGATGGAAAACAGGAAGCTGGAAACTTTCCAAACAAAACAGGAAACTAAGAAAAACAAACTGAACCCATTTCCACCCGAAGCTTTAGCAGCCAGATCCAGAACATTAAAAGGTGTTCAGCCCAAACCTGAAGAACCAACCGAAATACACCCACAGAAGGAGCAACACCCACAGAAGAGGCAACGCCCACAGAAGGAGCAACACCCACAGAAGGAGCAACACCCACAGAAGGAGCAACACCCACAGAAGGAGCAACACCCACAGAAGAAGCAACACCCACAGAAGGAGCAACACCCACAGAAGAGGCAACACCCACAGAAGGAGCAACACCCACAGAAGGAGCAACACCCACAGAAGAGGCAACACCCACAGAAGAGGCAACACCCACAGAAGAGGCAACACCCACAGAAGAGGCAACACCCACAGAAGGAGCAACACCCACAGAAGAGGCAACACCCACAGAAGGAGCAACACCCACAGAAGGAGCAACACCCACAGAAGGAGCAACACCCACAGAAGGAGCAACACCCACAGAAGAGGCAACACCCACAGAAGAAGCAACACCCACAGAAGAGGCAACACCCACAGAAGAAGCAACACCCACAGAAGAAGCAACACCCACAGAAGGAGCAACACCCACAGAAGGAGCAACACCCACAGAAGGAGCAACACCCACAGAAGGAGCAACACCCACAGAAGAGGCAACACCCACAGAAGAGGCAACACCCACAGAAGAAGCAACACCCACAGAAGGAGCAACACCCACAGAAGGAGCAACACCCACAGAAGAGGCAACACCCACAGAAGGAGCAACACCCACAGAAGAAGCAACACCCACAGAAGAGGCAACACCCACAGAAGAAGCAACACCCACAGAAGAAGCAACACCCACAGAAGAAGCAACACCCACAGAAGAAGCAACACCCACAGAAGAGGCAACACCCACAGAAGAAGCAACACCCACAGAAGAGGCAACACCCACAGAAGGGGCAACACCCACAGAAGGAGCAACACCCACAGAAGGAGCAACACCCACAGAAGAGGCAACACCCACAGAAGAAGCAACACCCACAGAAGAGGCAACACCCACAGAAGAAGCAACACCCACAGAAGAAGCAACACCCACAGAAGAAGCAACACCCACAGAAGAAGCAACACCCACAGAAGAGGCAACACCCACAGAAGAAGCAACACCCACAGAAGAGGCAACACCCACAGAAGAGGCAACACCCACAGAAGAAGCAACACCCACAGAAGGGGCAACACCCACAGAAGAGGCAACACCCACAGAAGAAGCAACACCCACAGAAGAGGCAACACCCACAGAAGAGGCAACACCCACAGAAGAGGCAACACCCACAGAAGGAGCAACACCCACAGAAGGAGCAACACCCACAGAAGAGGCAACACCCACAGAAGGAGCAACACCCACAGAAGGAGCAACACCCACAGAAGAGGCAACACCCACAGAAGAGGCAACACCCACAGAAGAAGCAACACCCACAGAAGAGGCAACACCCACAGAAGGAGCAACACCCACAGAAGGAGCAACACCCACAGAAGAGGCAACACCCACAGAAGAAGCAACACCCACAGAAGAGGCAACACCCACAGAAGAGGCAACACCCACAGAAGAAGCAACACCCACAGAAGAAGCAACACCCACAGAAGAGGCAACACCCACAGAAGAGGCAACACCCACAGAAGAAGCAACACCCACAGAAGGAGCAACACCCACAGAAGAGGCAACACCCACAGAAGAAGCAACACCCACAGAAGAGGCAACACCCACAGAAGGAGCAACACCCACAGAAGGGGCAACACCCACAGAAGGAGCAACACCCACAGAAGAAGCAACACCCACAGAAGGAGCAACACCCACAGAAGAGGCAACACCCACAGAAGAAGCAACACCCACAGAAGAGGCAACACCCACAGAAGGAGCAACACCCACAGAAGGGGCAACACCCACAGAAGGAGCAACACCCACAGAAGAAGCAACACCCACAGAAGGAGCAACACCCACAGAAGAGGCAACACCCACAGAAGAAGCAACACCCACAGAAGAGGCAACACCCACAGAAGAGGCAACACCCACAGAAGGAGCAACACCCACAGAAGGGGCAACACCCACAGAAGGAGCAACACCCACAGAAGAAGCAACACCCACAGAAGGAGCAACACCCACAGAAGGGGCAACACCCACAGAAGAGGCAACACCCACAGAAGGAGCAACACCCACAGAAGGGGCAACACCCACAGAAGGAGCAACACCCACAGAAGAAGCAACACCCACAGAAGAGGCAACACCCACAGAAGAGGCAACACCCACAGAAGGAGCAACACCCACAGAAGGGGCAACACCCACAGAAGGAGCAACACCCACAGAAGGAGCAACACCCACAGAAGAAGCAACACCCACAGAAGGAGCAACACCCACAGCATGAAGCTGGGATAAATCCACAGAGCCACTGATCTGAAACGGGGAGAAAACCGGACTGTTCACCACTGAGTTTTACCACGATGCCTCCATCAGGCCAACATGCAACAAACCAGGACTGTAAGAATAAATCAGCTCTGAAATCATGTAAAACTGCCCGTTTGTTTGGATTTTCTCTCTTTGTTTGAGGAAAATCAGCAGATTCAGTCATAAATTAAACCATTTTGAACAAAGCTTTGATTTATTCTTTTATGATGGAATGAAACTGTTTCCAGGTCAGGACGTTTTTTAACTTTCAAACTTTAACCCATGAGATCGAGATGACCGACAGCAATGGATGTTAACGCAGGTACATCAACAGCCCCGACCCAGACCCAGACCCAGACCCAGAGTCCTGACCCAGACCCAGACCCAGAGTCCTGACCCAGACCCAAACCCAGAGTCCTGACCCAGACCCAGAGTCCTGATCCAGACCCAGACCCAGAGTCCTGACCCAGACCCAGACCCAGAGTCCTGACCCAGACCCAGAGTCCTGATCCAGACCCAGACCCAGAGTCCTGATCCAGACCCAGACCCAGAGTCCTGACCCAGACCCAGACCCAGACCCAGACCCAGAGTCCTGATCAACATTTCTCCAGCTTTCTGAAGCTCTTTCAGTTTTTCTTTGGACATTTTCTGCTTTTTCTCTCATCTTCAGCCCTTGTTCCTGAGCATTTTCAGTGTTTTTTCTTTGTTCAGCCACTTAACTCTGACCTTTGAACCCTTCAGGCAGAAAAAAGGCTCCTAACTCAAGGGATGAACCAGTGTTGTGTCGACACAGAACAGACAACTTAGCAAAGAAGCCGTTTTAAACTGGATCTTTAGGCACTTTGTCACAAAGACACATCATTTGTTCCCATTTCTTTAGCTGCATCTATGAAAAACAGCAAAGAAAACACAGTTTGACAGACAGAAAATAGGATTTCTGCAGCAACAAGGTGATTCCCAAAGAGCTATTAGCTGAAAACTTGGCATATCTCAGCATGGTGTGCAGTGTGTCCTTAAAACATTTGAGGAAACTGGACAAGTGGAGGACAAAAGAAGAAGTGTCAGGCCTAAAAAACTATCTCCAGCAGATGAACAGGATCTGAAAGTGATGTCCTTAAGAAAGAGGAAAAAATCCAGCTGTGACCTGACAGGACCTGAGAGATGCATCTGGACCTTCAGCTGATCCATCTACTGTTGGCCCAAGCCTCATCAGAAATGGTCTCCATGGAAGGGTGGCTGTCAAGAAGCCGTTCTTAAGGAAGGGAAACAGGGAGAAAAGGCTGAGCTGTGCCAAATGACTCAAGAAGTGGACTGAAAATCAGTGGCAACAGGTCTTATGGAGGGATGAATCCTCCCCAGAGCCCGGACCTCAACATTATTGAAGCAGTGTGGGATCATCTGACAGAGAACGGAACAAAAGGCAGCCCACATCCAAAGAAGAGCTTTGGGATGTCCTTCAAGAAGCCTGGAGAACTATTCCTGAAGACTCCTTAAAGAAATGACAGAAAGCTTGTCTCAGAGGGTTCAGGCTGTGTTGGAGAATAAAGGAGCTCAGACCAGAGATTCACTTTAAAGCTGCTGAGAACTGATAAAAACTCTGTTTCTGCCTCAGATTCTGGGTTTAGGTTCATGTTTGACTGAAACAAATATCTGGTGAAAATGAGAAGGATATTCCTGATATAAAATGTGAATCCTGGTTTGTTTTCAGTCTGATTTAATGATGGATCAGCTGCAGCTTCACTTTACGGCCACAACAAACACATTTGGAGTCAGAACCTAAAGATCCGACGCTTTTAACAAAGTCTTCTGGTTTTATTCAACAGTCTCCTCGTGTCTAACAGTAATCTGATTACATGTGACCCCCCCCCCCACACAGACGTCACACAGGTTCTGACACAACGTTATGTAATGGTGCAACACAGACAAAAACAGCTCCACAGCTCCACAGAACCAGCAGAACCAGCAGAACCAGCAGAACCAGCAGAGCGCCGTGAACACACCGAGCAGCTCAGGGTGTTTCCTCACACACACACACATCAAAGCTTACCTCGTTCCTTTATCTCCCATCCTGACGAAGCCGATGAGCCGACAGCAGCCGGACGGAGAGATGGAGGAGGAAGAAGAGGAGGAGGATGGGGGGATGCCGTCACCGTGGAAACTGAGGGGAGGATGTGTGTGTCTCAGGAAGCCGTCGTCATGCCGTCAGATTGTGCTCAGCGGGAGGAATAACCTCCTTCTGAGCTGCGACCGAGTGAAGGCTGCTGCTCCTCCTCTCCTTCCTCCCCCTCATTAGCAGTAAGATGTGTTCAAACAGCCCAGAGGCCACGCTGTATTTCTGTCTTTCACATCTCGCTGCCCTCCACTGAAACTACCAAATCTGTTCAAACCAGGAGAGAAGAAAAACATCCGTTCACAGCTTCTTCTGGAATGAAACACATTTTACTGAATTTAATGCCCTCACCTGTCAGACTCCATAAAGAAACTGAGTGTTTAACCCCAAACTGAACTGAAACACCCTTCAGTCTGTGCCTCAGGTTATTTATGTTTCTGTGTGTTGGTTTTCTGTCTTTTGGTGTCTTTGTTTTTCCTGATAATCTGTTTTACTTTTCAGTTCACAGTGTTAGATTCACCAGAAACAGAGCTGTCCAGGTCACCTGTCAGAAGTTGTTGTCACTTCCTGTTGGTTCTCTGGTCAGTTCCTGTTGGTTCTCTGGTCAGTTCCTGTTGGTTCTCTGGTCAGTTCCTGTTGGTTCTCTGGTCACTTCCTGTTGGTTCTCTGGTCACTTCCTGTTGGTTCTCTGGTCAGTTCCTGTTGGTTCTCTGGTCAGTTCCTGTTGGTTCTCTGGTCAGTTCCTGTTGGTTCTCTTGTCACTTCCTGTTGGTTCTCTGGTCACTTCCTGTTGGTTCTCTGGTCACTTCCTGTTGGTTCTCTGGTCACTTCCTGTTGGTTCTCTGGTCAGTTCCTGTTGGTTCTCTGGTCAGTTCCTATTGGTTCTCTGGTCAGTTCCTGTTGATTCTCTGGTCACTTCCTGTTGGTTCTCTGGTCACTTCCTGTTGGTTCTCTTGTCACTTCCTGTTGGTTCTCTGGTCAGTTCCTGTTGGTTCTCTTGTCACTTCCTGTTGGTTCTCTGGTCAGTTCCTGTTGGTTCTCTTGTCACTTCCTGTTGGTTCTCTGGTCAGTTCCTGTTGGTTCTCTTGTCACTTCCTATTGGTTCTCTTGTCACTTCCTGTTGGTTCTCTGGTCAGTTCCTATTGGTTCTCTGGTCAGTTCCTATTGGTTCTCTTGTCACTTCCTGTTGGTTCTCTGGTCAGTTCCTGTTGGTTCTCTTGTCACTTCCTGTTGGTTCTCTGGTAAGTTCCTGTTGGTTCTCTTGTCACTTCCTGTTGGTTCTCTGGTCAGTTCCTGTTGGTTCTCTTGTCACTTCCTATTGGTTCTCTTGTCACTTCCTGTTGGTTCTCTGGTCAGTTCCTATTGGTTCTCTTGTCAGTTCCTATTGGTTCTCTGGTCAGTTCCTGTTGGTTCTCTTGTCACTTCCTGTTGGTTCTCTTGTCAGTTCCTATTGGTTCTCTTGTCACTTCCTGTTGGTTCTCTGGTCAGTTCCTGTTGGTTCTCTGGTCACTTCCTGTTGGTTCTCTTGTCAGTTCCTATTGGTTCTCTTGTCACTTCCTGTTGGTTCTCTGGTCAGTTCCTGTTGGTTCTCTTGTCAGTTCCTGTTGGTTCTCTGGTCAGTTCCTTTACTCCTGGTCAGTAAATCATGACATAAACATGAAAAATAAATACTCAGGACCACACAAAGGTTGTTTTGTAATATTTTATTAGTTAAAGTGTTTGTAAGCTCTGCAGGTGGAGATGCAGCTCAAAATGACGAAGAAGAGGAGTCAGTTTCTGTGCCCTTCATCGGATCCTTTAAAGCAGAACCAGAGCATGTTCTGCTTCACTCCTGAGGTGCACCACAGGGCTCAGTATGAGGACCTCTGCTTGTTCTAATTCTAGGAGGAGCCCGACCTCCTCTGACAGAATCAAGAGCAGCTGTGTGCATCATGAGAAACATTAAAAAAAGCTAAATTAACTTCATCCAGGTGGATCAAGCATTTTATGACATTTTCAAAAATTAAATCCACATTTGGGATTTTTGTTTTTGCAGCAGCACGAGTTGAAACAAGTCTGAGGCTGAAAGAGAAGAGAAACTCAAAGTAAATAATCAATTTGATAAAAACTGCTGATCCTGATCAGTGGTTTCACTGTGCAGCTGTGGGTCTGCTCGGAGGCAGCAGCTGCTTCCTGTTTCATCATTAATGACCTCTGTGTCAAACAGCCTGAAGGGCCGAAGCCTGTCCTCGTCCTCATCATCACCTCATATTTTTAAACCTCGATGACATTTCTTCAACAGTCTGTCATGAGGAAAAACGCCTCCGAGCACGACAGGATGAGTTCTGCAGTTACTCATGTACAAAGACTTGTGTGGCTTTCCTACTGAAACATGGCGGACGCTCAAACCGAAATGCCCTCCAATGTACAAAAATACCCGGGTGTATCAATGCGTGAATCCAAGCACATTTATTTTGTACATCCCAGTCAACGTGGAATCGAGCGCACATGTCGGAGACTCCTCTCTTTGCACGATCAGAAAATAAAGCAAAAAGAATGAGTAAGACGGGAAAAACTTAAGAACTTAACGGAAATCTAGATGGAGGTGCTACTTTCTGATGTGGAGGCCCACAAAAATGTGTTCTTTGGCAGCTGTCCTACGATACAAGCAGCAAATGTAAGAGGAGTGTGTGTGTGTGTGTGTGGGGGGGGGGGGGGGGGGGGGGGGGGGGGGGTCTGAGACACAAGCAGAGGTGAAGAAGAAGTGGTCCGATATTAAGGTGAAGCGGAGACTGGCTGCCCACCGCCGAAGTGTGGCCAAAACAGGTGGGGGGCCAGGAGAAGAGGGGCCCACCCTGTTTGAACAGAGAGTCGGCCCAACAATGGGTGAAACTGCTCTCTCAGGTGGTGGGTGTGGGAGTGTGGGTGACTCTGATTAAAGGTAAATACCTGTATTTGTGTAACTCACAACAAACGTGTTCATACAGTAACCAGAGCAGAAGTGCGCCGGGGAAAAGGTGAGGCTGATTCAGACATTTCACACTTTAGGCACAGAGTTATTAACATTTGCACACAGAGACGATCAGGGGCTTGTTAGAAAGATCTTTAGTTGTTGTTTAACCAGTAAAAAACAGCAAGTTACTAACTTTAACCACCAACTATGATGCTGTGAAGATGGGATAGAAACTGGAGGGGGGGGGGTTACTCACCAAGAAGCCACCCACCGCGCACAGTGCCAGGTTGTAGTCTGTTCCCAACAGTTCTGTTACTGAATGTATGAATCATGCGTTGAACCAGCTCCCCCCCAACAAAGCATTTGCACATCACATACAATCTGTACATTGATGGAATGAAAATGTTTCTTGTTGATATACAAATTCCTCATGTGATGGGCTTTTATAGCACTCTGTGTGTGCAGTCGATAGCTCTGATTACATTAAGAAAACCGGCTCTCGCTTCAAATTGCGCTTCAATGTTGGCCTGTTGAACTGCATTGTGGGAATTTGATACACCTGCTGAGATGCAGATAATTCTCCCACTCGGCTCGGCTCAGGGTCGACTGGCACAGTCCCAATCGGTTGGCAGTTCCCTCTGAATGCCCCGGTTGCTTAAACCCCAGCGAGCACGTCACCTGTGGCAGGAGCAGCGCACGGCTCCTCGCTGTTTCAGTTCCAGGAGGATTGCCCTCAAAACGGCTGATGAGCCAGTTGTCATCATGCAAATCCTCTCAGTCTCTGAACACACGCTCTCTCCTTATTACACCATTTATAAAGTCTTCCAACTTCCACTTTTTTGAGCGTAAGCACCCTTTGTACATGAGGCCCCTGGCGTTCACATCAAGCCCTGGTCTGATCCGTTCCTGTGCTGCAGCTATTGGTAACATTCTGGAAAGCAGCACCAGCTGGGCTTCCATCACAGTTTTTAGAAGATTAGGAAAAGGCGACAGGAAACTTTAAAAACAGATAAAAGGTTTCATCAACTCACTTTTTAGCTGTTTTTTTGTGTGTTTTAAATGAGAGTCTGAACATCAGGGGCAGTAAAAACAACTGAATGTTGTTAAAATAATGTTACTCACCGACTGTTTCTGGTCTGAGCCGACAAATAATAAACTCTGTGACTGACCGGCATCTTCCCAGATATGAGGTAAATATAGACTGAAGACACGTCTGTTCTGTCAAGATTAATTATTCTAATTGTTGAAGATGATTTAACCTCCCCAACACATTCATACAGCATTATTTATGGCTTTATGATGCATCTATTATTGTTTTTATTTTACTTTAATGTGTTTAATCATTTTGATTTGATCGTCTACTTGTGATGCGCATTAAACAGATTGATTCTAGTCCCAAGTAATAGTAATAATAGGTTTTCTGTTACATAAACTATAGCTTAACTTTCATTAATTTGAATGACTTATTTAAGTAGCAGCAGCAGCAGAAGAAGAAGCAGCAGCAGCAGCAGCAGAAGAAGAAGCAGCAGCAGCAGAAGAAGCAACAGCAGAAGAAGAAGCAGCAGCAGCAGTAGCAGCAGAAGAAGAAGCAGCAGAAGAAGAAGCAGCAGCAGAAGAAGAAGCAGCAGAAGAAGAAGCAGCAGAAGAAGAAGCAGCAGCAGCAGAAGCAGCAGCAGCAGAAGAAGCAGCAGAAGAAGAAGCAGCAGCAGCAGCAGCAGCAGAAGAAGCAGCAGCAGCAGCAGAAGAAGAAGAAGCAGCAGCAGCAGCAGCAGCAGTAGCAGCAGCAGAAGAAGAAGAAGCAGCAGCAGCAGCAGAAGAAGAAGAAGCAGCAGCAGTAGCAGCAGAAGAAGAAGCAGCAGCAGAAGAAGTAGCAGCAGCAGAAGAAGAAGAAGCAGCAGCAGCAGCAGCAGAAGAAGAAGCAGCAGCAGAAGAAGAAGCAGCAGCAGCAGCAGCAGTAGCAGCAGAAGAAGAAGCAGCAGCAGCAGAAGAAGAAGCAGCAGCAGCAGCAGCAGCAGAAGAAGAAGAAGCAGCAGCAGCAGCAGCAGCAGCAGAAGAAGAAGCAGCAGCAGCAGCAGAAGAAGAAGCAGCAGCAGCAGAAGAAGAAGAAGCAGCAGCAGCAGAAGAAGAAGCAGCAGCAGAAGCAGCAGAAGAAGAAGAAGCAGCAGCAGCAGCAGCATAATCACTTGGTCCTGCCTCCAGCCTTAGCTTTAACGTGTTGGTTGGGTTTTCCTTTTCTTTTGAAGATCGAGGAGCTCAAAGAAAAGAAGCATCAGATCTGAAACAGCTAAATGGAAAACGGAGAGTTTGGACCAAATAAATACCAGGAAGCGCCTGTTTTTAAAGGAACGCCATCATCAAACTGTCACTGTGAACACTTTGATCAGCTTTAAAGTGTGGTGGCGTTCACACTGGGAAACCATTAGAACTATGACTTAAACTGGGCAGAACCGGACCAAAGCAAACACAACATGAGCTGAAAAGGTTCTTTTTCCTTGTCGATGTGACCAAAGTTCCTGGGAAGTTGTAAGCTGGACGCTTCATATGTAATCCAACAAGCTGCTGAGACTCAGACTGGTTCTAAAATCATTTCACAGACACAGATGTTCACAGGTGATTAAAGTTTTAATGTTAGAATATTTCAAATGAATTAAACTTCACACAGATCCTCCCTTTAAGGCCCCAAAGGTCAAACAGGAATAAATAACACTGAAAACACAACAAACTGTTGGTTTTAGAGTGAAACCATCAGCCGGAACATCTGGACAGAACCAGGAACCAGTCAGAAAAACAACAAACGGGTTAGTTCAGATTTTAGCTTCTTTAATGATCAAAGGTCCAAACTGGACCACAGGTCCAACAGAAACCTGCCACCAGGACTCAGTTATCTCTGAGCTTAACCAGGACCCACACGGACCGGGTCAGGCTGTTTAACAGAGACTCTCTGAGGGATGGAGACACTGGTGGAAGTGGAGGGCCAGATGGTCCAAAAACACAGAACTTTTGTAGATTCTAGCCTTGTGTCAGCGTCCAGAACCAGTTCTCATTTCCGACCAACTAAAACCAGAAATTAGTCCCAGTCAGAGTTCCTCCTCCAACCAGGTTCTGGTACTTCAGCCGGTTCAGAACTGGTCCAGTTTTTCATGTTCTCCCTGTCGGATCAGACAGAGCAGAACTACACTGGTTCTGGAGGTCACAAAGTTTCAGTTGGACTGGCTGGTCTTTCTCACCCCGCCCCCTGATGGATGAAGCTCTTGGATCTAGACTAATAAATGCAGTTGGTGGTGATCTGGGACTACTTTCCTGTTGGAGAGGACCCAGAACTGAACCAGAACTGGAACCATTTTGGTATAAACAGGAATGTGTGTGGAAGTGGACGCCACCTCCGTCCTCCTGAAGATGATTTCTGACCCTTATTTATGGGTTTAGTTGGATTATTTGTTCAGATTTCAGATCATTAGGGTTAGAAGAAAACTTTTATTTAAGTTCTGTTCGGTTTTGTATGGAACCCAAATGTGGACCACCCAGCAGGAGATAAATAACCTGGACTCTGAACACTGCCTCGGTTCTGCCTGGATCCCTCTGAGCCTGCAGCCGGTCGCTTTGGATTAACTCCACTGCTGAGAGCAGAGAGCAGCGTGTATCTGACATAAATTCCCTTTTCTCCAGTTCAGTTGTGGATCTGAGGTTTCAGAACCAGCAATAGCTTCAATCCAGGTACAATCGGACCTAAAACTAATTCCCTTTTCCACCTTAGAAACCCTCCCAGGAACTCATCACGCCCTAAAGCTGCATCTCTTTTCTCTTTTCTCCCAGCAAACAGTCTTTTAGAGCTCAGGTTTTTCATTTTGTTCCGACAGGAAACGATAGGAGCAGCTGTGCGGCGCCGGTGTCTGTGGCGGGTCTGAGCTGCTGAATGCAGCTCCAACAGGACCGATTCCACCAGCTGTGGTGGAGATTAAATGGCAGAAATAACATAGAGGGATTACTCGACCAATCAGAAATAGTAGTCTCTGCAAGCCCCGCCCCCAAAGGTACCAGGTACTCTCAAAGTTACTCACTGTTCCTTTGTTTTTCTCAACCCCTTCACCTCCCCACCCTGAATAAAACATGCTAAAAGTCCCACATTAACACCAGATAACAGACATGTTTTATCTGAATTATTCCATGAATTAAGGTGTCTTCATGTTCAAAATATTTCAGTAAACTGATGATTGAAATAAAATGTTGTACCAGTGAAGCTGTTAGCTCATGCAGCTAACAGGAAGTGTTCGGCCGTTAGCTCATGCAGCTAACAGGAAGTGTTCGGCCGTTAGCTCATGCAGCTAACAGGAAGTGTTTGGCCGTTAGCTCATGCAGCTAACAGGAAGTGTTTGGCCGTTAGCTCATGCAGCTAACAGGAAGTGTTTGGCCGTTAGCTCATGCAGCTAACAGGAACTGTTTGGCCGTTAGCTGATGCAGCTAACAGGAAGTGTTTGGTCGTTAGCTCATGCAGCTAACAGGAAGTGTTTGGCCGTTAGCTCATGCAGCTAACAGGAAGTGTTTGGCCGTTAGCTCATGCAGCTAACAGGAAGTGTTTGGCCGTTAGCTCATGCAGCTAACAGGAACTGTTTGGCCGTTAGCTGATGCAGCTAACAGGAAGTGTTTGGTCGTTAGCTCATGCAGCTAACAGGAAGTGTTTGGCCGTTAGCTCATGCAGCTAACAGGAAGTGTTTGGCCGTTAGCTCATGCAGCTAACAGGAACTGTTTGGCCGTTAGCTGATGCAGCTAACAGGAAGTGTTTGGTCGTTAGCTCATGCAGCTAACAGGAAGTGTTTGGCCGTTAGCTCATGCAGCTAACAGGAACTGTTTGGCCGTTAGCTGATGCAGCTAACAGGAAGTGTTTGGTCGTTAGCTCATGCAGCTAACAGGAAGTGTTTGGCTATTAGCTCATGCAGCTAACAGGAAGTGTTTGGCCGTTAGCTCATGCAGCTAACAGGAAGTGTTTGGCCGTTAGCTCATGCAGCTAACAGGAACTGTTTGGCCGTTAGCTGATGCAGCTAACAGGAAGTGTTTGGTCGTTAGCTCATGCAGCTAACAGGAAGTGTTTGGCTATTAGCTCATGCAGCTAACAGGAAGTGTTTGGCCGTTAGCTCATGCAGCTAACAGGAAGTGTTTGGCTATTAGCTCATGCAGCTAACAGGAAGTGTTTGATGAAGATTCAGAGGGTGACAGTTTCCCTCAGAGAGTGACGGGTCGGGGAGGGCGGGGCTTTAAACGGGTCGAATGGAAACCAGTGTGTCAGCAGTAATGAGGACTGAGTTTCTCTGAGTACTGATGAAGTGAACCGGGGGGGGGGGTCAGACACTTTAATGAGCCTGTTGGCTGTCGAGGAGACAGATGTGACAGATGCTGAGCTGCTGTTCCTCCTCCTAACTGATGATTTCTGGACTCTGAGAACAAACTAACAGATATGAACAGATGAAACTAACAGATTTAAACACCAGTTCTTGGCCACTCAGACACTGAAGAATCAGGATCTGATTAAAGACTTTTTACTGATTCTTCCTGACGTTCATTTCACTTTCTGTTGGTTTTATGTGGATAAAATGACAGAAAATCATGAAAAAGGTCAGAAGTTGGAGCAGCTTTGTTCAAAATTCTGTTCATAAACTCAGAAAAGGATGAAAAAGGAAAAAAGAAAAGAAAACCGTGGAAATAAGTTCAGAATCCAGTGTTTATGAGAAGTGGAATCCAAGGCACCGCCACGCAGTGATGTCATCAGTGATGTCATCAGTGATGTCATCAGTGATGTCATCAGGTGCAGATTAGGTCATTAAATTTACTGCCTTCATAAACCGGGTCAGACTCAGTATTTTTCCCTTTTTATCTGCAGCCTGTTGGAGCTCCAACTGACATCACGGTGCAATGCATTATGGGGCGGCACCGCCGTAATGCTGCTTGGTTCTGTTCTGATGATCCAACTTCACATACAGAGAGAGGAACGCCACATGTTTCCAGGAGCTTTGTCTTGTTTGTCCTGAAGTGAAGTCATGTGACCAGGAGGCGGGGCTGAGGAGGGCTGCAGTTTGGATGTTTCTGATTGGTCGATCCTCCTGGATTTTTACACCCGTAGTCAAAAGAAAGGTGGAACCTCTCAGAGAATCAGAACTGAGGAGGACGATCTGTTCTGGACCTCAAAAGGTTCTTCAACTGTTGGTCCCTGAAACGTTGCGTTTTTTTCATTTTTCAAATTCCTTAAACTCTGCTTTCAGGAGCCGAAGCTCTTTGTTTACCTGTTTCCAGGTAGAAAAGAAGCCGACATGTCGGCTGAACTCTGCGAACAGAACTGAAGGTGAAACCGGTGGGGACTTCTCAGGAGGGTTCTTCTGATGTTTGTGAAACCTGCCGACGTCCAGCCGGGTCAAAGGTCAGAGGTCGCTCCAGAGCACGGCCCGCCTGCTCTTGTCCACGCTGACGACGTACTCTCCGGACAGAGACCAGGCCACGGCGCTGATGGACGCACTGAGGGAGGACAGGCGCCGTTAAAGGAGCAGTCTGACATTTATATGTGGTGTTAAACTGAAATATTCCTGTTCCAGGGACACTCACATTTATACGATTTAAAAGCTGAAACAACATATTTAACCTTCTGTGAACGACTTCAGCTGATTTTCTACTGAACGCTGAACAGCTGTAATGGTTCCAAACTGGGTTTTAACCCATAAACACACATGCAGCTCCCAGGTTTGAACTGGACTCTACTTGGTTTGAACTGGACTCTAATTGGTTTGAACTAAACTCTAATTGGTTTGAACTGGACTCTAATTGGTTTGAACTGGACTCTAATTGGTTTGAACTGGACTCTAATTGGTTTGAACTGGACTCTAATTGGTTTGAACTAAACTCTAATTGGTTTGAACTGGACTCTAATTGGTTTGAATTAAACTAATTGGTTTGAACTGGACTCTAATTGGTTTGAACTGATCTCTAATTGGTTTGAACTGGACTCTAATTGGTTTGAACTGGACTCTAATTGGTTTGAACTGGACTCTAATTGGTTTGAACTGGACTCTAATTGGTTTGAACTGGATTCTAATTGGTTTGAACTGGACTCTAATTGGTTTGAACTGGACTCTAATTGGTTTGAACTAAACTCTAATTGGTTTGAACTGGACTCTAATTGGTTTGAACTGATCTCTAATTGGTTTGAACTGGACTCTAATTGGTTTGAACTGGACTCTAATTGGTTTGAACTGGACTCTAATTGGTTTGAACTGGACTCTAATTGGTTTGAATTAAACTCTAATTGGTTTGAACTGGACTCTAATTGGTTTGAACTGGACTCTAATTGGTTTGAACTAAACTCTAATTGGTTTGAACTGGACTCTAATTGGTTTGAACTGGACTCTAATTGGTTTGAACTGGACTCTAATTGGTTTGAACTAAACTCTAATTGGTTTGAACTGGACTCTAATTGGTTTGAACTGGACTCTAATTGGTTTCATCTGGACTCTAATTGGTTTGAACTGGACTCTAATTGGTTTCATCTGGACTCTAATTGGTTTGAACTGGACTCTAATTGGTTTGAACTAAACTCTAATTGGTTTGAACTGGACTCTAATTGGTTTGAACTGAACTCTAATTGGTTTGAACTGGACTCTAATTGGTTTGATCTGGACTCTAATTGGTTTGAACTGGACTCTAATTGGTTTGATCTGGACTCTAATTGGTTTGAATTAAACTCTAATTGGTTTGAACTGGACTCTAATTGGTTTGAACTGGACTCTAATTGGTTTGAACTGGACTCTAATTGGTTTGAACTGGACTCTAATTGGTTTGAACTAAACTCTAATTGGTTTGAACTGGACTCTAATTGGTTTGAACTGAACTCTAATTGGTTTGAACTGGACTCTAATTGGTTTGATCTGGACTCTAATTGGTTTGAACTGGACTCTAATTGGTTTGATCTGGACTCTAATTGGTTTGAATTAAACTCTAATTGGTTTGAACTGGACTCTTATTGGTTTGATCTGGACTCTAATTGGTTTGAACTGGACTCTAATTGGTTTGAACTGGACTCTAATTGGTTTGAACTGGACTCTAATTGGTTTGAACTGGACTCTAATTGGTTTGAACTGGACTCTAATTGGTTTGATCTGGACTCTAATTGGTTTGAATTAAACTCTAATTGGTTTGAACTGGACTCTAATTGGTTTGAATTAAACTCTAATTGGTTTGAACTGGACTCTAATTGGTTTGAACTGAGCCTGAGGTGACATTTGTTGTGATTTAATGCTTTTTAAGTGAAACTGAACTGAATCTGAATCGGTTCATTCCACGTTTCATTTTTCAGCACAAACTCAACAGAACCGTCCCTCAAATTCTGGGCCGTGAACACGTCGATCGGTCTCTGAGGTTCTGATTAATCCTTATAAAGAAACAGAAGCTAAACATTCAGAACCTGATATTCTGATGGTACCGGTCAGATGGTCACCTGTGCTGGTCAGGTAGGCGGGTCTCCAGGTTGCCGGTGGAAACGTTCCAGATGTAAACGGTTCCGTCCGCTGAGCCGGCCGCCAGGTAGCAGCCGTCAGGGCTGCAGGCAGAGAGCGGGCGGTGAGGACAGCTGTGGTTCTGACA
This sequence comes from Leuresthes tenuis, assembly GCA_036924055.1. Taxonomy (NCBI): domain Eukaryota; kingdom Metazoa; phylum Chordata; class Actinopteri; order Atheriniformes; family Atherinopsidae; genus Leuresthes; species Leuresthes tenuis. The sequence continues at coordinate 714,671 of JAVGWW010000007.1, forward strand.
GTAAACTCTGGGCTCGGTTGGACTGTGCGGACCTGAGATGTTCTGACTCACCTGATCACAGCCTTGGTGCTGTCGCTGCCACACTTGAAGCCTTCGGCTCTGAAACACACGCACCGGGTCAGTCTGACAAACAGGACTGCAGAGTCCGTCACAAACGCCCTGAAGCCTGTACCTGAAGCACATGCGGTCCTTGCTCCATCTCCTCAGGTCCACCAGCTGGAGGCAGTCGTCACGGCAACAGCTGAGCAGCTGGCGGTGGTCGCAGCTGAGGTCCAATGAGGTGACTTTACCCTGAGCGGGAAGCTCCTGGACGCAGCTCACCGCCCTGAGAGGAGGTTCAGAAACGGTGTCAAACGGAGCAAACCCAGAACCAACAGAACAAACCCAGAACCAACAACCAGAACAAACCCAGAACCAACAGAACAAACCCAGAACCAACAACCAGAACAAATCCAGAACCAACAACCAGAACAAACCCAGAACCAACAGAACAAACCCAGAACCAACAGAACAAACCCAGAACCAACAACCAGAACAAACCCAGAACCAACAGAACAAACCCAGAACCAACAGAACAAACCCAGAACCAACAACCAGAACAAACCCAGAACCAACAGAACAAACCCAGAACAAACAACCAGAACAAACCCAGAACCAACAGAACAAACCCAGAACAAACAACCAGAACAAACCCAGAACCAACAACCAGAACAAACCCAGAACCAACAGAACAAACCCAGAAGCTATGATCCTCCAGTTCATACGTGTTCAGGTTAGAGCTCACAGAAACTGTGTGAGCAGAGCTGTTGCTAGGTAACAGAGGGAGACAGGGAGTCGCCATGGAAACAGACTGAAGAGGAGGAGGAGCTACCTGCTGTCCCAGACTCTGATCTTACAGTCGAAGTGTCCGCTGATGATGCTGCTCTCGGAACAAACCAGGTCGCTGCAGAACGACGCCACCTCCGCCTGCTGCACACCTGCACACACAGCGCACGTTAACACACCTGGGCTCAGCCTCAGCCAATCAGCAGCGAGTACGGAGCTCAGCTCACAGGCAGCTCGGTGCAGGTCCCACAGCCGGATGGTCCGGTCGGCACTTCCTGTCACCACCTGGTGGGAAACACAGGTGAACCGGGCCGCCGTCACCTTCCTGCTGTGACCAGTCAGAGTCACCTGAGAGACACACACACACACACACACACACACACACACACACACACACACAGAGACACACACACACACACACACACAGAGACACACACACACAGAGACACACACACACAGAGACACACACACACACACAGAGACACACACACACACACAGAGACACACACACACACACACACACACACAGAGACACACACACACACACAGAGACACACACACACACACACACACAGAGACACACACACACACACAGAGACACACACACACACACAGAGACACACACACACACACACACACACACAGAGAGAGACACACACACACACACACACACACACACAGAGACACACACACACACACACACACACACACACACACACAGAGACACACACACACACACACACACACACACACACACACACAGAGACACACACACACACACACACACACACACACACACACACACACACACACACAGACACACACACACACAGAGACACACACACACACACACACACAGAGACACACACACACACACAGAGACACACACACAGACACACACACACACACACACACACACACAGAGACACAGTGAGAGTTAACTAGTGGCGTTAACTAGTGGCGTTAACTAGTGGCGTTAACTAGTGGCGTTAACTAGTGGTGTTAACCGTTGAGCCGCTCACTTTGGGCATGGCGTCATCCAGCCGCCACAGCAAGGCCGACTTATCGTAGGACGCGGCGAGGACCCTCCGACCCTGCAGACAGACGCATCATGTCACAGGTTCTGTAATCGGGGAATCGGGTTCTGGCGCTGCACTCACCGTCGGGTCGAACTGCACGCAGGTGATCCCCCCCGTGCTGCCGTCCAGCGTCGCTCTGTGCGTCAGCGCGCCTGGTGACATCATCAGTGAGGTCACCATCACAACTACACACAAAGACACGATGTGACCCGGGAGCAGCTTACCCACTCGGAGCTCCCACAGCTTGATGACCCGGTCGGTTCCGCCGGTGGCCAGCAGGTCCGAGCTGCAGCTGAACCGCACCGCGTTGATGCCTTGCTCGTGGGCGTCCTGAGAGACACTCAGCATGTAAATGTGGGATCTCAGCACAGAGGCATGATGGGTAATGAGACAGAAGAGCTCTTTGTGTAACACAGTGTGTGTGTGCGGCCTGGGTTTTAATGAACCCTGCGGGGTCATGTGATGTCACACAGTGAGTAAAAGGAAAATCAATCTGATTATTGATTAGTATATAAATTTAAACAAATCAATCGTCTGCTGGTTCATTTCCAGCAGTTTTCATCTTCACCACCAGAGGGAGACAAAGGCCAGCAACGGATTCTGTGGATGTTTCTGTGGGAAAACTGAGCTCAGGTCATGTAACTTCAAATAATCCTGAAAATAAAACAATCAACTTAAATTCAAACAGCACATTGAAAAAAAGTTGGTCTGGATCAACAGCTGATTTTAACCCTGATCTGATCATCAGAACCTATTCTGGTAGAACCAGAAACTGGGTCCTAAGGACACCAAATACCATCTCTCAGGTTCTTGTTGGGGTTCGGGGACACATACCAGCACCTGTATGGCTCTGGCAGGGACTCTGGCTGCCACACAGATTCCTATTGGACACTGCAGGTCCTCCTCCAGGCTGCAGACCGAGTGGCCACGCCTCTTCCTGCTGACATCACACATTCAGGAGGAAAAGATCAGCAGTCAGTCAGGAGCAGCCGAGCCCAGAGCTGCTGTGGAACCAGGACTCACTCAAACAGCTCCCTGATGGAGGTGAAGATCCTCGGAGACGTTGCCGACGCCGACCTGAGACACAGACAAGCTCACGGTTAACAGCTGAGGGGGAGTAGAAGCCGATGATCTGACTGGCTGTGGTCCTCAGGTGTGTGTGGGACACCTGAACAGACGAGTGTGTCCTCGCTCTGCTGATTTGTCCTGCCGCTCGTTCTTCGGAGACGTCGACCTGGAGGTCGGAGCACTGGACGGACTGAAACACGAACATCAGGAGACTGTGACTGAGTGAGGGATGATCCTCACACCCACTTCCTTTAAAACTCACCTGATATTCAGGTGATTCTGTTCAAATCAAAGAACACTCACCTGTCCACGCTAACCTTTGACCTGGCAGCGATCTGCAGCTGCTTCTGCAGCGTTGCTTCTCGAGCTCTGAAACAGAGACCAGATGTTAAAAACACCACAAACACCTGTGCTCACCTGCAGTCCTGCAGGTACGGTGGCCCTGAGGTGAAAAAAGCACAACTGAATAAAACAAGGTGTGTGTCGAACAGGTGTGTGTTAAACAGGTGTGTTAAACAGGTGTGTCGAACAGGTGTGTTGAACAGGTGTGTGTTGAACAGGTGTGTCGAACAGGTGTGTGTTGAACAGGTGTGTGTCGAACAGGTGTGTGTCGAACAGGTGTGTCGAACAGGTGTGTGTTAAACAGGTGTGTCGAACAGGTGTGTTAAACAGGTGTGTGTTGAACAGGTGTGTCGAACAGGTGTGTGTTGAACAGGTGTGTCGAACAGGTGTGTTGAACAGGTGTGTCGAACAGGTGTGTTGAACAGGTGTGTGTTGAACAGGTGTGTCGAACAGGTGTGTTGAACAGGTGTGTGTTGAACAGGTGTGTCGAACAGGTGTGTGTTGAACAGGTGTGTCGAACAGGTGTGTTGAACAGGTGTGTGTTGAACAGGTGTGTTGAACAGGTGTGTGTCGAACAGGTGTGTCGAACAGGTGTGTCGAACAGGTGTGTGTCGAACAGGTGTGACGAACAGGTGTGTGTTGAACAGGTGTGTCGAACAGGTGTGTGTTAAACAGGTGTGTCGAACAGGTGTGTTGAACAGGTGTGTGTCGAACAGGTGTGTTGAACAGGTGTGTCGAACAGGTGTGTGTCGAACAGGTGTGTCGAACAGGTGTGTGTTAAACAGGTGTGTGTTGAACAGGTGTGTCGAACAGGTGTGTGTTGAACAGGTGTGTGTTGAACAGGTGTGTTGAACAGGTGTGTGTTGAACAGGTGTGTTGAACAGGTGTGTGTTAAACAGGTGTGTTGAACAGGTGTGTTGAACAGGTGTGTGTCGAACAGGTGTGTCGAACAGGTGTGTGTTAAACAGGTGTGTGTTGAACAGGTGTGTCGAACAGGTGTGTGTTGAACAGGTGTGTCGAACAGGTGTGTGTCGAACAGGTGTGTCGAACAGGTGTGTCGAACAGGTGTGTGTTAAACAGGTGTGTGTTGAACAGGTGTGTGTTAAACAGGTGTGTGTTGAACAGGTGTGTCGAACAGGTGTGTGTTGAACAGGTGTGTTGAACAGGTGTGTGTTGAACAGGTGTGTTGAACAGGTGTGTGTTAAACAGGTGTGTTGAACAGGTGTGTTGAACAGGTGTGTTGAACAGGTGTGTGTTGAACAGGTGTGTCGAACAGGTGTGTGTTAAACAGGTGTGTGTTGAACAGGTGTGTCGAACAGGTGTGTGTTGAACAGGTGTGTTGAACAGGTGTGTGTTGAACAGGTGTGTCGAACAGGTGTGTGTCGAACAGGTGTGTTGAACAGGTGTGTGTCGAACAGGTGTGTTGAACAGGTGTGTGTCGAACAGGTGTGTGTTGAACAGGTGTGTGTTGAACAGGTGTGTTGAACAGGTGTGTGTTGAACAGGTGTGTCGAACAGGTGTGTGTTGAACAGGTGTGTCGAACAGGTGTGTCGAACAGGTGTGTCGAACAGGTGTGTCGAACAGGTGTGTCGAACAGGTGTGTCGAACAGGTGTGTCGAACAGGTGTGTGTTAAACAGGCGTGTCGAATAGGTGTGTGTTGAACAGGTGTGTGTTGAACAGGTGTGTCGAACAGGTGTTTGTCGAACAGGTGTGTGTCGAACAGGTGTGTGTCGAACAGGTGTGTGTCGAACAGGTGTGTCGAACAGGTGTGTCGAACAGGTGTGACGAACAGGTGTGTGTTGAACAGGTGTGTGTTAAACAGGTGTGTGTCGAACAGGTGTGTGTCGAACAGGTGTGTGTTGAACAGGTGTGTGTTGAACAGGTGTGTGTTAAACAGGTGTGTCGAACAGGTGTGTGTCGTCGAACAGGTGTGTGTCGAACAGGTGTGTGTCGTCGAACAGGTGTGTGTCGAACAGGTGTGTTGAACAGGTGTGTTGAACAGGTGTGTGTTGAACAGGTGTGACGAACAGGTGTGTGTCGAACAGGTGTGTGTTGAACAGGTGTGTTGAACAGGTGTGTTGAACAGGTGTGTGTTGAACAGGTGTGTGTTGAACAGGTGTGTGTTGAACAGGTGTGTGTCGAACAGGTGTGTTGAACAAGTGTGTGTCGAACAGGTGTGTTAAACAGGTGTGTGTCGAACAGGTGTGTGTCAAACAGGTGTGTTAAACAGGTGTGTTAAACAGGTGTGTGTTGAACAGGTGTGTGTTGAACAGGTGTGTGTTGAACAGGTGTGTGTTGAACAGGTGTGTTGAACAGGTGTGTTGAACAGGTGTGTTCAGGTACCTGGACCGGCGCTCGTTGCGGCTGTTCATGCGGGCAGCAGCCTGCTTTTTCAGGTAGATCATGTCCTCCAGCAGGTGTTCTTCTCTCGCCTTCTCCTCCCTGAGACTTGACTCCGCCCGCCTTTGCCGCTGCAGAAGCGTGTCATACTCCTGTTTCAGTGTCATGTTCTCCTCTTGAACGTGCCCCACCCGCTCCTGCAGCGCCTGACAGGCATCAAACACACCATCGCGCCGACGCTCCTCCTCCTGCAGTCTGTCAACAAAAAGAGGCTTACATCATCATCACCTTTAGGACAGAATCAAACTAACTACAGCTTGTGTGTTCACTCCACCCGCCACAGAGGACGGGGATGGAGGAGACATTCAACACACCTCCACATCTCTTTAAAGTCAGAGTCAAATTTATTCATAAAGCACATTTCATGTATAAAACAACTCAAAGTGCTTTACATAAAATAAAAGAATTACAGAAAGGAGCAGAAAAAGCATAAAAAAATATGTAAAAGAATGTAAAAAGAAGGAAATACAATAATTAAAATGAGTAAAAACCAGGCTGTGGGAAGAAATCTGAACAATGAATAAATGCAAAAATAAAAAATGTAAATATTTTGTAAAGAAAAATTATTTTCTTTCTACATTTGGTGTAAAACTTGTTTCAGGTGACAAACCAAACTCAGGTGTGTGTGACTCACCTGTCACGCTGCTGCTGAAGGACACATTCTTTGATCTTAATCTGCTGCTGCAGCTCCACCACCTCATAGGCCAGCTGCAACAACACAGATCTTTACTTTAGAGCAGACTTTTCACATTTCTGCCGTTACAATACATCTCTGTGGGTTGTGGGAGGGCCCAGCGTGCTTTCATCATGCGTAATGTGAAGCTAGCTAGCGTAGCCACCAGGCGCTCGAGTGCAGGAGTAACTCAACTGTTTCACTGAAAGAAATCCCCATCAGTCAGCGTAGCGACGAGGATAAACTGGCAACCAAATAATCAGGACCTCCCACATCAAATTTAAATATAAAACATATTTCTAGTAAGGGAGGGAAGTCATATAACCGAGGATTTATATAGTGAGAGCCGAGAACTTGGCCAGCGAGCTGTGAAACAGCCAACGCTGTATTCTGCTACTGATTTCTTAATTCTGCTTTTATAATGAAAAGAGTCTGGTGGTCTCTTTCTCTTCCTGTTACCTGCAAGGAAATAACGGCCAAACACTTCCTGTTAGCTGCATGAGCTAACGGCCAAACACTTCCTGTTAGCTGCATGAGCTAACGGCCAAACACTTCCTGTTAGCTGCATGAGCTAACGGCCAAACACTTCCTGTTAGCTGCATGAGCTAACGGCCGAACACTTCCTGTTAGCTGCATGAGCTAACGGCCGAACACTTCCTGTTAGCTGCATGAGCTAACGGCCGAACATTTCCTGTTAGCTGCATGAGCTAACGGCCAAACACTTCCTGTTAGCTGCATGAGCTAACGGCCAAACACTTCCTGTTAGCTGCATGAGCTAATGGCGTCACTGATATGGCGTTTTATTTCATTCATCAGTTTACTGGAACATTTGGAACATGAAGACACCTTAATTCAGGGAATAATTCAGATAAAACATGTCTGTTATCTGGTTGTAGTGAGTTAGCTGTTTATATAAACTGTGATGATGAAAACAACATGTATGAAACACTCGGAGCCTCCCTCCACCATCACAGCTGGTAGTGAAACGTCACCCTCCAGTGGCCACTGGCGGTGTTACACCTCATGTTTCAGGCTTCATCATCTTTCATATGAACACCTCACCTCTCCCGTCGTCTTCTTCAGTCGGCTCTTCTGCTGCACCAGAGAGGACAGGGAGGCGGCGGTGTCGGCAGGGGGGCGTCTGTGTGCACAAAACAAACACACCCTGAGCATCCGGACAGCGTCACACCTGCAGGCTGAACGCAGCTGTCAGAGCTCAGGTGAATTACCTGCTGGAGCTGCTCAGGATTCTTTTGGTCAGACTGGTTTTCTCCAACAGCTGAGTGTCTGAAAGAAGAGACTCGAATCAGTGGAAGAACCTGGACCAGGACCACAGAACCTGGACCAGGACCACAGAACCTGGACCGGGTCCACAGAACCTGGACCAGGACCACAGAACCTGGACCAGGACCACACACCTGGACCAGGACCACACAACCTGGACCAGGACCACAGAACCTGGACCAGGACCACAGAACCTGGACCGGGTCCACAGAACCTGGACCAGGACCACACAACCTGGACCAGGACCACAGAACCTGGACCAGGACCACCGAACCTGGGTCCACACCCTGTGATGATAGAAAGCTAAACTACATCCACATAGAACTTAAGCTAAACAGGGGTCCAATCAAACATTTACTTTAATGAAGTCTGAATTAGCTCAAACCCAGATTGCTATGGTTCTGTGGGTCAGAACATGTGGAACTGCTGCTGGTTCGGATGACAAACCAGCAGCAGATCATCCATCACACATGAGTCACCGCTCAGAGGAAGTGCTACAACGTGTGGTTTAACTTCCTGGGCTCGATGTTGGCAAAGTCAACGAACTTGCTGTTTAAGATCCGGTCCGGTTCTAAACTCGGATGGATTCGGCTGCTCGGTGTGAGCCGGACTCCTTAAAAAAAGACTCATCTGAAGTTGGAGCTGAGATTTATGAGCCTGAACGACCCTCCGTAGCCTTCAGTTAGGTTTACTCTTAAATTAGCAGATTTTTAAATGGAGTTTGGTGACACTGATCCAAACCCATCTGAGCCCGCTGAAACTGCTCTAACTCTTAACTTTGCGGTTCGTACAGAAGCGGATCAGGTCCTGGAACATGGCGCTCTGGCTCAGGTCTCGGTTCCTCAGCTGTCGGACGATGTGGCCCCTCCAGGTTTCCGCGGACCCGCCGCCTGGATCCATGCTGACCGTGCGGGCGGTGGCCGTCACAGCGGCCATGATGCGCGCGGCAGCCCGGGCCGCCTCATGCTCTCCCAGCGGACAGACGCCCTCAGACCGGCCTGTTACTGCCACACACCCGGCCGCTCCGGCCGCCGCCATGTTGCTCACCACTGTTGTTTATTTCCTCTTCTCTGATATTTGTTTATTGACTTTTTTTTGCTTTCATATTCGTCACTTGGGGAGGGCGGGGCCGTCGGGCCTCTCAGCCAATCACTGCCCGCTCCGCGCTCCTCCGTTTGACTTGAGGAAAACAAACGTAATGTGTAAGCCACGCCCCCAAAGACTCACCTGCAACGCCAAAAAATTAATAAATAAATACAAACTTCGCATGAAAAGATATTAATAACATTAGTTTATATATAAAAGACAAAAACAGAAATGAGGAGCAGAGAGTCTAAACTTCTCCTGTTAAAGGAGAATCAGAGTTATTAACAGAGTTATTAACAGAGTTATTAACGGAGTTATTAAAGGTGTTATTAACAGTTATTAAAGGTGTTATTAACAGAGTTATTAACAGTTATTAACAGAGATATTAACAGAGTCATTAACAGTTATTAACAGTTATTAACGGTGTTATTAACGGAGTCATTAACAGTTTTTAAAGGTGTTATTAACAGTTTTTAACAGAGTGGTATCAACACTTTGTTCAGCTTGTTCTGATGCAGATAAACGGACCTGTAGTCCTCTGAGGGTGGAAATGAGCCGTCTGCAGAGGCGTCGGACGGGGAGTAAATGGCCCCTTTACCCAGGGGCCCCTGCAGGGTGGGGTCCTTAAAAATGCTGTTATGAAAAGGTTTTTTGTGCGTTTCATTTTTAAATTTGTAATGAATTATTGTCCTAATAAAAGTCGGTGTGGCTGACTGAAGTGGTCGAGAGACGATTTGTACATTAAGGATAATGATGGAAGTTCTTTGGGGGGCCAGTCGGGCGACTTTCTGGATGAACTCGCCGCTCTCTTCCATCCCTGAGCAGGACCGTCCCATAATGGTCCGTGATGATATGAATATCCACCTAATTTTCTGACATTAATGCACTTGTTTGAGCTCGTCGTCCCTCGATGGTGGAATGACCCGCCGAGCGCCACCAGAACAGGGCGTCCCTGAATATCTTCAGGAAACTGTTGAAGACCAGCTCTCAGAGAGCATCTGCTGCCCTGTACTTCCTCTCTGCTCCGCCACCTCTGACAGAGTCGGACTGGTGGCCATTGTTAGCTTTGATGTTAGCTTTGATGTTAGAGCTTCATTTATCAGTCGCTTTGGATAAAAGGATAAATACAGAAACATGTTCAAATTTAATCTGTTCATCAGGAAAATAAATAAATAAATCAGAAACTTAGTTCAAAAACTCTGAAAAAAACTTTTATTAGTGAAGATAAAAGTGCAGTTTATGTAAAAACGGTGATTTGAAAGTGAAATAAAAGCATTAAGGTGAGTTCAGTTTAATACTGAAGTCTTTATGTGGACCAGCTGGTCGTCCGGTTCTGCTTCAGATTCAGTTCAGTTAGTTTTGGGACTGGACCAGCATGCCCGAGTGTCTGTTCAGCCGAGTCCGGTTGCTGCGCCGCCGCCTCAGAGCGAGCGAACGCCTCCTGAAGGATGGACGCCCTCTCAGGATGGCGCTCCGAGCCGCCGAGCTGCCAGACCGGAACACAACACGGAATGATTCAGAAGAAGAAAGCAGATGAAACCATGGGAACTATCCGAGGAAAAGTTCAGACGTCTACATTTAGAAATAAAATCCCTGCTGACTCCCAAAGAAAGGGAGTATATTTTAAATTATTTCAGAAACAGAAACGCAGAATATCTGATAAAGTTCTGCTGCTCAGGAACTAAGTGGAAACCAGCGAGTGTTTTTGAAGCTGGTTCTGGTCCAGTTCTGAAACACACCTGCTGGCACAGATGAACGGCTCGTCTCAGTCTGCAGCAGCCCGGCGGCGCCCTGCTGACACCGCTGCACGCCAACCGGCTCGTCTTCATCTCCACCCTGAAAACAAAGGACAAACATCTTCTGGGAGCTTTTCCTCAGCCTCCTCTTCCTCAGCTGGACCTGGAGCAGAACTTTTAGCTCCACGACGATGAGAAAGCGTCCTTCTCAGGACAGGAGGAGGCAAGGAAAGGAAAAGCAACCTGGAAGTCAGACACCAGCTTTACAGGAAGTTACCTGTTGGACAGGTGGAGCCATCTGTTGGAGGGGGGTGGAGTTGGTGTGCCAGAGGAGGAGAAGAGGAGGTGGGCGTGGCAAAGAGGGACGAATCACTTGTTTTCCTTCTGCTGTCCAAACATTAGAAAACTTGGCAGCGTCGCCGTGATTTAAAGAACTTCCTTCAGAGCACAAATTATCAAACTTAAAGTTACTTTAACAGTCGTTTCCTTGAGTTTTTAGGTCACTCGGTGAATAAAAGTGAGCTCTGCTGTCAAACTTCCACAAACTCAGCCCGAGCTAACGGACCGAGGTGCTAACGGTTAGCTCAGAATGTACCCTGCTGCTGGATGCCCTCACCTGGCTCTGGCGGCTGTTCCTCCCCGCAGGTTGCCTCCTCTTGCCGGTGATGGCAGAACCACGGTCCGCTCCCTCAGCCATGACACTGGTCCCACTTTAATTTAAAACTTATTTAAACACCACGGTGTTGTTCTATTAAAGCCCGCGGCTGTGAACCATCAGCGGACCAGCTGGTTAAAACTATTCGCTGATGTTACTGATAAGCGGGGACAACAGTAGCTTCATGCTAACTGTCGCCGGAAGAAATCTGCGGCGGACTCCGGTTCAAATTGAGTCCCGCCCACTTACAGAAAGATTAACCAATAGGCTACCGAGGATTGTTCTGACGTCACCAAAGCAGCAAATAAACAGTCGGAAAGAATTCAAATCCCGCCCACAAGTTGCGAAACAACCAATCAACGTCCAGGAAATTAAAGCGTATTAAATCGTACACCTGTACCTAGTGATGGGATGATGCTACCTCAAGGAGTGTATTGACACACTACACAAACTGTGTTGGTCACTCAATAGTGACCCCTTCAGGTGTTCTGAAATCATCAGATGGACCAGGTAAAATGCTGCAAATCCAACATTTAATCACCAGTCCTTTATTTAAGATATAATCTCATTATTGTATAACTTCATTCGCACAATTTGTGAGTCAAGTTGTCCATGAGAAGAGTTCAAAATAGGCTTCAAACCTTGTTGATGTAAATGCTGAACTGAGTTGGTTTGTAAAATATAGCAAATTTGTATTAAAATTCAGAGTTCAACTGTTTATCTTATGTGTGGAAGTTTGTTAACTTAAGTGTTGAAGCATAAAAAATAAAACAAATGACATATAGATTCATTTATGCATTTTTATTGAGGAACAACAGTTTTTGTAGGGTGTTTGCTCCAAGGCGATTTCTCCTCTTACCAGTTCCCCTGCCTTGGAAAAAACTCTTTCACAAGGTACAGATGAAGAAGGGGAACACAACATTTTCAGTGCAAGTTGATGAAGGTTTGGATATATTTTCTGGTTCTTCCAGTATTGTAATGGGTCTTCTGTTCTCGGCCTGTTGTTTTCAGCCAGGTAGCTTTGCACTTCAATGATGGAGTCAGCGGTGCTATTAAATTACACAGAATTGAGAATGGCTAAGAGGGGATAAGATATTTACTTATATATATATACATATATTTACTTTACTTCGAAATCACCTTCAAGTCACGGTTAATTTTCTGTATAAGAATCTCGCTACTTCTGACACACTGGAGTGGAGTGTGATGCTGTAGGTGCAGGAGAGTGATGCTGTAGGTGCAGGAGAGTGATGCTGTAGGTGTAGCAGAGTGATGCTGTAGGTGTAGCAGAGTGATGCTGTAGGTGCAGGAGAGTGATGCTGTAGGTGCAGGAGAGTGATGCTGTAGGTGCAGGAGAGTGATGCTGTAGGAGAGTGATGCTGTAGGAGAGTGATGCTGTAGGTGTAGCAGAGTGATGCTGTAGGTGTAGCAGAGTGATGCTGTAGGTGCAGGAGAGTGATGCTGTAGGTGCAGGAGAGTGATGCTGTAGGTGCAGGAGAGTGATGCTGTAGGAGAGTGATGCTGTAGGTGTAGCAGAGTGATGCTGTAGGTGTAGCAGAGTGATGCTGTAGGTGTAGCAGAGTGATGCTGTAGGTGTAGCAGAGTGATGCTGTAGGTGTAGCAGAGTGATGCTGTAGGTGCAGCAGAGTGATGCTGTAGGTGCAGGAGAGTGATGCTGTAGGTGTAGCAGAGTGATGCTGTAGGTGCAGGAGAGTGATGCTGTAGGTGTAGCAGAGTGATGCTGTAGGTGTAGCAGTGTGATGCTGTAGGTGTAGCAGAGAGATGCTGTAGGTGTAGCAGAGTGATGCTGTAGTGTCTCTCCTGTGTGAGACTATCTGCAGATTCAAACAAGGCACGCCTCTAATAGAGCAAACAATATAGTAAGATTATAATTACGCCAATAACTACTGTTTAAATAAATATATTATCGGGTGAAACAAAAACAAAACACTGGAGTACAGTGAAGCCTGGAGAGACTCACGGATTACATCAACGAGTGTTTTGACAGGATCTTCATGGGGAAAACTAACCAAACCCCATCTGCCAGCAGCAAGGCTTCAACCTCAAAGAGAAGTCGCAATGAAGAGTCAGATTATCCCCACACATGAACTCTGCTAACATCCTGCTACAGAAACCAGGAAAAGACCCCATACTTCCATCCAGCTACCGCCCAAAATAATTTGTAAAGCCAAAAGAATGGAAAAAATAACTCTTATAATAACTTTTAACACATCCTGACCAGACAGGTTTATAAAGGGTAGACATTCATCCACTAACACACACAGGCTATTTAATCTCAGACTATTCTACCATCAACCACCTGGAAACCACAATAGTCTCTAGATGCAGAAAAAGCATTTGATCGAGTGAACTGGAAATTTTTATTCACAGCATTAAATAAATTTGGGTTTGGGTCACACTTCATCACCTGGATGAGGATATTATAAAGCTCCCCAAATGCAAGTGTCAGGACAAATGATCAAAACTCTCCAAGCTTCAGTCCCTGGCTGCCCTCTCTGGGGGAGAGTAGCTCCCTGTTAACTGGTTACTGTTACCTGGTAACAGGTGTATATCCCCATACCCCCCTCCCTTCTGGCTCCTGTACACAGCACACACTGTAGTGTAGTGGATGGGGCCACGGAGGTGGTCCCCTTTGGCTGCCCTCTGCAGCCCCCCCGCCCCTGTTTTAATTACACCTTAGACATCACTACTCATCAAACACACACATTAGGTCTTGGGGGGTGGTTACACTGAGTGGCATCTGGTGGGCGGGGCTCTTTGGGTATGTAGGCTGCCCAGATGGCCAGTTTGGCTGCCCCTCAATTTTAAGAAAATAAGAAAATATTGAAGAGCCAGAAGGGTGAGGGGAGGGGTCTTCTTCCCACACCCCTGCTTCATGTGAACAGTAACCAGTTAACGGGGAACAAGTTAACCAGGTAACATGCAACAGTTAACCTGTTAACAGGGAACAAGTTAACCAGGTAACATGCAACAGTTAACCTGTTAACAGGGAACAAGTTAACCAGGTAACATGCAACAGTTAACCTGTTAACGGGAACAAATTAACCTGTTAACAGGAACCTGTTAACAGTAACCAGTAACCAGGTAACAGTAACCTGTTAACAGTAACCAGGTAACAGTAACCTGTTAACAGGGAACAAGTTAACATGTGAACAGTAACCAGTTAACAGGGAACAAGTTAACCAGGTAACATGCAACAGTTAACCTGTTAACAGGGAACAAGTTAACCAGGTAACAGTAACCTGTTAACAGGGAACAAGTTAACATGTGAACAGTAACCTGTTAACAGTAACCAGTAACCAGGTAACAGTAACCTGTTAACAGTAACCTGTTAACGGGAACAAATTAACATGTGAACAGTAACCAGTTAACTGTTACATGTTAACCAGGTAACAGGAAACAAGTTATGGTCATCAGCCATGCGAGAAAGTTCCGTTGTTGTTGCTCCATCGGGTCCATCAGGGCCATCAGGTCGCGGACAACTGTGTGCCAGCAACTCCCTCCGACTACCAGGAAAAATAACAAACTTTGGCGAATTCACACAAACAAAGAGAGGAATACTCCACCGGACCGGACCAGATCATAAAAATGGATGAAGTGCCATTAACATTTGACCTGCCTCTCACTAGGACTGTTAAGAAGGTGAACCGTTGAGAACCGAGGACACGAACGAACACATTTCACTTGTTCTTGGCTGCACAGCATCTGGAGTGAAGCTTCCGCCAAATGGCGATTTTTAAGAGGACTACAATGCCAGAAGAAAAGATCCCAAACGGCATCTCCTTTAAAGTCAACAGGAAAGGGTGGATGATGGAAAGCGTAATGAAGGAGTGGCTGAATGAGTGCTATGCCCTGAGGATACTTTGGGCAAAGAAAAGCTTTGCTCGTTTAGGACAGGATGAGGAGCATAGAACAGATTCGGTTAAAGCAGCCATAAAGAGCACAAACTCTGTTCCAGCTTTGATTCCTGGGGGCACAACGAAGCATCTGCAGCCACTCGACATCAGTGTCAACCGTGCGTTCAAAGTGGCACGACGCGCTCAGCGGGAGGCGTGGATGGCGAAGGGCGATAAATCGTTCACCAAAACGGGTCGCATGAGAAAAGCCAAGCACAAGTCTGCGAGTGGATCCTGACGGCTGTGTTTCGGTCTGGCGGCTCGGAGCGCCATCCTGAGAGGGCGTCCATCCTTCAGGAGGCGTTCGCTCGCTCTGAGGCGGCAGAATCCTGGATCCTGATGGTGTGGAGGAGTGTAAAAAAACCGCCAACGGGTTCAGAAAGGCTGGACTGCTGCGTGATGGAGAGGAGGACGCCGCCACACCTGAGGCCTTTCAGAGGCTGTTCCATTCCCACAGTGACGAAGAGGAGTTCCTTGGTTTTGAGAGCGACATCGAAAGAGAGGGGAGAGTGGCTGACGAACCTGATAGTTCCCATGGTTTCGTCTGCTTTCTTCTTCTGAATCATTCCGTGTTGTGTTCCGGTCTGGCAGCTCGGCGGCTCGGAGCGCCATCCTGAGAGGGCGTCCATCCTTCAGGAGGCGTTCGCTCGCTCTGAGGCGGCGCAGCAGCAACCGGACTCGGCTGAACAGACACTCGGGCATGCTGGTCCAGTCCCAAAACAAACTGAACTGAATCTGAAGCAGAACCGGACGACCAGCTGGTCCACATAAAGACTTCAGTATTAAACTGAACGCACCTTAATGCTTTTATTTCACTTTTAAATCACCGTTTTTACATAAACTGCAGTTTTATCTTCACTAATAAAAGTTTTTTTCAGAGTTTTTGAACTAAGTTTCTGATTTATTTATTTATTTTCCTGATGAACAGATTAAATTTGAACATGTTTCTGTATTTATCCTTTTATCCAAAGCGACTGATAAATGAAGCTCTAACATTACAGCTAACAGCAAAGCTAACAGCAAAGCTAACATCAAAGCTAACAATGGCCACCAGTCCGACTCTGTCAGAGGTGGCGGAGCAGAGAGGAAGTACAGGGCAGCAGATGCTCTCTGAGAGCTGGTCTTCAACAGTTTCCTGAAGATATTCAGGGACGCCCTGTTCTGGTGGCGCTCGGCGGGTCATTCCACCATCGAGGGACGACGAGCTCAAACAAGTGCATTAATGTCAGAAAATTAGGTGGATATTCATATCATCACGGACCATTATGGGACGGTCCTGCTCAGGGATGGAAGAGAGCGGCGAGTTCATCCAGAAAGTCGCCCGACTGGCCCCCCAAAGAACTTCCATCATTATCCTTAATGTACAAATCGTCTCTCGACCACTTCAGTCAGCCACACCGACTTTTATTAGGACAATAATTCATTACAAATTTAAAAATGAGAAGCACAAAAAACCTTTTCATAACAGGATTTTTAAGGACCCCACCCTGCAGGGGCCCCTGGGTAAAGGGGCCATTTACTCCCCGTCCGGCGCCTCTGCAGACGGCTCATTTCCACCCTCAGAGGACTACAGGTCCGTTTATCTGCATCAGAACAAGCTGAACAAAGTGTTGATACCACTCTGTTAATGACTCTGTTAAAAACTGTTAATGACTTCGTTAAAAACTGTTAATGACTTCGTTAAAAACTGTTAATAACCGTTAACAACCCCGTTAATAACCCTGTTAATAACTCCGTTAATAACCCCGTTAATGACTCTGTTAATGACTCTGTTAATAACTCTGTTAATAACTCTGTTAATAACTGTTAATAACACCTTTAAAAACTGTTAACACCGTTAATAACACCTTTAAAAACTGTTAATAACACCGTTAATAACTCTGTTAACAACTTCGTTAATAACTCTGTTAATAACACCTTTAACTGTTAATAACTTCATTAATAATGACTCTGTTAATAACACTTTTAATAACTCTGTTAATAACACCTTTAATAACTGTTAATAACTCTGTTAATAACTCTGATTCTCCTTTAACAGGAGGAGTTTAGACTCTCTGCTCCTCATTTCTGTTTTTGTCTTTTATATATAAACTAATGTTATTAATATCTTTTCATGCGAAGTTTGTATGTATTTATTTATTTTTTGGCGTTGCAGGTGAGTCTTTGGGGGCGTGGCTTACACATTACGTTTGTTTTCCTCAAGTCAAACGGAGGAGCGCGGAGCGGGCGGGGATTGGCTGAGAGGCCCGACGGCCCCGCCCTCCCCAAGTGACGAATATGAAAGCAAAAAAAGTCAATAAACAAATATCAGAGAAGAGGAAATAAACAACAGTGGTGAGCAACATGGCGGCGGCCGGAGCGGCCGGGTGTGTGGCAGTAACAGGCCGGTCTGAGGGCGTCTGTCCGCTGGGAGAGCATGAGGCGGCCCGGGCTGCCGCTGTGTGTCTGTTGTGTAGCTGTTGTGTACCTCTCCTCTTCTTCTTCTTCCTCTTCTTCTTCCTCTTCTTCTTCTTCTTCTTCCTCCTCCCCTCCATCTCCCAGCAGACTCTCCAGACTCTGAGGGTGGAGGTCTTCCTCCTCCTCCTCTTCTTCCTCTTCCTCCTGATTCCTTGTGGGACTCGGGGAGAAGTTGGAGTAGATGATCAGAGGGCTCACCTGCTCCGCCCACCGACGCCGTACCTGGCGAGGCTCAGCATCTGATTGGACGACGGAGGCGGGTTCACCCTGAGTCTGATGAACACAGAAAAGCCAAAGTGAAGGTGAATTGATCGACACATTGATGGAGCGTCTGAACTGATCGTGATGTGAGCAGACTGACCAGTTTCCTGTACCACATGGGCAGCTTTCCGTTTGATTGGAGGAGAGGAGGAGCCTCTGTAACACAGGACGGGTCAGAAGGTTCCCAGCCTGGAGATTAAACATGCTAACTGTTAGCTTCACAATGCTACAACACATGATTGGATGAGCTCAGCTAACCTGAAGTAACCTGAATCAGAGGCTTTTAAAGCAAACACTCGTGAAGATGGTTTCATATCATCTACAGTTTGGACGTCCTGAAAACAAAGCAGGTGAGTGGGGGAGGTGGATAATAGGATGGTGAGAAATTTAAACTAAGTGAGTTGGAACATGTTGAATAACAAAACTGAACAAAAATTAACCAAATCCATACAAAAATTGATTTAGGTTTCTTTTCTCTTGAGGAACATATAGATCACTGTGATGCACATCCTTGCTGACAACTGGATTTGCATTGTGTTCAAGGTGTATTCTTCCCCCTGCTCTCCGCTAGCTTCCCCCTGTTCTCAGCCGACTCCTTTCCATGTGGAGGAGCAGCAGCTGCCTCATACACAGCTGTGAACTGAAGGTGGCATCAAGAAGCCAACAGAACCACATCATCTGTAAAACAAAGGGCAGCCTGCTGGAGTCCAGCACCGGGTAAACCGGCGCCGCTTTGTGCCATGAATGCAGACACAAAGGGAGCAAAAGCTAAATAAACCTTTATCTGATGAGAGCTTCAGTTCCTGCTGACTCAGATGAACCGGTTCAGCTTCCCCGACCTGTTTCAGACCAGCTGAATTTAAATCAGATAATAAACACATTCTCAGCTGGACAAAAGTTTAACAGACAGAGGAGTCTCTGCCACCGTTTTGGTTCTTGTTGAAACCGTCAGATAAATAACCTGAAAACAAACCGGAAAAATAAAAAACTTTGAGGCTGGACTCGCCACAGCAGTAGCCCAACTGGAAGAGTCCAGTTATTCCAGCTGGGTTTCTAACAATACCTGAGCTGGGTGTCAGATCAGGCCTCTTTACTGCCTCCAACAGGGGTTCAGTTCAGTTAACCCTCCAACACGGGGTCAGGGTCAACCCTCCAACAACACGGGTCAGGGTCAACCCTCCAACAACACGGGTCAGGGTCTACCCTCCAACAACACGGGTCAGGGTCTACCCTCCAACAACACGGGTCAGGGTCTACCCTCCAACAACAGGGGTCAGGGTCTACCCTCCAACAACAGGGGTCAGGGTCAACCCTCCAACAACACGGGTCAGGGTCAACCCTCCAACAACACGGGTCAGGGTCAACCCTCCAACAACACGGGTCAGGGTCAACCCTCCAACAACACGGGTCAGGGTCTACCCTCCAACAACAGGGGCCAGGGTCTACCCTCCAACAACAGGGGCCAGGGTCTACCCTCCAACAACACGGGCCAGGGTCAACCCTCCAACAACACGGGCCAGGGTCAACCCTCCAACAACACGGGCCAGGGTCAACCCTCCAACAACACGGGCCAGGGTCAACCCTCCAACAACAGGGGTCAGGGTCAACCCTCCAACAACACGGGTCAGGGTCAACCCTCCAACAACACGGGTCAGGGTCTACCCTCCAACAACACGGGCCAGGGTCAACCCTCCAACAACACGGGTCAGGGTCAACCCTCCAACAACACGGGTCAGGGTCAACCCTCCAACAACACGGGTCAGGGTCAACCCTCCAACAACACGGGTCAGGGTCTACCCTCCAACAACACGGGTCAGGGTCAACCCTCCAACAACACGGGTCAGGGTCAACCCTCCAACAACACGGGTCAGGGTCAACCCTCCAACAACACGGGTCAGGGTCAACCCTCCAACAACACGGGTCAGGGTCAACCCTCCAACAACACGGGTCAGGGTCAACCCTCCAACAACACGGGTCAGGGTCAACCCTCCAACAACACGGGTCAGGGTCTACCCTCCAACAACACGGGTCAGGGTCTACCCTCCAACAACACGGGTCAGGGTCTACCCTCCAACAACACGGGTCAGGGTCAACCCTCCAACAACACGGGTCAGGGTCAACCCTCCAACAACAGGGGTCAGGGTCTACCCTCCAACAACAGGGGTCAGGGTCTACCCTCCAACAACAGGGGTCAGGGTCAACCCTCCAACACGGGGTCAGGGTCAACCCTCCAACAACACGGGTCAGGGTCTACCCTCCAACAACACGGGTCAGGGTCTACCCTCCAACAACACGGGTCAGGGTCTACCCTCCAACAACACGGGTCAGGGTCTACCCTCCAACAACACGGGTCAGGGTCTACCCTCCAACAACACGGGTCAGGGTCTACCCTCCAACAACACGGGTCAGGGTCTACCCTCCAACAACACGGGTCAGGGTCTACCCTCCAACAACACGGGTCAGGGTCAACCCTCCAACAACACGGGTCAGGGTCAACCCTCCAACAACACGGGTCAGGGTCAACCCTCCAACAACACGGGTCAGGGTCAACCCTCCAACAACACGGGTCAGGGTCAACCCTCCAACAACAGGGGTCAGGGTCTACCCTCCAACAACAGGGGTCAGGGTCTACCCTCCAACAACAGGGGTCAGGGTCTACCCTCCAACAACAGGGGTCAGGGTCTACCCTCCAACAACACGGGTCAGGGTCAACCCTCCAACAACAGGGGTCAGGGTCTACCCTCCAACAACAGGGGTCAGGGTCTACCCTCCAACAACAGGGGTCAGGGTCAACCCTCCAACAACAGGGGTCAGGGTCTACCCTCCAACAACACGGGTCAGGGTCAACCCTCCAACAACAGGGGTCAGGGTCTACCCTCCAACAACAGGGGTCAGGGTCAACCCTCCAACAACAGGGGTCAGGGTCTACCCTCCAACAATAGGGGTCAGGGTCTACCCTCCAACAACAGGGGTCAGGGTCTACCCTCCAACAACAGGGGTCAGGGTCAACCCTCCAACACGGGGTTAGGGTCAACCCTCCAACAACACGGGTCAGGGTCAACCCTCCAACACGGGGTCAGGGTCAACCCTCCAACACGGGGTCAGGGTCAACCCTCCAACAACACGGGTCAGGGTCAACCCTCCAACAACAGGGGTCAGGGTCAACCCTCCAACAACACGGGTCAGGGTCAACCCTCCAACACGGGTCAGGGTCAACCCTCCAACAACACGGGTCAGGGTCTACCCTCCAACAACACGGGTCAGGGTCTACCCTCCAACACGGGTCAGGGTCAACCCTCCAACACGGGTCAGGGTCAACCCTCCAACAGGGGTCAGGGTGAGGAATGTGTTTTTTCTTTGTTCAGCCGCTTAACTCTGACCTTTGACCCATTCAGGCAGAAAAAAGGCTCCTAACTCAAGGGATGAACCAGTGTTGTGTCGACACAGAACAGACAACTTAGCAAAGAAGCCGTTTTAAACTGGATCTTTAGGCACTTTGTTACCAGCAGCCTGTCACAAAGACACATCATTTGTTCCCATTTCTTTAGCTGCATCTATGAAAAACAGCAAAGAAAACACAGTTTGACAGACAGAAAATAGGATTTCTGCAGCAACAAGGTGATTCCCAAAGAGCTATGAGCTGAAAACTTGGCATATCTCAGCATGGTGTGCAGTGTGTCCTTAAAACATTTGAGGAAACTGGACAAGTGGAGGACAAAAGAAGAAGTGTCAGGCCTAAAAAACTATCTACAGCAGATGAACAGGATCTGAGAACATTTTGGAGCTTGGGACAGAACATTTAAACAGTCTGATAGAACATTAAGACGGTTAGTTCAGTTATTATCACTTCACCCTCAGCTGGAAGCATCACATGTTCTTCCTTATTGAAGGTCTTTACCTGCGTTTATACCAGCTAATTGTTCACTGATCGAATAAAACTGACCTGCGTCGTGCTGCTGCTGCTCCGGACTTCCTGCTGACCCCTCAGAGCACACCGAGTCAGGACTCAGCTGGGTGCGCCACACAGGCCACGCCCCCTGACCTTTCAGCTGGGTCAGAGGCTGCTGAGGGTCGGTGGCGCCCTCCGTGTCTCTGGAAGCAGAAACTCGTCATCAGGAACAAACCGAAGCACAGGAAGTCCCGTCCCATGATGACTCACTTGTGGGCGGAGTTGCTGTTGGCGTAAAGGATGAAGGTGCCGTGGTCTTCACCTGCCGTCTGCATGCTCACCTCTTCCTCCTCTTCCTCCTCTTCTTCTTCCTCCTCCCCTCCATCTCCCAGCAGACTCTCCAGACTCTGAGGGTGGAAGTCTTCCTCCTCCTCCTCCTCTTCTTCCTCCTCCTCCTGATTCCTTGTGGGACTCGGGGAGAAGTTGGAGTAGATGATCAGAGGGCTCACCTGCTCCGCCCACCGACGCCGTACCTGACGAGGCTCAGCATCTGATTGGACGACGGAGGCGGGTTCACCCTGAGTCTGATGAACACAGAAAACCCAAAGTGAAGGTGAATTGATCGACACATTGATGGAGCGTCTGAACTGATCGTGGTGTGAGCGGACTGACCAGTTTCCTGTACCACATGGGCAGCTTTCCGTTTGATTGGAGGAGAGGAGGAGCCTCTGTAACACAGGACGGGTCAGAAGGTTCCCAGCCTGGAGATTAAACATGCTAACTGTTAGCTTCACAATGCTACAACACATGATTGGATGAGCTCAGTTAACCTGAAGTAACCTGAATCAGAGGCTTTTAAAGCCCACTCAGACAGTGGAGGTGTGAAGATGGTTTCATATCATCTACAGTTTGGACGTCCTGAAAACAAAGCAGGTGAGTGGGGAGGTGGATAATAGGATGGTGAGAAATTTAAACTAAGTGAGTTGGAACATGTTGAATAACAAAACTGAACAAAAATTAACCAAATCCATTCAAAAATTGATTTAGGTTTCTTTTCTCTTGAGGAACATATAGATCACTGTGATGCACATCCTTGCTGACAACTGGATTTGCATTGTGTTCAAGTTGTATTCTTCCCTTCTGTTCTCTGCTAGCTTCCCTCCGTTTGCCGCTAGCTTCCTTCCCTTCGCCGCTAGCTTCCTTCCCTTCGCCGCTAGCTTCCTTCCCTTCGCCGCTAGCTTCCTTCCCTTCGCCGCTAGCTTCCTTTCGTTCGCCGCTAGCTTCCTTTCGATCGCCGCTAGCTTCCTTCCCTTCGCCGCTAGCTTCCTTCCCTTCGCCGCTAGCTTCCTTCCCTTCGCCGCTAGCTTCCTTCCCTTCGCCGCTAGCTTCCTTCCCTTCGCCGCTAGCTTCCTTCCCTTCGCCGCTAGCTTCCTTCTCAGCTAACAAGCCGACTGATTTCCATTAAAATGCTAACATGAAGTGTTCCCTTGTGTTTGACTCGATATGTGAACCGGCTGCTTTCTGCTGAGATGCTGCAGCATTGACGTTGTGCTATCGTGCTAAGCTAACTGGCTTTTACAATGGACACACTGTTCAGTATTTTCTCTTTTCTTTTCTTTGAAATGCTCCCAATCCTCCATCAAATCAAGCTGCTACAAACATGCGCATGTTGTGCGACAGTAATAACCGTCCGTGTGAAACAGACGGAGCCGAATACGTTGGTGGGAGTTAAACTCCGCCCTCTTTCTTTGGGAATAAAGCTGTAGCTTCATCGAGCCCTTCGTCACACCTCCACCTTACCTCCAATACGGAGGAACTGGTTTGTAGGAAGCAGCAACATCACCGAGATAATTTGTACCTCGACCCGATAGCTCCTCCTCACCAGAAGCCGGGTCCGGTGTGTCTGGAGTCCCGAGGTCAGCTGGTTCCTGCAATCGTACCGAAGGCACCTTGAAGGTCTCCCTCCTTCAAACGAGAACACAGTCCATTAAAAGCAGCTCTGCATCACCTGGCTCTCTGCTGGGCTTCAGCTCTCACCTGATGTTGGGCTGTCTGCTGGTCTCAGCCGCAGACCTGAGGCCCCGCCTCTTCCTCATGGTGCTGGTCATCTGAGAGTCCAGCCGCCACATGAACACACAGCTACACACCAAAAAACACAAGCTGATAAAAAGTGCACGTCTTAAAGGCTTTGGAAATAAGCAGCGTCAGCGTGTCTCACCCGTCTGCTGACACCGAGATCAGGTGTCTGCAGTCCTGACTGAACCTCATGCAGGTGACCATCTCTGAGGAAACAGCAGGAAACAGTGCAAAACTCAGCCTGCCGTCTGTGGAAGAAGGTCAAGATGTTTCTGAGGGAACCAACGCGCCGTTTCTCACCTGAATGGCCGAACAGGGAGGCCACGCACTCTCCGGACTTGTAGTCAAAGATGGTGATGTTTTTATCAGAGCAGCTGGTGGCGAAGAACGACCCCGACGGGTCCATCTGAACCTGCAGAGTTCATCCATCAGTGTCCGCATTAAGTCTGGATTCATTTCATCAGAACCGGTCGTTACCTTCAGCAGAGCGCCTTCACTGCTGGACGAGCCTTTCAAACACCTCTTCAGCTTCCCCGTTTCCACGTTGTACACCCTGAGGAGCACAGCTCAGCTTCAGCTTCAGCCTCAAGCCTCAGCTTCAGCCTCAAGCCTCAGCTTCAGCTCGCTTCAGCTTCAGCTTCAGCTCGCTTCAGCTCTAGCTTCAGCTCGCCTTAGCTTCAGCTCTAGCTTCAGCTCGCCTTAGCTTCAGCTCTAGCTTCAGCTCGCCTTAGCTTCAGCTCTAGCTTCAGCTCGCCTTAGCTTCAGCTCTAGCTTCAGCTCGCCTTAGCTTCAGCTCTAGCTTCAGCTCGCCTTAGCTTCAGCTCTAGCTTCAGCTCGCCTTAGCTTCAGCTCTAGCTTCAGCTCGCCTTAGCTTCAGCTCGCCTTAGCTTCAGCTCTAGCTTCAGCTCGCCTTAGCTTCAGCTCTAGCTTCAGCTCGCCTTAGCTTCAGCTCTAGCTTCAGCTCGCCTTAGCTTCAGCTCTAGCTTCAGCTCGCCTTAGCTTCAGCTCTAGCTTCAGCTCTACCTTCAGCTCGCCTTAGCTTTAGCTCAGCTTCAGCTCAGCCTCAGCTCAGCTCCGCCTTAGCTTCAGCTCAGCTTCAGCCTTAGCTTCGGCTTCAGCCTCAGCGTCAGCCTCGGCTTTAGCTCAGCTTCAGCCTCGGCTTTAGCTCAGCTTCAGCCTCGGCTTTAGCTCAGCTTCAGCTTCAGCCTCGGCTTTAGCTCAGCTTCAGCCTTAGCTCAGCTTCGCCTCAAGCTTCAGCCACAGCTCCAGCTTCAGCCACAGCTCCAGCTTCAGCCGCGCCGTTACTCTGACGGCGTGTTTCTACTGTACCTGACGTTCCGGTCCTGACAGGCGATGGCGACGTGAGTCCTGGATGCGTCCAGGTCCATGTCGTACAGAGTGGTCTTCTCAACCAGGTGGTGCCGCCTGGAGAAGGACAAACCGTCCACAGTCTGCACCGCAACAGAAAAACACTCATCAACAGGCAGCCTTTCAGTACCGAGCCAAAATACAACGACAGAACACGACATCTGGCTGTTCCGAGTCACCAGAGGGGGCGCTGCAGGCTACACTGCGAGTGGCTGTGATTCAGCAGAAGAAGTAGTTCCAACAGGAAACAAACTGTGTGCATTGGTCTGTTCTCATGAACCGTCACCTGTTGCTCTGCCCATTTTACCCAGAATGCCTCTCCTCTGATGGCCGCGGGGCTCCAGCCCCCCCCGACCCACGGATTAAACGGGTACAGAAGATGGATGGATGGACATTAAGGGAATTTTTCTTTAGTTTTTACTGTTTCTTCTTCATTTCTTTCACATGACCCCCATCCAGTGGCCCACTTAAACCACCTTAAAAATAGATTACCCCCCCCAGCACAGAACAACGAGGCCCAGCTCAGACTGACCTGCTCCGCCGCCTGGAAGTAGATGCTCTTATCAGCGCCACAGCTCACCATCTGGACCTCTGGACTCTCACCTGGAACACAGGTAACAACCGGTCCTTTCAGTGACACTAAGGCCCGGCGGGTCGACACTGAGGGCCGGCGGGTCGACACTAAGGCCCGGCGGGTCGACACTGAGGGCCGGCGGGTCGACACTAAGGGCCGGCGGGTCGACACTAAGGGCCGGCGGGTCGACACTAAGGGCCGGCGGGTCGACACTAAGGCCCGGCGGGTCGACACTAAGGGCCGGCGGGTCCACACTAAGAGCCGGCGGGTCGACACTAAGGGCCGGCGGGTCCACACTAAGAGCCGGCGGGTCGACACTAAGGGCCGGCGGGTCGACACTAAGGGCCGGCGGGTCGACACTAAGGGCCGGCGGGTCCACACTAAGAGCCGGCGGGTCGACACTGAGGGCCGGCGGGTCGACACTGAGGGCCGGCGGGTCCAACAGGACAGAGGCTGACCCTCTGACCCCCCTCAGGTGAAAGCGGAGAGCATACCTGTGAACTTTACCGCAGTGATGGAGGCCGAGTGGTCGTTCAGCGTTTGTTCCAGACTGTAGTTCTTCTCCAGGTTGAAGATGCGGATCAATCGATCTCTGCTGGCTGAAGCCAACAGTTTCACACCTGAAACAGCAACAGGGTTTAGTGTTTAGTCCCAGTTCATAAAAGACTCAAAGACCAACTAAAGAAACAGATTTAGTCACACAAAGCATGACAAGAAAGAGTTTGTGAGCAGGTGAAGCCATAAATCTGCAGGTAAAGGTGTTCCTCTGGGCTCTTCCATCCTCAGTACAGCTGGCTGTGCTAAATATGATGTAACAGAACGCCTCTGAAGCTGTGAATGTTGTCCCAAACTCCTACTGCAGCAGCACTTTAACCTGTTCCACCCACTGAAACCAGCCAGTAAAAATCCTTTCACCGTCTCCAGCAGCAGGTTCATCCTCAGATTCTACCTGTGAACTTCTGGCTCAAAGCGTTTCGCTGCATGAGCATCGAGTTTAAAAGAAGAGACCGAAGTAAATCATCTATAAATGAAACAAAGCCTGAGCCTTTCCACCTGGCTGCTGTGCTCGGGCCGTAAAACCTTCCCCCAGATGTTTGCAGGTGTTCTGCCCCCAGATGTTTGCAGCTGTTCCTCCCCCCAGATGTTTGCAGCTGTTCCTGCCCCCAGATGTTTGCAGCTGTTCTGCCCCCAGATGTTTGCAGCTGTTCCTCCACCCAGATGTTTGCAGCTGTTCCTCCACCCAGATGTTTGCAGCCGTTCCTCCACCCAGATGTTTGCAGCCGTTCCTCCACCCAGATGTTTGCAGCCGTTCCTCCCCCCAGATGTTTGCAGCCGTTCCTCCCCCCAGATGTTTGCAGCCGTTCCTCCCCCCAGATGTTTGCAGCTGTTCTCCCCCCCAGATGTTTGCAGCTGTTCCTCCCCCCAGATGTTTGCAGCTGTTCCTCCCCCCAGATGTTTGCAGCTGTTCCTCCCCCCAGATGTTTGCAGCTGTTCCTCCCCCCAGATGTTTGCAGCTGTTCCTCCCCCCAAATGTTTGCAGCCGTTCCTCCCCCCAGATGTTTGCAGCCGTTCCTCCCCCCAGATGTTTGCAGCCGTTCCTCCCCCCAGATGTTTGCAGCCGTTCCTCCCCCCAGATGTTTGCAGCCGTTCCTGCCCCCAGATGTTTGCAGCTGTTCTCCCCCCCAAATGTTTGCAGCTGTTCCTCCCCCCAAATGTTTGCAGCTGTTCCTCCCCCCAGATGTTTGCAGCTGTTCCTCCCCCCAGATGTTTGCAGCTGTTCTGCCCCCAGATGTTTGCAGCTGTTCTCCCCCCCAGATGTTTGCAGCTGTTCCTCCACCCAGATGTTTGCAGCTGTTCCTCCACTCAGATGTTTGCAGCTGTTCCTCCACTCAGATGTTTGCAGGTGTTCTTCCCCCCAGATGTTTGCAGGTGTTCTGCCCCCAGATGTTTGCAGCTGTTCTCCCCCCCAGATGTTTGCAGCTGTTCCTCCACCCAGATGTTTGCAGCTGTTCCTCCCCCCAGATGTTTGCAGGTGTTCTTCCCCCCAGATGTTTGCAGGTGTTCTGCCCCCAGATGTTTGCAGGTGTTCTGCCCCCAGATGTTTGCAGGTGTTCTGCCCCCAGATGTTTGCAGGTGTTCTGCCCCCAGATGTTTGCAGCTGTTCTCCCCCCCAGACGTTTGCAGCCGTTCTTCCCCCCAGATGTTTGCAGGTGTTCTCCCCCCCAGATGTTTGCAGCTGTTCTTCCCCCCAGATGTTTGCAGGTGTTCTTCCCCCCAGTTTGCAGGTGTTCTTCCCCCCAGTTTGCAGGTGTTCTCCCCCCAGTTTGCAGGTGTTCTGCCCCCAGATGTTTGCAGGTGTTCTGCCCCCAGATGTTTGCAGGTGTTCTGCCCCCAGATGTTTGCAGGTGTTCTGCCCCCAGATGTTTGCAGGTGTTCTCCCTCCAGATGTTTGCAGCTGTTCTCCCCCCCAGATGTTTGCAGCTGTTTGCTTTCCCAGGTCTCACCTGTGGACGTGGGAGAGAACTCCAGACACAGCACCTCCGAGTCGTGAGCTTCGATCTTCTTCAGCTCATCCAGGAACTGCAGCCCGAAGATCCTGAGCAGAGACACAGGAACGCTCAGCAGGGCTCACCTGTGTGTGTGTGTGTGTGTGCGTGTGCATGTGCATGAGAGCGTGCACGTGGCTCACCGCAGGTTTCCACAGCGGTCTCCGGCTGCCAGGTGCTGCCCGTCCGGACTGATCCCCAGAACTCTGATTCCTGCCTTCCCATCAGCCCCTGCTGCCTCCTCTGGCTGCAGGTCCTCCCCCACGTACAGGATCCTCAGCAGGTCCTGAGGAACACACACATGCACACACACGTGCACACGTGTCACCGGGCTGCGCCTGCCGCGCCGGGCGCCGCTCGCGCTGACGGTAACGACACTTACGTTGCTGTAGAGGTTCCGGTGGGCGGCGGGCGGGTCGGCGTGCCACAGCCGGATGGTGTTATCAGAGGAACAGGTGAGGAAGGAGGACGGAGGCAGGCAGGCCCGGCCCGGGTCCTGCAGCTCCGGGTAAACCTGGAGAGGACAAGCGGAACCGGGTCACACAGAACCCTGAAAGGTTCTACAACCGATGAAGAAAGAGCGGTCGACATGAAACTGAAACAGAGTCGGGGTCTTCTGATGGTTCTGGAAGGAGCGTGTTGTCATGGCAACGTGTCAGTTGGACCCACTTTAAGGGTCTGGAGCAGAATTATTATTATCAACAGAACTGAGAGCGTCGTTTATAAATATAGGTTTCAGATTTGGAGCCACAAAGTTTAAACACAAATGGAATATTGCTTTGATATCAGAAGGCACTTAATTAAGTGAACTTTATTTTACAGCCAGTAAACTTTGAGCTGTTAATAAACTCGTTCTAAACGGTTTAATTCCGTATTTCTAAACGGTTTAATTCCGTATTTCTACCTTCTAAACGGTTTAATTCCGTATTTCTACCTTCTAAACGGTTTAATTCCGTATTTCTACCTTCTAAACGGTTTGATGCCGTATTTCTACATTCTAAACGGTTTGATGCCGTATTTCTACATTCTAAACGGTTTGATGCCGTATTTCTACCTTCTAAACGGTTTGATGCCGTATTTCTACCTTCTAAACGGTTTGATGCCGTATTTCTACCTTCTAAACGGTTTAATTCCGTATTTCTAAACGGTTTAATTCCGTATTTCTAAACGGTTTAATTCCGTATTTCTACCTTCTAAACGGTTTAATTCCGTATTTCTACCTTCTAAACGGTTTAATTCCGTATTTCTACCTTCTAAACGGTTTAATTCCGTATTTCTACGTTCTAAACGGTTTAATTCTTCTTTCTGATTAAACCTATCTCTGTGACAGTAAACAGTTTAACTCCGGTTAGCAGCAGTCGAGTGAAACGACTCTCTGAGGTATTCCTAACAGCATTTAAAGCGTCGGTGTGAACAGCTCTTCTTCCAGCTGTTTGGCTTTAGGCGACAGAACAGATTTTTTGCTTCCCAGGTTGCAGTTTCACTGCCACATTCGGACTTCCTGGTTCGTCTCAGAGATCCCGCTTCACACTAACCTCGACGCTCCACACGCAGCCGCTGTGGTACAGAGCCGAGTACAGCTTCGCTGCGCTCCTCACGTCTTTGACGTCCCAGACGTACACGCTGTGGTCGTTGTACACGCAGGTCAAGTGTCGCCCAGCGGGGTCGAAGGTCAGCGCCAGCGTGTCGGGGTACCGAGCGTCTGGACTGGCAGGTAACGGGTTTCTGTGGGAGCAGAGACGGAGTCAGAGGTCGCAGGTGTGTTCCAGGTGTGTGTGTTCAGGGTTTTTACCCGAGCAGCGCGCTCTGCGTGAGGTCGACGCCCAGGCGGTGCGGCCGCTGCAGCGTGGTGATGTACTGCAGGTTGGAGGGAATGAAAACTCTGATGACACCATCAGCGCAGCCACAGAAGATGAAGTCCTCGCTGACCGCCAGGCAGCTCGCCGATGACGTCTGTCAACAACAGAATCATTTAATGTGTCAACAACCAACAGGACGTCAGAGGGAGACAGGTTAACAGTTAGCTGCAAGTTAGCTATAAGTTAGCAGTGAGCTGCAAGTTAGCTATAAGTTAGCAGTGAGCTGCAAGTTAGCTATAAGTTAGCAGTGAGCTGCAAGTTAGCTATAAGTTAGCAGTGAGCTGCAAGTTAGCTATAAGTTAGCAGTGAGCTGCAAGTTAGCTATAAGTTAGCAGTGAGCTGCAAGTTAGCTATAAGTTAGCAGTGAGCTGCAAGTTAGCTATAAGTTAGCAGGGAGCTGCAAGTTAGCTATAAGTTAGCAGGGAGCTGCAAGTTAGCTATAAGTTAGCAGGGAGCTGCAAGTTAGCTATAAGTTAGCAGTGAGCTGCAAGTTAGCTATAAGTTAGCAGTGAGCTGCAAGTTAGCTATAAGTTAGCAGTGAGCTGCAAGTTAGCAGTGAGCTGCAAGTTAACAGTGAGCTGCAAGTTAACAGTTAAGTTAGCTATAAGTTAGCAGCAGATACTAGCAAACAATGCTTTCTCATCAGCAGTAATGGACCAAGCCAGAGATGAAACATGCCGATAATGTAACGTTAACGTTCAGTTCCTTCAGTCCAGCGTTGAACTGGACCAAGTTGTTAAAACAGTGGGATGAAAAGTGGCTGCTGCACATTCACAGTCTTTAGCTAACTCTGCTGGAACATTAGCCTCAGATATAGTTTATCCACTGGGCTCTTATATCCTCTGAGGCTGCTGCTGGATGGAAGATGCATGCTCCTCAGTGCAGCTGACAGCAGAACATTTCCACCAGAAGCTGGCTTCATCCGTCCAGCAGGGTGGATGTGAGGGGGCGGGGCTTAGCAGAGGAGGCGGAGCCAACTTAAGGAGTGACGTACTTTAGAAATGAAAATCAGAACGGCTCGTTAGATGAGGAACTTTCAGACAAAGGGAACTAAATAAGTCCCAGGGTTGTGTTTTTGGGGAGTTTTACACCTGCTGGTGACCTCAGACGCCCTGATATCTGCTCCCAGGAGCAGGAAGAAGGAGTTTTACACAATATGTCCCTTTAAACTCACTCATAAGCAACATATGGGGCACATCTTCTTTTGAAGCCGTCTTTCGGGGAGCGTTCCAACTCTAACTAAACTGAACTGAACCTTTCAGGTGTGTTCCTACCTTCAGGTCAACCCAGGCATCCAGATGTCGGCTGCTGTTGAAAAGACACAGCAGGCCGGAGCTGGTGATGCAGTAGGTGTTGGAGGCCATCAGGCCCCGCCCACACGCCACACCACTGAACATACTGTTCTTATGGTCGTCCAGCAGCCCCGACCGACCAATCAGAGGCACTGTGCTGTTCACCTAGGAGCAAGGAGAAAAAATGTAACGTCCAGCTGCCACAGCAGGTAACGAGCCGTGATTGGCTGAGCAGAGGTCAGGTGGGTACCCGTCGCTCTTTGGAGGCGTCCAGGTACCAGAACTTCACGTGGCGGTTTCCTGCCGTGACGAAGTAGCTGCTGTCCTGGGAGAAGGAGACGGAGAAGACTCTGCTGGACACCTTGTTGGATGCGATGATGGAACCTTTCTGTTCGCACACGGAGAAGAAAACATCAGCGCCGACCGCCACAGCGGCGTCGCCTGAAACGTTTCCTGACGCAATGAATGACCATCAGAGGAGTAAGTGTCTCACTTTGCCTGGTGACTGAGGAGAATATATATATATATATTCTCCACTTTTTATTACTGAAAACTTCTTTAACAGTCAAGTTCAACACCATAAATTAGGAGAAATAAGATCTTTTGGACATTTCAAAGGATCGAGTCACTTTTTTCAGAAGGAAACTGGATATTTTCTGTGTTTTTATGTTGAAACGAACAGTTTTAACCACAACTGAAAGCTTTGTGCACGTGCATGTGTGCATGTGTGCGTGCTCCTCACCCTCCAGTCCCACACGCTGACCGTCATGTCGTGCTGGTATCCCACGGAGACGATGTAGCAGCTGTTGGAGGAGAACGCCACACAGGAAACTCCGTATTTATGGGACTGCACCTCGGCCACCTGCCCTCCGCCCACCTGCCAGACCCGAACACAGGGCATGTGGCCGCTCTGTGGAGGCAGAGCGCAGCGTTAGCAGGAAAAACACCGGACCGGGGCTCGCAGACGCCGGACCAGGGCTCACAAACACACGACTCCAGAGGAAACACTGCACAGTGTCCATTTTAAAGCCAGTTAGCTTAGCACGAAAGCACCAGGAACAGCTCAAAGAGAAAGAAGCTAAACTGAATCCCAACGTCTCCACCATAAGCAGCACAAAGAGAAGCCCAACGTCAAGCTGCAGCATCACCATCAAATCTGTGGCGTCACGGCCGGAGGACGGAGTCAGTGAAACGCCGTCACCACGGCGCCATCAGAGGGAAGCGCTCCAGAAACACAGATTTAGCTTCAGGCTGAGGGTCGCTAACAGGCTGCACACCAGCTGCAGGCTTCCTGGACGTCCTGCTGGTGTCCAGAGGAACGCCATGTGCCGATTCACAGCTGTGGCCAGGTGTGTGCGAGGGTCAGCACTCACCTCACCGGTGACCAGGTGCTTCCCATCGTGGGAGAAGGCCAGAGCCGTGAAGGGTTTGCTGCAGGCGTTGATGACGTGCGTCTGCTTGTTCTTCTGCGGGTCGAGCAGCACCACAACGCACCTGAAACACAAACAGATTCAGCGGTCCGGCGTCTACTGGGGGGCACCCCCCCATGAAGGCAGGTTAAAGGAGGCGGGGCTTACCCTGCAGGATAAGCAATGAGTCCAGAGTTGGGGTCAGAGGTCAAACTGCTGCTGCAGACTGTGCTGACGCCAAGAACCTTCTCCAAACTCACCTGAAACACACACAGAGTCCATTAAAACAATTCAACCTGCTTTTATTAGACATCACCTGAGAGCAGCACACCTGAGCCCTGTGTTGGGCCCAAAATGGATTCTTTAAACTGATATTGAAGTGTTTGTCAACAACCAACAGGACATCAGAGGGAAACAGGTTAGCAGTCAGCTGCTAGCTATAAGTCAGCTGCTAGCTATAAGTCAGCTGCTAGCTATAAGTCAGCTGCTAGCTATAAGTCAGCTGTTAGCTAGCAGTCAGCTGTTAGCTAGCAGTCAGCTGTTAGCTAGCAGTCAGCTGTTAGCTAGCAGTCAGCTGTTAGCTAGCAGTCAGCTGTTAGCTAGCAGTCAGCTGTTAGCTAGCAGTTAGCTGCAAGTTTGATTTTTTCTGCCCAGTTGGCAGTTTTTAATCGTTTGATAGACACAGACCGTGCAGGGTCACAGATTTCCTCGTTACACCGGTGGCCTACTTGTTTTCCTTCTGTTGTCCAAACATTAGAAAACTTGGCAGCGTCGCCGTGATTTAAAGAACTTCCTTCAGAGCACAAATTATCAAACTTAAAGTTACTTTAACAATCGTTTCCTTGAGTTTTTAGGTCACTCGGTGAATAAAAGTGAGCTCTGCTGTCAAACTTCCACAAACTCAGCCCGAGCTAACGGACCGAGGTGCTAACGGTTAGCTCAGAATGTACCCTGCTGCTGGATGCCCTCACCTGGCTCTGGCGGCTGTTCCTCCCCGCAGGTTGCCTCCTCTTGCCGGTGATGGCAGAACCACGGTCCGCTCCCTCAGCCATGACACTGGTCCCACTTTAATTTAAAACTTATTTAAACACCACGGTGTTGTTCTATTAAAGCCCGCTGCTGTGAACCATGAGCGGACCAGCTGGTTAAAACTATTCGCTGATGTTACTGATAAGCGGGGACAACAGTAGCTTCATGCTAACTGTCGCCGGAAGAAATCTGATACTTTCAACTGCGGCGGACTCCGGTTCAAATTGAGTCCCGCCCACTTACAGAAAGATTAACCAATAGGCTACCGAGGATTGTTCTGACGTCACCAAAGCAGCAAATAAACAGTCGGAAAGAATTCAAATCCCGCCCACAAGTTGCGAAACAACCAATCAACGTCCAGGCAATTAAAGTGTATTAAATCGTACCTCCATCTGACCTCCACCAGGTGTGCTGCCACCACGCCATCCTCCTAGGGTCACCACCACTTGACCTGCGGTCCCAGCTCTTGTGGATGTCTCAGTTCATAGCCTCCAATCTTCTCCCCCCCCCCCCCCACAGTTTCCCTCAGTGAGTGAAATCCGGCTCCTCTAACAGGTAAATTCAGCTCCAGGTGCAGAGGTGCTGCTGACCCAGGTGGTGTGTGAGTAAAGCACAGGAACCGGGTCACAGAGCTGATTCCAGATCAGTTTTATTACAAAGTTCAATCAAACATTTACAGTATCATTTTCAAAATATCAGATTTCAGGAAAGTTTGAAAAAGATCTGAAACAGTTCGTCTTCGAAGGGTCAAAGGTCATTAAAAGAAAACCCACAGGACCCGTTCACCTTTTTGTTCCACTGATATGTCGGCAGTCTGCGGGTCGAGCTTCCCGTTCTCTGATTGGTCCGAACAAACAAAGCTTCCGAGCCGTGACCTACAGACTGTTTTTAAGAGAACTCAAAGAGCTCCTGAACCGCCGCTGATCCCGAAGATTCACAACAAAAAGATCAACTTCAACCACAAAATCTCAAACTTTAAAAAGTTTCATCAACAGTTTTTAGTGCAAACAGTTACAAGAAGACACACTCACACCAAACACACACACAGCCTGCTGGCAGGTATGAATTAACCCTCCCGCCGTCTCTCTGCTGCCCCCTGCTGGCTGCAGGGTTTGGTCAAAGTTTTCCTTTCAGCTCCATCTTTGTTCTGAGGTCACAAACTACAAAATTTAACAATCTTCACTTTACTTCCCAGTTAATAAATTAAATATGAGCTCGTCCATGATTCATGAAGACTTTAAACACCCCGAATTT
Source organism: Leuresthes tenuis (assembly GCA_036924055.1). Taxonomy (NCBI): domain Eukaryota; kingdom Metazoa; phylum Chordata; class Actinopteri; order Atheriniformes; family Atherinopsidae; genus Leuresthes; species Leuresthes tenuis. Next base: position 749,751 of record JAVGWW010000007.1, read on the forward strand.
ATTCTGGTTTCTTCCAAAAGTCGACAGTTTGACTTCGGTTATGAGACGCGGACGACCAATGAAAAGGTGAAGTTCTGAGGTCAGAACAAGCAGCTGTGGGTCCGATGTGGATCAGATTTAAGGCAGGATCTGACGGCGTTCATCTTTCTGCGGCACCAATCAGGTGAAGCTGTGGGCGGGGCAAACACAACAGCTGTGACGTTTGTTAGTGGGTTCAGATCCAGAACCTGAGCCGGTTCTCTGATGGTGAAACATCTGGAAGCAGAAACTGTTCAGAGGGATGAGAAGGCACAAAGAGAGGCATCAGAGGCCGCCGTGATCCAACTGAAGGTGATGACGAGCAGCGTGGGAGGAGCTTAAAACCTCACGGGACGATCAATCGGAGCGATCAGAGTGTATCGGGTCGTTAATCGAGTTAAAAGAAGCAAAGAAAGCAGAGTTAGGTCAGAGATAGTTTCCCTTCACACCAAATTAACGCGGTTCTGCTGAGGTCCGGGTCATTTGGTCAGAACCAGAATGTGGGTTCAGACCGGCTGCTGGACCGATGCAGCTCTATGCTAGAGGAGCCGGTCCTGATGGACCGCAGGATGTTCTGGTTCTGTTCTGTGGGCCCACTTCATTCGGCTCCTCGTCACGGTGAGCTCTGTAAACAAACCCAGCTGAGCGGAGGGTCAAGGCAACAAGGTGAGATGTCGGACTCTGAACACCACCAGAACCACCTGGGACCGGTGGGGTTCTGCTGAGGCGGGGTCCACGTCTGAAGTCTCCATATTCAGAGTTTAAGCTCGACCCAAAAGTTTTATTCAAGGTAGAAAAACAGAGTTAAGATAAAAACGTGGAAGTTCCCTTCAGAGAGATTCGTTTGGACTTGTTGCCGTGGAGACGGTGGGCCCTGCAGAGGAAGAGCACAGCGTGAGCAGGTCCGGTTCACAGGAACCAGCTGCTGATCTTTGGGCTGGTTTACCTGGGCTCTGGTGACTTCAGGACCGGAACACGTGCACGGCTCTGATGACGTACTGGCGGCAGATGGGACACTCGCTCATCCGCTTCCCGCACTTGGTGCAGGTGACCATGTGACCACACTCCAGCAGGACGCAGTCGATGGGAGAGTCCATGCAGATCTTACACAGGTTCTCCTCTGGACCCACAGCCGGGCCGCCGCCATCAGGGTCTGCAGGAGCACCAGAACACGACATCAGCTGGTGTTAAGGTTTACTGAAAGGTTCAGAGGACACAGACTCACCTGCAGCGTTCACGGCGTTCGCAGCTGAAAGAGAAACAACCAGTGGTTACTTCCTGTCTGAGTGACATCATCAGGACACATGTTAAAGTATTGGGACGCGTTCTGTTTCTGCCCCCCCCTGAAGAGCGAGGACACGTGACTGAGACTGTCCACTGAAAGATGGAGAGGATGAGCTGGATGAAGCTCTAAAGGTGACATTTTATACTCTTTAACACACAATGTTCTGAGGTCTTATCAAGGCCTCGTTTCAGCCCTGTTTTAACATCTGTTTGTTGTCAGTTTTCAGGATGAAGACTTAGCAGTTGCTCAACCCGCTCCAGTCAGAGCAGAAACACTCCAGCTCTATATGTAGATACAGATAGTTAGCTGTTAGCAGTTAGCTGGAAGTTAGCAGTTAGCTGGAAGTTAGCAGTTAGCTGGAAGTTAGCAGTTAGCTGTAAATGAGCAGTTAGCTGGAAGTTAGCAGTTAGCTGTAAATTAGCAGTTAGCTGTAAATTAGCAGTTAGCTGTAAATTAGCAGTTAGCTGGAAGTTAGCAGTTAGCTGTAAATTAGGAGTTAGCTGTAAATTAGCAGTTAGCTGGAAGTTAGCAGTTAGCTGTAAATTAGCAGTTAGCTGTAAATTAGCAGTTAGCTGGAAGTTAGCAGTTAGCTGGAAGTTAGCAGTTAGCTGGAAGTTAGCAGTTAGCTGTAAATTAGCAGTTAGCTGGAAGTTAGCAGTTAGCTGTAAATTAGCAGTTAGCTGTAAATTAGCAGTTAGCTGTAAATTAGCAGTTAGCTGGAAGTTAGCAGTTAGCTGGAAGTTAGCAGTTAGCAGTTAGCTGGAAGTTAGCAGTTAGCTATAAGTTAGCAGTTAGCTATAAGTTAGCAGTTAGCTGTAAATTAGCAGTTAGCTGGAAGTTAGCAGTTAGCTATATGTTAGCAGTTAGCTATAAGTTAGCAGTTAGCTATAAGTTAGCAGTTAGCTGGAAGTTAGCAGTTAGCTGGAAGTTAGCAGTTAGCTGGAAGTTAGCAGCAGATGCTAGCAAACAATGCTTTCTCATCAGCAGTAATGGACCAAGCCGGAGATGTGCACAGCGTAACTCGTAGTAATGCATGTGAACCGTTAATTACTGCGTTTAAACATTTTGGATTTATTAACCTCATTAAACAGTTGTACCTGGAGACCTCCATCTTTATCAGAAACATGCAGATAATGTAACGCTAGCACACAGAGAGCGCTTTTGTCTGAACGGACTCACCCAGCAGGTTCTGCTGGTCCTGGTACAGGCGCCTCACCCTCTCCATCAGCTCCCACTTCTCGCAGCAGCCTTTGTAGTTAACAAAGTTCCTGGCGAGGATTTCCTTCAGCTGTCGCACACTGAGCGCCTCGATGTCGTCCAGGCAGCTCAGGTCGGACAGAGAGGCCCTGCGCCCGGACACCGGGGCCTCCTCGGGGTCCCAGGCCTGAGTCATGTGGACCAAAACACACGGATCAGTCATCAGAACCAGAACCAATAAAATGTTCCCTGAACAGATTCTCCATCAGAAGAAACATTAACAGCAGGATGAAGAAAAAGGATCAACTTTACTCCAAAGAAATAAAAAGTAGCTTGTTTCCCTGAAATGGGCCTAAAAGATAGTAACCAGTAACAGTAACCAGTTAACATGTAACAGTTAACAGGAAACAAGTTAACCTCGTAACAGAAACCTGTTAACATGTAACAGTTAACCAGGTAACAATAACCTGTTAACGGGTAACAGGTAACCTGTTAACAGTAACCAGTTAACAGGAAACAGTAACCAGTTAACATGTAACCAGTAGTTAACTGTTTGATGCGATAAAGCTCCTTATTTCAGATAGTTTGACTCCAGTCCATCTCAGTTTAAATTGGTTTAAATGGGTCATTTCCCATAATGTGTCAATCGGTTCTGGTTTGTCCCAAACAGCAGAAACAACCAGAACCTCTGAAGTAAAGAGCACCTGATCCGTTATCTGGTCTTCGTCCTGCGCATCGGGCTCAGCGGGGGCCGTCTCTGCGGCAGGGGGCGGGGCTTCAGGCTCCACAGGGGGAAGGTCAGGTATGGATGTGTGAGTGGGTGTCGGGGGTTCAGAGGTGGAGATGCGAGGCGTCTCGTCGGGGTCCGGTGGGTCCGGTGGGTCCGATGTCTCCGAGGGGGGGTCAGCGATCAGGGTGTCGGGGGCCGAGCCGCTGGAGGGTGAAGACTGCTGACTCAGAACCAGTTCCACCAGCTCCTCCTGAGGAACAGGAAGTACCCGTTTAACTGGGGGGTCAAACATCTCAGAGAGGAAACTGATGTACAATGTACTTCCTGTCAGAGTCTGAACTCATAGTTCCTGTTCAGCTTCATTTCATCTGTGAACAAACATCATTTCTACACCTCAGACCTGCAGCACGTTCCGGCTGTTATTTTGAGTTCCTTCCCTGAATGCTTTAATGATATTCTGCTCTGTAGAGGCAGAAATATGCAGATCCCTTCCAGTCTTTCTCTGAGGAACATTGTTTTAACACAAACTGGAGCTCCTCTGAACATCTTTGCTGCTCACAGACTGTCATGGAGGCTGCTTTTTTACTTCCCTATCAGCCTGAACCCATCCAAGCTGCTGCAGCCAGACATGGAAAAGACATTAACTGATGAAACGAAGCTGATGAGGTTAAACTTTTTCTGATTGTGAAAAGAAAATAATCCAAAACTACAAATGTTTCATAAAAACTGATTAATTCAGACACCTGAAACTCTTATTTGGCAAAACTTCTCTGAAACATTCAGCCAACCAGGTGAGACTTCAGGTCAGGGGAAGCCTCGCCTGATTGGCTGATTTGAACTGATGACGTCACCTTCTCTCTGCACAGGTGGGTGGACACTTCGTGCAGGTGCAGATAGTCCCTGAGCTCCTTCACTTTCAGCTTCATCAGCTCCGCCCTCACCAGGAGGTTTCCATAGAAACGCTGGCAGGTGTGACAGAGCCGGGGGCGGAGCTCCCGCTGGGCGGAGCAGCGGCTGCAGTAGTTCTTCTTACAGTCCACACACACATGCTGTGGAGACAGGTGAGGCAGACAGGTGAGGCAGACAGGTGAGGCAGACAGGTGAGGCAGACAGGTGAGGAAGACAGGTGAGGCAGACAGGTGAGGCAGACAGGTGAGGCAGACAGGTGAGGAAGACAGGTGAGGAAGACAGGTGAGGCAGACAGGTGAGGCAGACAGGTGAGGAAGACAGGTGAGGCAGACAGGTGAGGCAGACAGGTGAGGCAGACAGGTGAGGAAGACAGGTGAGGCAGACAGGTGAGGCAGACAGGTGAGGCAGACAGGTGAGGAAGACAGGTGAGGAAGACAGGTGAGGAAGACAGGTGAGGAAGACAGGTGAGGCAGACAGGTGAGGAAGACAGGTGAGGAAGACAGGTGACGAAAACAGGTGAGGCAGACAGGTGAGGAAGACAGGTGAGGCAGACAGGTGAGGCAGACAGGTGAGGCAGACAGGTGAGGCAGACAGGTGAGGAAGACAGGTGAGGCAGACAGGTGAGGCAGACAGGTGAGGAAGACAGGTGAGGCAGACAGGTGAGGCAGACAGGTGAGGCAGACAGGTGAGGAAGACAGGTGAGGCAGACAGGTGAGGCAGACAGGTGAGGCAGACAGGTGAGGAAGACAGGTGAGGAAGACAGGTGAGGAAGACAGGTGAGGAAGACAGGTGAGGCAGACAGGTGAGGAAGACAGGTGAGGAAGACAGGTGACGAAAACAGGTGAGGCAGACAGGTGAGGAAGACAGGTGAGGCAGACAGGTGAGGCAGACAGGTGAGGCAGACAGGTGAGGCAGACAGGTGAGGAAGACAGGTGAGGCAGACAGGTGAGGCAGACAGGTGAGGAAGACAGGTGAGGAAGACAGGTGAGGAAGACAGGTGAGGCAGACAGGTGAGGAAGACAGGTGAGGAAGACAGGTGAGGCAGACAGGTGAGGAAGACAGGTGAGGAAGACAGGTGAGGCAGACAGGTGAGGCAGACAGGTGAGGAAGACAGGTGAGGCAGACAGGTGAGGCAGACAGGTGAGGAAGACAGGTGAGGAAGACAGGTGACGAAAACAGGTGAGGCAGACAGGTGAGGAAGACAGGTGAGGCAGACAGGTGAGGAAGACAGGTGAGGCAGACATGTGAGGCAGACAGGTGAGGCAGACAGGTGAGGAAGACAGGTGAGGAAGACAGGTGAGGAAGACAGGTGAGGAAGACAGGTGACGAAAACAGGTGAGGCAGACAGGTGAGGAAGACAGGTGAGGAAGACAGGTGAGGAAGACAGGTGAGGCAGACAGGTGAGGAAGACAGGTGAGGAAGACAGGTGACGAAAACAGGTGAGGCAGACAGGTGAGGAAGACAGGTGAGGCAGACAGGTGAGGAAGACAGGTGAGGAAGACAGGTGAGGCAGACAGGTGAGGAAGACAGGTGAGGCAGACAGGTGAGGCAGACAGGTGAGGCAGACAGGTGAGGAAGACAGGTGAGGCAGACAGGTGACGAAAACAGGTGAGGCAGACAGGTGAGGAAGACAGGTGAGGAAGACAGGTGACGAAAACAGGTGAGGCAGACAGGTGAGGAAGACAGGTGAGGAAGACAGGTGAGGAAGACAGGTGAGGAAGACAGGTGAGGCAGACAGGTGAGGAAGACAGGTGAGGAAGACAGGTGACGAAAACAGGTGAGGCAGACAGGTGAGGAAGACAGGTGAGGCAGACAGGTGAGGAAGACAGGTGAGGCAGACAGGTGAGGCAGACAGGTGAGGAAGACAGGTGAGGCAGACAGGTGAGGAAGACAGGTGAGCCAGACAGATGAGGAAGACAGGTGAGGAAGACAGGTGACGAAAACAGGTGAGGCAGACAGGTGAGGAAGACAGGTGAGGAAGACAGGTGACGAAAACAGGTGAGGCAGACAGGTGAGGAAGACAGGTGAGGAAGACAGGTGACGAAAACAGGTGAGGCAGACAGGTGAGGAAGACAGGTGAGGAAGACAGGTGAGGCAGACAGGTGAGGCAGACAGGTGAGGAAGACAGGTGAGGCAGACAGGTGAGGAAGACAGGTGAGGCAGACAGGTGAGGCAGACAGGTGAGGAAGACAGGTGAGGAAGACAGGTGAGGAAGACAGGTGAGGCGAAAACGAGCTTCACCATCAGTGCTTCCACACCCTGAAGAGCCAACAAAACCCCCAGAACGTGTTCCACCACAGGCCCCAGAATGTGTTCCACCACAGGCCCCAGAATGTGTTCCACCACAGGCCCCAGAACGTGTTCCACCACAGGCCCCAGAATGTGTTCCACCACAGGCCCCAGAACGTGTTCCACCACAGGCCCCAGAACGTGTTCCACCACAGGCCCCAGAATGTGTTCCACCACAGGCCCCAGAACGTGTTCCACCACAGGCCCCAGAACGTGTTCCACCACCAACCCCAGAACGTGTTCCACCACCGGCCCCAGAACGTGTTCCACCACCAACCCCAGAATGTGTTCCACCACAGGCCCCAGAACGTGTTCCACCACAGGCCCCAGAACGTGTTCCACCACATGCCCCAGAACGTGTTCCACCACAGGCCCCAGAACGTGTTCCACCACAGGCCCCAGAATGTGTTCCACCACCAACCCCAGAATGTGTTCCACCACAGGCCCCAGAACGTGTTCCACCACAGGCCCCAGAACGTGTTCCACCACCAACCCCAGAATGTGTTCCACCACCAACCCCAGAATGTGTTCCACCACAGGCCCCAGAACGTGTTCCACCACCAACCCCAGAATGTGTTCCACCACCAACCCCAGAATGTGTTCCACCACAGGCCCCAGAATATGTTCCACCACCAACCCCAGAATGTGTTCCACCACAGGCCCCAGAACGTGTTCCACCACCAACCCCAGAACGTGTTCCACCACAGGCCCCAGAACGTGTTCCACCACAGGCCCCAGAACGTGTTCCACCACCAACCCCTGAACGTGTTCCACCACCAACCCCAGAATGTGTTCCACCACAGGCCCCAGAGCGTGTTCCACCACAGGCCCCAGAACGTGTTCCACCACAGGCCCCAGAACGTGTTCCACCACAGGCCCCAGAACGTGTTCCACCACCAACCCCAGAACGTGTTCCACCACAGGCCCCAGAACGTGTTCCACCACCAACCCCAGAATGTGTTCCACCACAGGCCCCAGAACGTGTTCCACCACAGGCCCCAGAACGTGTTCCACCACAGGCCCCAGAACGTGTTCCACCACAGGCCCCAGAACGTGTTCCACCACCAACCCCTGAACGTGTTCCACCACCAACCCCAGAATGTGTTCCACCACAGGCCCCAGAGCGTGTTCCACCACAGGCCCCAGAACGTGTTCCACCACAGGCCCCAGAACGTGTTCCACCACAGGCCCCAGAACGTGTTCCACCACAGGCCCCAGAACGTGTTCCACCACAGGCCCCAGAACGTGTTCCACCACAGGCCCCAGAACGTGTTCCACCACCAACCCCAGAATGTGTTCCACCACAGGCCCCAGAACGTGTTCCACCACAGGCCCCAGAACGTGTTCCACCACAGGCCCCAGAGTGTGTTCCACCACAGGCCCCAGAATGTGTTCCACCACAGGCCCCAGAACGTGTTCCACCACAGGCCCCAGAACGTGTTCCACCACAGGCCCCAGAACGTGTTCCACCACAGGCCCCAGAACGTGTTCCACCACAGGCCCCAGAATGTGTTCCACCACAGGCCCCAGAGCGTGTTCCACCACCAACCCCAGAACGTGTTCCACCACAGGCCCCAGAACGTGTTCCACCACAGGCCCCAGAACGTGTTCCACCACAGGCCCCAGAACGTGTTCCACCACAGGCCCCAGAGTGTGTTCCACCACAGGCCCCAGAATGTGTTCCACCACAGGCCCCAGAACGTGTTCCACCACAGGCCCCAGAACGTGTTCCACCACAGGCCCCAGAACGTGTTCCACCACCAACCCCAGAACGTGTTCCACCACAGGCCCCAGAACGTGTTCCACCACAGGCCCCAGAACGTGTTCCACCACAGGCCCCAGAGTGTGTTCCACCACAGGCCCCAGAATGTGTTCCACCACAGGCCCCAGAACGTGTTCCACCACAGGCCCCAGAACGTGTTCCACCACAGGCCCCAGAACGTGTTCCACCACCAACCCCAGAACGTGTTCCACCACAGGCCCCAGAACGTGTTCCACCACAGGCCCCAGAACGTGTTCCACCACCAACCCCAGAATGTGTTCCACCACAGGCCCCAGAACGTGTTCCACCACAGGCCCCAGAACGTGTTCCACCACAGGCCCCAGAATGTGTTCCACCACAGGCCCCAGAATGTGTTCCACCACAGGCCCCAGAACGTGTTCCACCACAGGCCCCAGAACGTGTTCCACCACAGGCCCCAGAGCGTGTTCCACCACAGGCCCCAGAACGTGTTCCACCACAGGCCCCAGAGTGTGTTCCACCACAGGCCCCAGAACGTGTTCCACCACAGGCCCCAGAACGTGTTCCACCACAGGCCCCAGAACGTGTTCCACCACCGGCCCCAGAGTGTGGTTGAACACAGTTCTGCTCAGGAGAGCTGCGACCTGACGACCCTGCAGCTGAAAACATGAACAAACCCACTCAAACACAAGGAAATCAGACTTGCCTTCTTGGCAGGTGTGTCGAAAGACCCCCCACAGGCCTTACAGGTGTGCTCGGGTGGGGGGGGAGACGGCTGACTGCTGAAGGCCGAGTTGGTGTAGGACTGATGCCGCTGCTCACCTCCACCGGACGGATCCGCTTCAGCAGAGTCCACGCACAGCCAGTTACAGCAGGACGCGAACATGCTAACAGAGAGGAAGTAAGTGAACCCCGATCAGTTACAGCAGGAAGCCAACATGCTAACAGAAAGGAAGTAAGTGAACCCCGATCAGTTACAGCAGGACGCCAACATGCTAACAGAAAGGAAGTAAGTGAACCCCGATCAGTTACAGCAGGACGCCAACATGCTAACAGAAAGGAAGTAAGTGAACCCCGATCAGTTACAGCAGGAAGCGAACATGCTAACAGAAAGGAAGTAAGTGAACCCCGATCAGTTATAGCAGGACGCCAACATGCTAACAGAAAGGAAGTAAGTGAACCCCGATCAGTTACAGCAGGAAGCGAACATGCTAACAGAAAGGAAGTAAGTGAACTCAACATCCTTGTTCAGTCTTTTTCTAACTGTGCTGTCATGACCTTCAACCTTTAACATGCTAACTGAGGCCTGTAGAGTCTGAGATGTAGCTCTGGGCTTTTTCACCTTGGGGTGACCTTTAACCTTTAACATGCTAACTGAGGCCTGTAGAGTCTGAGATGTAGCTCTGGGCTTCTTCACCTTGGGGTGACCTTTAACCTTTAACATGCTAACTGAGGCCTGTAGAGTCTGAGATGTAGCTCTGGGCTTTTTCACCTTGGGGTGACCTTTAACCTTTAGCATGCTAACTGAGGCCTGTAGAGTCTGAGATGTAGATCTTGGCTTTTTCACCTTGGGGTGACCTTTAACCTTTAGCATGCTAACTGAGGCCTGTAGAGTCTGAGATGTAGCTCTGGGCTTCTTCACCTTGGGGTGACCTTTAACCTTTAACATGCTAACTGAGGCCTGGAGAGTCTGAGATGTAGCTCTGGGCTTCTTCACCTTGGGGTGACCTTTAACCTTTAGCATGCTAACTGAGGCCTGTGGAGTCTGAGATGTAGCTCTGGGCTTCTTCACCTTGGGGTGAACTTGCTGGGACGTCCACTCCTGGGAAGATTGACAGCTGTCCTGAATGTTTTCCACTTGTGAATAATCTTTCTCTCTGTAGAACGATGGACTCCAGATAGTCTGGAAATGGCCTTATAACCCTTCCCAGACTGATGGGCAGCAGCAGCTGCTTCTCTGAGATCATTGCTGGTGTCTTTCCTCCTTGGCATCGTGTTAAACTGACAGAACTTCTGCTTTTATAGAGCTGCTCACACTGACTGAGGATCAGTTAATCAGAGCATTGATCAGTTAATCAGAGCATTGATCAGTTAATCAGAGCATTGATCAGTTAATCAGAGCATTGATCAGCAGCTCCTGGCTGCTACTGACCCTCGTGAGGGTTCACTTAGTTTTTCTCTCACTGCTTCTGTGTTTTGTTTCAGTTTTTCTTCAGTAAATAATGAGACAGTGTGATGTGTCATCGGTTCGTCTGAGGCTGGAGTTACTGAGGTTTAAGATGTGGTGAAGATCAGATGATTTTATCATGTTCTGTGAAACTTTATAACCGAGAGAGGATGTACTTATTTTTCACATGACTGCAGATCCAGGTTTCTCTTGTTTAATACGAGGGGAAATTACAAACTCCAACAGTGTGTCTGCATCTTCAGATGTCCTGAATGTATTATTTCTGAACTCATTTCATCTATCTGTCAGATAGTTCTGAACTGAAATGTTGTCGCAGCTAAAACTGAATATTTATATTAATATAAAAACCTCAAATCTCACTTTTATAACTTCAGTAACTGCTTAAACAGACTTAACAAGTCCAGAAAACTTTTAGATTTTACAAGAGATATGGGATTACCTTTTAAATTGGAAAACAATTCTACTTAAATACAGTGAAACCACAAGTTTCACCAAAATAAGAATAAATTCCTGTCCCACAACTTATGATTGAACAGAAACTACTTTAAACCAAACTGCGTTGCAAAAACACTCATATTTAAGTTATCTTCAACGAATCTGATGTCAAACAAGTATTTGATTCAATACTACACAATATTAGATAAAAAAGATATTCTGGTTAATTCGGCGTTATGTTTCAGATGGAAAAATATATTTTTCCAAAAAACCGAAATACCTGAAAACACAGGTTCAGCCATAACGAAGCCGTTCTAGTCAAGTTTAATTGTAATTAAAACCATCACTGTTTTTGCTTAACCCTCAGCCGAATTATTAAATGTGTTTCAGACCATAAAGGAGTAACCTTTCTTTTTGTTTTAGTTGGACTGAGTTGGTGAAGGAGTCCGAAACCTTTAAATCCAACAATAAGTGAATCGAGTCCGCTGTGTGGAGTCTGGAAAGTACCCTGCGCAGCTAGCAGGCTACGGGCAACGCTAACGTCAGGCTAGTTAGTAAAGTTTAAAAACACCGAAGAAGAAGCCAACAAAACAAACCAACAGAGAAGACAACCTCGGCAACAGTTAGACCGGTTTAAAGTGACTCCGGTAACCGTTTGACCCCGAACTAACCGGCATAATAAACGACTTAAATAGTCGTCTTACCTGTTAGTGGCAGGGCTGCCACCGCTAGCAGTCAGCTAACTCACCGACGAGCCAGTGCTAGTTAACCAACGTTAACCAGCAGTTTAGTCCCGCAGCTGTCAGTTGAGCAGCATGACGAGTTGGTGTGGAGGCGGAACTGAAGACGAGAGAGCAGCCAAAGCCAAGGCTGGACACCAGCAGAACCGAACCAGGAAGTTTTAACCTCCCAACACACACACATACAAAGCACACACCAGCTACACACCAGCTACACAACAGATACACAACAGCTACACAACAGCTACACAACAGATACACAACAGATACACAACAGCTACACAACAGATACACAACAGATACACAACAGATACACAACAGCTACACAACAGATACACAACAGATACACAACAGATACACAACACACACACAACAGCTACACAACAGATACACAACAGACACACATACAAAGCACACAACAGCTACACAACAGATACACAACAGATACACAACAGCTACACAACAGATACACAACAGATACACACCAGCTACACAACAGATACACAACAGATACACAACACACACACAACAGCTACACAACAGATACACAACAGATACACATACAAAGCACACAACAGCTACACAACAGATACACAACAGATACACAACAGCTACACAACAGATACACAACAGATACACACCAGCTACACAACAGATACACAACAGATACACAACACACACACAACAGCTACACAACAGATACACAACAGACACACATACAAAGCACACAACAGCTACACAACAGATACACAACAGATACACAACAGCTACACAACAGATACACAACAGATACACACCAGCTACACAACAGATACACAACAGATACACAACACACACACAGCAGCTACACAACAGATACACAACACACACACAACAGCTACACAACAGCTACACAACAGATACACAACAGCTACACAACAGATACACAACAGATACACAACAGATACACACCAGCTACACAACAGATACACAACACACACACAACAGCTACACAACAGATACACAACAGCTACACAACAGATACACAACAGCTACACAACAGATACACAACAGATACACACCAGCTACACAACAGATACACACCAGCTACACAACAGCTACACAACAGATACACAACAGCTACACAACAGATACACAACAGATACACAACAGCTACACAACAGATACACAACAGATACACAACAGACACACAACAGCTACACAACACACACACAACAGCTACACAACAGATACACAACAGATACACATACAAAGCACACAACAGCTACACGACAGATACACAACACACACACAACAGCTACACAACAGATATACAACACACACACAGCAGCTACACAACAGATACACAACACACACACAACAGCTACACAACAGCTACACAACAGATACACAACAGATACACAACAGATACACAACAGATACACACCAGCTACACAACAGATACACAACAGATACACACCAGCTACACAACAGATACACAACAGACACACAACAGATACACACCAGCTACACAACAGATACACAACAGATACACAACAGACACACAACAGCTACACAACAGACACACAACAGATACACACCAGCTACACAACAGATACACAACAGATACACAACAGATACACAACAGCTACACAACAGATACACAACAGATACACAACAGACACACAACAGCTACACAACAGATACACAACAGATACACAACAGACACACAACAGATACACACCAGCTACACAACAGATACACAACAGACACACAACAGACACACAACAGCTACACAACAGATACACAACAGCTACACAACAGATACACACCAGCTACACAACAGATACACACCAGCTACACAACAGATACACAACAGATACACAACAGATACACAACAGATACACAACAGATACACAACAGACACACAACAGCTACACACCAGCTACACAACAGATACACAACAGATACACAACAGACACACAACAGCTACACAACAGACACACAACAGATACACACCAGCTACACAACAGATACACAACAGATACACAACAGATACACAACAGATACACAACAGCTACACAACAGATACACAACAGATACACAACAGATACACAACAGATACACAACAGCTACACAACAGATACACAACAGATACACAACAGCTACACAACAGATACACAACAGATAAACAACAGCTACACAACACACACACAACAGCTACACAACAGATACACAACAGATACACAACAGATACACATACAAAGCACACAACAGCTACACAACAGATACACAACACACACACAACAGCTACACAACAGATACACAACACACACACAGCAGCTACACAACAGATACACAACACACACACACAACAGCTACACAACAGCTACACAACAGATACACAACAGATACACAACAGATACACAACAGATACACACCAGCTACACAACAGATACACAACAGATACACACCAGCTACACAACAGATACACAACAGACACACAACAGATACACACCAGCTACACAACAGATACACAACAGATACACAACAGACACACAACAGCTACACAACAGACACACAACAGATACACACCAGCTACACAACAGATACACAACAGATACACAACAGATACACAACAGCTACACAACAGATACACAACAGATACACAACAGACACACAACAGCTACACAACAGATACACAACAGATACACAACAGACACACAACAGATACACACCAGCTACACAACAGATACACAACAGACACACAACAGACACACAACAGCTACACAACAGATACACAACAGCTACACAACAGATACACACCAGCTACACAACAGATACACACCAGCTACACAACAGATACACAACAGATACACAACAGATACACAACAGATACACAACAGACACACAACAGCTACACACCAGCTACACAACAGATACACAACAGATACACAACAGACACACAACAGCTACACAACAGACACACAACAGATACACACCAGCTACACAACAGATACACAACAGATACACAACAGATACACAACAGATACACAACAGCTACACAACAGATACACAACAGATACACAACAGCTACACAACAGATACACAACAGATAAACAACAGATACAGTCAGAGGAAAAGGAGGAAACAGAAGAGCAGCCGGTCCAGTCCACCTTTTCTTTATCATCTTTATTCCCATGAGGACAAAGTTCAGCCTGATTAATGAGTTACATTCACACATTTAAATGGTGTCATCAGAAACATCCAACTGAAGATGACAACTTTATTTAAAACATATGGAAAACATACAAATAAAACACAGATAAAGTTCCTTATGGTTCTATTAAAATGTCTGTGACCTGTTCTGGTTGCCACAGAGTGCCACAGAGAGAGAGCTCCACCCTCCTTCCTCTGGGTGTAGTTCAGACAGCTGGTTCTGATCCATATTTCAGAAACAGTCCCATGATGAGTCATGTGATGAACTGGTCCAGGTTGACTCCTTCAGTGTGGCCCCCACCCTGAATAAAACGGGCTGAAAGTCCCAGATAACGCTTCAGATCTGGTTTCTACCAGCAGAGAACAGACATGTTTTATCTGAACTGTCCCCTGAGTTCAGGTCTCCTGCCACAGGTCCCAACCTGAAGGTTCCAGGTAACCTACGACCGACCTCTTCCTGTAGCCCCACTTTCCTGATTTCCCAATGATAGAATTTTACGTTGGCTATAAAAAACTGGCGGCCATTTTGTCATCCAGTTGGCCCCGACGCCTTGGTTTAAAGGTCAGACGACCGTTACTCCTGATCCCTGAAGTAAAAGGGGACCATAAGATGTCGGGGTACAACAGGGAAGTGAGACTGCTCCCCTGGGTTCCACCGGAGGATGTTGAGGAGAGGAACCCAGAACTTCCTGCTTCCTGAGGCCCAAACTGTAAGGGGAGTCGTCCTCAGGACTCCCAGAGTTTCTAAAAGCAGAATGGGAGGCAGAGCCTTCAGTTATCAGGCCCCTAAAAGCAGAATGGGAGGCAGAGCCTTCAGTTATCAGGCCCCTAAAAGCAGAATGGGAGGCAGAGCCTTCAGTTATCAGGCCCCTAAAAGCAGAATGGGAGGCAGAGCCTTCAGTTATCAGGCCCCTAAAAGCAGAATGGGAGGCAGAGCCTTCAGTTATCAGGCCCCTAAAAGCAGAATGGGAGGCAGAGCCTTCAGTTATCAGGCCCCTAAAAGCAGAATGGGAGGCAGAGCCTTCAGTTATCAGGCCCCTAAAAGCAGAATGGGAGGCAGAGCCTTCAGTTATCAGGCCCCTAAAAGCAGAATGGGAGGCAGAGCCTTCAGTTATCAGGCCCCTTAAAGCAGAATGGGAGGCAGAGCCTTCAGTTATCAGGCCCCTAAAAGCAGAATGGGAGGCAGAGCCTTCAGTTATCAGGCCCCTAAAAGCAGAATGGGAGGCAGAGCCTTCAGTTATCAGGCCCATAAAAGCAGAATGGGAGGCAGAGCCTTCAGTTATCAGGCCCCTAAAAGCAGAATGGGAGGCAGAGCCTTCAGTTATCAGGCCCCTAAAAGCAGAATGGGAGGCAGAGCCTTCAGTTATCAGGCCCCTAAAAGCAGAATGGGAGGCAGAGCCTTCAGTTATCAGGCCCCTAAAAGCAGAATGGGAGGCAGAGCCTTCAGTTATCAGGCCCCTAAAAGCAGAATGGGAGGCAGAGCCTTCAGTTATCAGGCCCCTAAAAGCAGAATGGGAGGCAGAGCCTTCAGTTATCAGGCCCCTAAAAGCAGAATGGGAGGCAGAGCCTTCAGTTATCAGGCCCCTAAAAGCAGAACGGGAGGCAGAGCCTTCAGTTATCAGGCCCCTAAAAGCAGAACGGGAGGCAGAGCCTTCAGTTATCAGGCCCCTAAAAGCAGAACGGGAGGCAGAGCCTTCAGTTATCAGGCCCCTAAAAGCAGAACGGGAGGCAGAGCCTTCAGTTATCAGGCCCCTAAAAGCAGAACGGGAGGCAGAGCCTTCAGTTATCAGGCCCCTAAAAGCAGAACGGGAGGCAGAGCCTTCAGTTATCAGGCCCCTAAAAGCAGAACGGGAGGCAGAGCCTTCAGTTATCAGGCCCCTAAAAGCAGAATGGGAGGCAGAGCCTTCAGTTATCAGGCCCCTAAAAGCAGAATGGGAGGCAGAGCCTTCAGTTATCAGGCCCCTAAAAGCAGAATGGGAGGCAGAGCCTTCAGTTATCAGGCCCCTAAAAGCAGAATGGGAGGCAGAGCCTTCAGTTATCAGGCCCCTAAAAGCAGAATGGGAGGCAGAGCCTTCAGTTATCAGGCCCCTAAAAGCAGAATGGGAGGCAGAGCCTTCAGTTATCAGGCCCCTAAAAGCAGAATGGGAGGCAGAGCCTTCAGTTATCAGGCCCCTAAAAGCAGAATGGGAGGCAGAGCCTTCAGTTATCAGGCCCATAAAAGCAGAATGGGAGGCAGAGCCTTCAGTTATCAGGCCCCTAAAAGCAGAATGGGAGGCAGAGCCTTCAGTTATCAGGCCCCTGAAAGCAGAATGGGAGGCAGAGCCTTCAGTTATCAGGCCCCTAAAAGCAGAATGGGAGGCAGAGCCTTCAGTTATCAGGCCCCTAAAAGCAGAATGGGAGGCAGAGCCTTCAGTTATCAGGCCCCTAAAAGCAGAATGGGAGGCAGAGCCTTCAGTTATCAGGCCCCTAAAAGCAGAATGGGAGGCAGAGCCTTCAGTTATCAGGCCCCTAAAAGCAGAATGGGAGGCAGAGCCTTCAGTTATCAGGCCCCTAAAAGCAGAATGGGAGGCAGAGCCTTCAGTTATCAGGCCCTTCTCTGTGGAACCAGTTTGGCTTCAGGAAGCAGACACCCTCTCTACCTCCAAGATCAGGCTGAAACTTTCCTTCCTGATAAAGCTTATAGTTAGGGATGGCTCAGGTGAGCCTGAAACATCCCATAGTTCTGCTGCTATAGGCCCAGCCTGCTGGGGGAGCTCCCATGATGCACCTCTCCTCCCTCCATGTACAGATGACATCATTGCTGTCATTAACTTGTGTTTCTCTCTCTCAGCAGGTGTCTCTGGCCTGGTGTTACGCTGCTTGTTGTCCCCTCTTTCCTGTCCTCTCAGCCCCAGCTGGTCCAGGCAGATGGACCCTTCCTGGTTCTGGTTCTGATGGAGGTTTCTTACTGTTTAAATGAGTTTTTTCTCTCCTCGTGCAGCTCAGGATGGATTGGATCAGAGAGAAGTTTCAGTGCAACCTGTTGTTTTCTTTGGAATTTAACAGATTAAATTTGATTGGATTATGACTGTATTAAAATTAACTGGCTTGAATTGGACTGAATTATTGAAGTGTCCTGACATTATAAATAAAACTGAATTAAGTTAAAGTTTATATGGCTCAACATGAGAGCAGGAGGACTGTACTAACCGCAGTTTTCTTTTTGATTTAAAGATGATTTTTGTTGTGAACTGAACTGAAAAGCAGCTTCTTTTGGAGTTTATTCAGGGTAACAAGATGCTTCTTAAAAGCTGAAGTTGGCAAACATTCGATTTGCTATTTTTAGTGTAGATTCATGTGAAAATGTTGATTTTAATCACTGAAAAATACTTTAGTCAAAGTAAAGATCTGAGGAAACTGCTGTTATAAAAGCTGAAGCAGCAGCAAGAGGAACCTCCTGCTCAGCTTCATTCGGAGCAGAACCAAAGCGAGGAATCGCCCCCCCCACCCTGAAAGTAAACACATGTGGTTGGTGATCGATGATGACAGTTTTATTGCAATAAACAGAGACGGGCAAAATATTAACAAAACAGGTAAAAACAGCCGCTTCTCTTCTGTAGATTAAGAAAAAGTTCCTCCGTTCGGTGTCCTGGGAAACCAAGTGAAACCTAACGCTGCCCACCTGACCCAGACCCGATCCACACCGACACACAGACCCCAAAACCTGGACCTGGTCCGGTTCTCAGAGGCTTTCAAATCAAAAGAAGCACACGTCAGAGGTTCAGCTACAAACTAAAGTTCCAGCTTTATTGGACAGTAAGAGTTTGGACTTTGCAGGTCATCATTCATGTTACAACATTTTCTCGGTGGAGGTCGGCATCTGATCCAGACTGAAACAAGGAAAGGGCGCAAAAACCTTCGAATTCTTCCTCTGTGTCGGCGCCGCGGTCCGGTCGGGAGTCTGTGGCGGCGGCGTTTAACGAGTCAGTGCTGCATTCAAAGACAGATGGAAGCAGAGTCAAAGGGACGAGACGCAACACAGGAAGAGAAGAAAAAAGGGGAGCAAAGAAGGGAAAGTCAATTTAAACAAAACACTTTTCACTCATTCCACTTTTCTTTCCCTCCTCCATTCATCCCCGATTCCTTCTCTGAAAACTTGTCTTTGTTCCCCACAGTTTGACTGAAACAGATGAAAGAAAGAGCATCAACAGGCAATAAATAGGCAGCAAAAGCTGCGTTTTTCAGCTTTCTCATTCTGAACCCGTTCCTCACCCTAAACAGGATGAACTGGAACAAATCCAGCCTCAACTCAAACATCTGGGGGGGAAACCGGTTCTGATGAGGTTCTAAAGCTAAGCCAGGTCTAAACCCATCCAGCACCAGAACCCGCTTCAAGCGGGTTGAAAATGATGGAAAAGGGATAAAGGTTTGGCTGAACATCTCATCTGTGAAGCTTCTGCAGCGGTTCTGACTCAAACTGCAGCACAGCTGCCAACATCTGCAGCAGCAGAACCAGTTTCCATCCAATAAAACTTAGTCTGGGTCAACCGACCAATCAGAGGTCTTCTTCTGTGTGTCCAGTGTGGATCATGTCTCATTCTGAAATCTGATTGGACCGCAGAGGCCTAACGCGAGGCCACGCCCCCTCACCACAGTCTGCTCTGAACCGTTTGAACCGAGTTGCGTTCAGGCTCCATCAGACTTTCATGTAAATTTCATTGTTTTATGTCTAAAAGAGCCGTTTTTCCCATTTTTTTTTAACAGAACCTGAACGCAGCTTTAGTTTGTGGAGGAAAAATCCCTGCAGACAGTGAATGCAGCGTTTTCCTGCTTCAGGTGCATCATGGGAACAGAAATCAGAGATCAGGTGATCGCCACAAGTCCGTCCTATTGCAGGTTAAACCCCGCCCCCAGGATGACCGCCGCTTCGTGTCAACCAATCAGAGGACAAAAGACTCTTGATTAAAGCTGAAGAAACTGATGAGTCACCATGGAAACGAGCAACAGCAAATAAAGAAGGGAAGGAAGGGTCTGAGGGGGCGGGGCCACAGCTGAACAATCCAAGTACAAAAAGAAGAAAGTGAGAGACCAGCGGCCAATCTGGTGGGTGACCTTTGACCCGGCAGGGGGAGGGGGCGGGGCTGAGCAGTTATGACATCACAGTAAGCGAAGGTGGGGGGGGCAGAGAAACCCAAAGTTGGGGCATGCATTCGCTGCTCGCTGTGTGTTTACAGGTTTATTACTGATCCGTGTCAGAGTGCCTCAGCTTCGTTCCCCTAAGAATAAATATTCTGCTCAAACAGGAAGAAGAAGAAGAGGAGGAGGAGGAGTCTGGCGTCCGCTCGCTCACCGTCTGTCAGGAAGGTGCTAAATGTGCCGCTTTTTTTTAAATTAAAGTTCTCAATCATACGTTAACCCCCCCCTCCCCTCTGGCCTTGTGGCCATCAGTCTCTTATGGTTTTTCTCTCTCGATCACCTCTTCTCGCGGCTTGGCTCCGCCGAAGATGGCGGAGTTGGGGTTGGCGACCTGGTTGAGCGGCTCGGACACCGTTCGAGGCTTCAGCTGCAGCCGGGGTCGCTGTGCACGCTCCTCTGCGAAAACACACACACAAACAGACGAGTCAGCACAACGGGACGCCGGTCCACACAGGAGTCAGCGGGGAAATTACATGTACAGAACGCTGAGATCTAAAGAATTCATTTAGATGGAAAAAAATAAAATAAATAAACAAATAAATACAAATCTTTCTGATTATTATCAGAATTTTAGGATTAATTATCGTCCACCGAGCTTTTTCCTGTGAAAACATGTTTCTGAGCTGAGCTGCTGGAAGACTTCTGCTGGTAACTATGGTGATTTCTACATCTGTTATGATGCGTAACCATGGCAACAGCAAAGCAGCTAACTGAGCTTTCCAAAGCCCAAGTAACACCTGGAATAAGACCTCAAATCAAGATGAGCTGAAGAGGAGACGTCTGGGATGCAGAGCAGCAACAAAAAGGAGGAAAAGGAGGAAGTTTAAAGCATTTCTTCCTTTAATCATCAGGGGAAATGTGAGATCTCTGGTGGATAAAATGGACGAGCTCGGAGCAGGAATATATGGCAGAGACCTGGCTGCAGGAACAACTCTAACAGCTCTCTGCTCAGCTTTAAGACTATCCGGGCAGACAGAGACTGCAGACAGAGCGCTAACAGTAAAGGAGGAGGATCACAGAGCTGGTTAACAACAGATGGTGGAATCCTGGACCTGGCTGCAGGAACAACTCTAACAGCTCTCTGCTCAGCTTTAAGACTATCCGGGCAGACAGAGACTGCAGACAGAGCGCTAACAGTAAAGGAGGAGGATCACAGAGCTGGTTAACAACAGATGGTGGAATCCTGGACCTGGCTGCAGGAACAACTCTAACAGCTCTCTGCTCAGCTTTAAGACTATCCGGGCAGACAGAGACTGCAGACAGAGCGCTAACAGTAAAGGAGGAGGATCACAGGGCTGGTTAACAACAGATGGTGGAATCCTGGACCTGGCTGCAGGAACAGCTCTAACAGCTCTCTGCTCAGCTTTAAGACTATCCGGGCAGACAGAGACTGCAGACAGAGCGCTAACAGTAAAGGAGGAGGATCACAGAGCTGGTTAACAACAGATGGTGGAATCCTGGACCTGGCTGCAGGAACAACTCTAACAGCTCTCTGCTCAGCTTTAAGACTATCCGGGCAGACAGAGACTGCAGACAGAGCGCTAACAGTAAAGGAGGAGGATCACAGAGTTGGTTAACAACAGATGGTGGAATCCTGGACCTGGCTGCAGGAACAGCTCTAACAGCTCTCTGCTCAGCTTTAAGACTATCCGGGCAGACAGAGACTGCAGACAGAGCGCTAACATCCACCTGAGGCAGTGCTTTTCTTTCACTCGTTTTCCTTTGAATGGAATTACTGATAATAAAAGTAGATTTAAGATTAAACAGGTTGCTGTGGATGGTGAGGAGTCAGTTATGCATCAGTCCCACCACAGATACGACCGCAGAGCTTTCACACGTTAAAACGTACAGTCAGTTGGACTAAATCCAACTTCCTGTCTGACGTCATCACAGAGGGTAAAAACTTCATGAGAAACAGTTCAAACAGGAAGTGATGTCACCTTCAGATGGTTCCCTGAAGTCTGTCGTTCCACCGCGGGGCGGCCCGTCTCTGAAGCGACCCATTCCTCCTCCACCGGCGCCACCGGTGCCGCCGCCGCCGCCACCTGCTGCCCCCCGTCTATCGCCGGGGCGACTGCTGCCACCTCGACCCCGCCCTCCCATGAAGTCATCGTCTCTGAAACCTGCAGACAAACGGACGGACGGACAGGTGAGTCAGCCGATCGCAGCTCTCAGGTGACCTGCTGCGTCTGGACCTGTGAAGTGACTTAGCATGAGATGACTGAGCCCAAAGGCATGATGGGAAAAACAGGGTGGGGTCCAAGCGCCTCAGGAGGCGGAGTCAAGGCAGAGGCTGCCAGTTTGACCGGAGGAGGAGCAGCTTCACGCCACCTGTGGGTCAGAACGCCTCGTTCCACAGGTTCTCTTCCTCACTTCCTCATTCGTCCGACTTCACTGTTCAGCACAGAATAAACCGATTTCTAGCCGAGTCAAAGTGACGTTAAACGGTCGATTATGAGCAAACGTTTGAAAAATAAACCCGGCAGCTTGTTGACGTTTGTCCAAGTTCTGGATGAAAGCTTCGGTTTTGTTAACAATCCTGTTAACCAACAACAATCTAACTAACTAACAATAACTAACAATCCTGTTAACCAACAACAATCTAACTAACTAACAATAACTAACAATCCTGTTAACCAACAACAATCTAACTAACTAACAATAACTAACAATCCTGTTAACCAACAACAATCTAACTAACTAAATATAACTAACAATCCTGTTAACCAACAACAATCTAACTAACTAACAATCCTGTTAACCAACAACAATCTAACTAACTAAATATAACTAACAATCCTGTTAACCAACAACAATCTAACTAACTAAATATAACTAACAATCCTGTTAACCAACAACAATCTAACTAACTAAATATAACTAACAATCCTGTTAACCAACAACAATCTAACCAACTAACAATCCTGTTAACCAACAACAATCTAACTAACTAACAATAACTAACAATCCTGTTAACCAACAACAATCTAACTAACTAAATATAACTAACAATCTTGTTAACCAACAACAATCTAACTAACTAACAATAACTAACAATCCTGTTAACCAACAACAATCTAACTAACAATCCTGTTAACCAACAACAATCTAACTAACTAAATATAACTAACAATCCTGTTAACCAACAACAATCTAACTAACTAAATATAACTAACAATCCTGTTAACCAACAACAATCTAACTAACTAAATATAACTAACAATCCTGTTAACCAACAACAATCTAACTAACTAACAATAACTAACAATCCTGTTAACCAACAACAATCTAACTAACTAAATATAACTAACAATCCTGTTAACCAACAACAATCTAACTAACTAACAATCCTGTTAACCAACAACAATCTAACTAACTAAATATAACTAACAATCTTGTTAACCAACAACAATCTAACTAACTAAATATAACTAACAATCCTGTTAACCAACAACAATCTAACTAACTAACAATCCTGTTAACCAACAACAATCTAACTAACTAAATATAACTAACAATCCTGTTAACCAACAACAATCTAACCAACAACAATCTAACTAACAATCCTGTTAACCAACAACAATCTAACTAACTAAATATAACTAACAATCCTGTTAACCAACAACAATCTAACTAACTAAATATAACTAACAATCCTGTTAACCAACAACAATCTAACTAACTAAATATAACTAACAATCCTGTTAACCAACAACAATCTAACTAACTAAATATAACTAACAATCCTGTTAACCAACAACAATCTAACCAACTAACAATCCTGTTAACCAACAACAATCTAACTAACTAACAATAACTAACAATCCTGTTAACCAACAACAATCTAACTAACTAAATATAACTAACAATCTTGTTAACCAACAACAATCTAACTAACTAACAATAACTAACAATCCTGTTAACCAACAACAATCTAACTAACAATCCTGTTAACCAACAACAATCTAACTAACTAAATATAACTAACAATCCTGTTAACCAACAACAATCTAACTAACTAAATATAACTAACAATCCTGTTAACCAACAACAATCTAACTAACTAAATATAACTAACAATCCTGTTAACCAACAACAATCTAACTAACTAAATATAACTAACAATCCTGTTAACCAACAACAATCTAACTAACTAAATATAACTAACAATCCTGTTAACCAACAACAATCTAACTAACTAAATATAACTAACAATCCTGTTAACCAACAACAATCTAACTAACTAAATATAACTAACAATCCTGTTAACCAAAAGATTCAAACCTCTTCAGCTGGAACAAAGTTCTTTCATTTAGTTAGAATTTGTGCTTCCAGTGTTGAGTTTGAATCCATTTTCCTCCTTAAATTAAATGTGTTGAATGTTTGGAGCGATAACCTTCGTCTGAAGTTGATTTATTTGCTTGGTTTTATAGAAACAAAGTTTTAATTCTTATCAATCTTTAAAACTTATTGAAGGTTAAGGAGCAGATATCTGTACATTCAGTCTGTTTTTGATATTTTGGGCCACATCTCTCCTGTCTCTGATCAGTTTTAGAGGCTCGAATAACACGAGGCGTTCCTCACCATAAAACCAGTTTTAATTGTGTTGCTGTATCATTGGATCTGTGATGAGCCTGAACTCAACCCGAGTTAATTAACCCTGTTCTGTGAATGAAGCCGGATTCTCTCACTGTTACCTCAGCAGGTAGAGAAGAGACAGTGCTGCTTCAAAAACAGAGAAGAAGAACTGCTAAAGCACCACAGCTGCTACAGATGGTCAAATTAAGCAGTTTACATTTGACTGAAGCAGTCACAGTTGAGCTTTGAGACATTTTTTGTTTGTTTAAACTAGTTTAAGTTCTGGAACACCATCCTGTGCTCTGATTGGCTGCCAGCTGTGCTCTGATTGGCCGCCAGCTGTGCTCTGATTGGCCGCCAGCTGTGCTCTGATTGGCCGCCAGCTGTGCTCTGATTGGCCGCCAGCTGTGCTCTGATTGGCTGCCAGCTGTGCTCTGATTGGCTGGCTGGAATCTGTTGCCGTCCAGCCTGAGCTGCTGAATTATCTGACTTCACCTCCTCCCGGCTGGTCGCAGAAGTCCTCCCGCGAGTCACGTCCTCCTCCTCCTCCTCTGGGAGCTCCTCGAGAACCTCCTCGTCCTGCAGACAACACGAGGAGTTTAACACCGAGAGGAGAGGAAGAGGGGGAGAGGAGGAGAGGAAGAGGGGGAGGAGAGGAGGAGGAGAAGAAGAAGAAGAGAGAGGTAAAAGAGGAGAGGAGAGGAAGAGGTAAAAGGAGGAGAAGAAGAGGAAGGAGAGGAGGAGGAGAAGAAGAAGAGAGGAGACGAGGAGAAGAAGAGGGGGAGGAGAGGAGAGGAGAGGAGAGGAAGAGGGGGAGGAGAGAGGAGGAGAGGTAAAAGGAGGAGGGGGCGGAGCCTCCTTCTGGAAGCGGCGATAAGGAGATCAGTAAAGAGGCGGAGCTTGTTAGTTGAAAATTAGCCAATCAGAGGAGGCGTTAGAAAGAAGCAGCTGACACCAAGTGACCTCCACCTGTCTAAGGAAGGGGGCGGGGCAAGGCAGGTGAGGATGAGATGATGGAAGATGAAGAGTCCTCCTCAGAGGTCAGACAGTTTCAGGTCAACGTTTTCAGATTCATTCAAACAGAAATCCACTGGATTTAACCCACAAAACATTCAGAACCAGAACCGGAGCCGGAACGGTCCGATGCTGCGCTCAGACTCCGGGACGCCTCAGTGTGACATCACACAGGTGTGTGAGCGCCTCAGTGTGACATCACACAGGTGTGTGAGCGCCTCAGTGTGACATCACACAGGTGTGTGACAGCCTCAGTGTGACATCACACAGGTGTGTGACATCACACAGGTGTGTGACATCACACAGGTGTGTGAGCGCCTCAGTGTGACATCACACAGGTGTGTGAGCGCCTCGGTGTGACATCACACAGGTGTGTGACAGCCTCAGTGTGACATCACACAGGTGTGTGAGCGCCCTGCAGTCTGAGCTCAGCTGTCAGATCTCGATGTTCCACCCGTGGCTTTTCCTACCTCTGGCGTCGTCTTTCCTGAAGCCGAAGCCACTGCCTCCTCGCTCCTGCTTTCGTCCCTCTGCGATGTCGACCCTCAGTGACCTTTCACCTAGCAACTGCAGACATCAGAGGTCACATCAGAGGTCAATCAGTCTGGAGGCGCTCTCTGTCCGTTACTGAGTTCAGCTGTGGCCAAAAACTTTGTGAATGACACAAATATTCATCCCAACACGGCTGCCATCAGGCAGGATTCGGGTCAGAAGCTGACTGACAGCAGCCAGGACCGACTGCAGAGGTCAGACACCGACTCTCAGTCTCCTTCAGAGGAGACAGAAAGGTCTAACAACACACAATATTCGTGTCACTCAGAACTTTGGGCCGTTTTGTTCCTGACCGGGAACAGAAAGAGTTCCTTAAGGAGATACTCACAGCGCCGTCATACGTCAAAGCTTCTTTTAGAGATTCCAAATCTTCAAACTCAACATAACAAAAACCTGAAAAAGACAAAAACAGGAGGAACACGGTTAGTCCGGGTGGGGCTGTCAGCTTTAAACGATCCCATTACTGGAGGTTCGGACTGGACTGGCCCACATGAGCCAGTCCAGTCAAACACGGGTTAAATTACAGAAAACACGGGTTAAATTAAAGAAAACACGGGACAGAAAACACGGGACAGAAAACACGAGACAGAAAACACGAGACAGAAAACACGGGACAGAAAACACGGGACAGAAAACACGGGACAGAAAACACGGGACAGAAAACACGGGACAGAAAACACGGGACAGAAAACACGGGGTGCTGGAATGGGTTTTTACATAAAACACACCTTAAACACACTTTACGGTTTTGACCTGTTTTGACAGTTTAAAATCTAAAGAGTCAAACTAATTTCACATTAACTTTGTCTATGACTCCGACAATGACCCGACTTCCTGTGGAGCAGAACAATAAAATCCTCTGACCTTTGAACTTGTCTGTCTCTTTGTCTCTGACCAATCGAACACTGCGGATGTTGAGCTCTTTGAAGATGATGTCGATGTCTCCCTGCACCGTGTTGAACGGCAGGTTTCCCACGTACGCTGTGAACGGCGGCTCTGAGGGCAGCTCCTTCTGCTTCCTGGGGCCTCCGGGGCCGCCGCCGCCACGGGGCCTAAGAGGGACACACAGCACACACTCAGGCTCATTACTGATCATCACATTACAAAAATCTGTTGTAAACAGAAAGTTATCGATCAAAAAAGGGAATTAAATCCAACACCTGCTCCGTCTATATCAGCCTACAGCGCCACCTACTGACCCCAAACAGCTGGAGACATCAAAGAACCAGGGGGCCACTTAAGTTTCTTCAACCAATCAGAACAGACTCAGAAGCAGCTGAATAAGAAGCATTTCAGTCACTGTTGTGACTGTCGATCACACACGGGATCAATAACACAGGATCGATAACACGGGATCAATAACACGGGATCAACGATCCCACACACGGGATAGATAACACGGGATCGATAACACGGATCGATAACACGGGATCAACGGCCACACACGGGATCAATAACACGGGATCAATAACACGGGATCGACAACATGGGATCAACGGCCACACACGGGATCGATAACACGGGATCAACGACCACACACGGGATCGATCACACGGGATCAATAACACGGGATCGACAACATGGGATCAACGGCCACACACGGGATCGATAACACGGGATCAATAACACGGGATCGATAACACGGGATCAATCACACGGGATCAATAACACGGGATCGATCACACGGGATCGATAACACGGGATCGATAACACGGGATCAATAACACGGGATCAATAACACAGGATCGATCACACGGGATCGATCACACGGGATCAATAACACGGGATCGATCACACGGGATCGATCACACGGGATCAATAACATGGGATCAACAATCAAGAAAAATCGTGGATCCAGAAGGACCCCACAGATTCAGGTTAAATGTTCTGTAAACAGCTGGTTCTGTTCCTGATGATCAGCCTGTAAATTCTGTCATGAGAACCACACTGAAAGAGTCTGATTGATCCAATAACTGAGGGAAAATCAATAATCTCATAACACAGAGACATGTTCCATCTGGGAACCAGTTGGACCCTTTTGGACCAGAAAACATCCACTGTTCAGAACCGGTTCTACTTATTCTCACTCGTCGGTTCTGCTGATACTGGATCAAACCCAAATAAGAACAGAGGAGAAAGAGTCAGTTTGTACAATCAGATAAAATTGATTAACTGATTTCCACCTGATTCTGGGTCAGAGCTGAAAGGATGGAGGTAAAGTTTCAGAGCTGTGAGCAGCAGAACTCAGAACTTTTTCCAGATCACAGCTTTCTGACTGCGGTTCTGTTCTGCTCATCAGTCAGCAGCTGATCGCTGGATTCTGTGTGAACAAAGAAAGATCAGAACCTGTTATCTCTGAGTGGAGGTTCTGGTTCTGTCCAGCAGCAAAATGCCTCATGTTCCACCTCTCAGATTACGGGGTCATGTGAGGAAAGTCTGAAGATCACATTAGAGCTGAACAGGAAGTGTTTTCAGCACCTGGTGAATTCTATCAGTCATTATTCAGGTAAAACCAAGAATTGTCCTGTCAGTCACTGTTCAGGTAAAAACAAAGACTCGTCCTGTCAGTCACTGTTCAGGTAAAAACCAAGAATTGTCCTGTCAGTCACTGTTCAGGTAAAACCAAGACTGATCCTGTCAGTCACTGTTCAGGTAAAACCAAGAATCGTCCTGTCAGTCACTGTTCAGGTAAAACAAAGAATTGTCCTGTCAGTCACTGTTCAGGTAAAAACCAAGAACATCCTGTCAGTCACCGTTCAGGTAAAAACCAAGAATAGTCCTGTCAGTCACTGTTCAGGTAAAACCAAGATTCGTCCTGTCAGTCACTGCTCAGGTAAAACCACGACTCGTCCTGTCAGTCACTGCTCAGGTAAAACCACGACTCGTCCTGTCAGTCACTGCTCAGGTAAAACCACGAGTCGTCCTGTCAGTCACCGTTCAGGTAAAACCAAGAATCGTCCTGTCAGTCACTGTTCAGGTAAAACCAAGACTCGTCCTGTCAGTCATTATTCAGGTAAAACCAAGAATTGTCCTGTCAGTCATTATTCAGGTAAAACCACGAGTCGTCCTGTCAGTCACCGTTCAGGTAAAACCAAGAATTGTCCTGTCAGTCACAGTTCAGGTAAAACCAAACAATCGTCCTGTCAGTCACTGCTCAGGTAAAACCAAGAATTGTCCTGTCAGTCACAGTTCAGGTAAAACCAAACAATCGTCCTGTCAGTCACTGTTCAGGTAAAACCAAGAATCGTCCTGTCAGTCACAGTTCAGGTAAAACCAAACAATCGTCCTGTCAGTCACTGTTCAGGTAAAACCAAACAATCGTCCTGTCAGTCACCGTTCAGGTAAAACAAAGAATCGTCCTGTCAGTCACAGTTCAGGTAAAACCAAACAATCTTCCTGTCAGTCACTGTTCAGGTAAAACCAAGACTCGTCCTGTCAGTCACCGTTCAGGTAAAACCAAGACATCCTGTCAGTCACTGTTCAGGTAAAACCACGAGTCGTCCTGTCAGTCACTGCTCAGGTAAAACCACGAGTCGTCCTGTCAGTCACCGTTCAGGTAAAACCAAGAATCGTCCTGTCAGTCACTGTTCAGGTAAAACCAAGAATCGTCCTGTCAGTCACTGCTCAGGTAAAACCACAAAGCTTTTCCTGGTTTAAAATGTAAAATGAGTGATTTCTGAGGGGATTTGAGGCAGTAAACCACAGCGTTGACTCACGGTGACACAGAAACTATCCTTTCTGCTGCCATCATCCAAAAAACCTCTTTAGTGTAACAAACTGTGTTAGTGAACTGTTAAACTGTGTCAGCGAACTGTTAACCTGTGTTAGTGAACTGTTAACCTGTGTTAGTGAACTGTTAATCTGTGTTAGCGAACTGTTAACCTGTGTTAGTGAACTGTTAACCTGTGTTAGCGAACTGTTAATCTGTGTTAGCGAACTGTTAACCTGTGTTAGCGAACTGCTAACCTGTGTTAGCGAACTGCTAACCTGTGTTAGTGACCTGTTAATCTGTGTTAGTGAACTGTTAACCTGTGTTAGTGAACTGTTAATCTGTGTTAGCGAACTGTTAACCTGTGTTAGTGACCTGTTAACCTGTGTTAGCGAACTGCTAACCTGTGTTAGTGAACTGTTAATCTGTGTTAGTGAACTGTTAATCTGTGTTAGTGAACTGTTAACTTGTGTTAGCGAACTGTTAACCTGTGTTAGCGAACTGTTAATCTGTGTTAGTGAACTGTTAACCTGTGTTAGTGAACTGTTAAACTGTGTTAGTGAACTGTTAAACTGTGTTAGTGAACTGTTAATCTGTGTTAGTGACCTGTTAACCTGTGTTAGTGAACTGTTAACCTGTGTTAGTGAACTGTTAACCTGTGTTAGTGAACTGTTAAACTGTGTTAGTGAACTGTTAACCTGTGTTAGCGAACTGCTAACCTGTGTTAGTGACCTGTTAATCTGTGTTAGTGAACTGTTAACCTGTGTTAGTGAACTGTTAATCTGTGTTAGTGAACTGTTAACCTGTGTTAGTGAACTGTTAACCTGTGTTAGCGAACTGTTAACCTGTGTTAGTGAACTGTTAACCTGTGTTAGTGAACTGTTAATCTGTGTTAGCGAACTGTTAACCTGTGTTAGTGAACTGTTAACCTGTGTTAGCGAACTGTTAATCTGTGTTAGCGAACTGTTAACCTGTGTTAGCGAACTGCTAACCTGTGTTAGTGACCTGTTAATCTGTGTTAGTGAACTGTTAACCTGTGTTAGTGAACTGTTAATCTGTGTTAGCGAACTGTTAACCTGTGTTAGTGACCTGTTAACCTGTGTTAGCGAACTGCTAACCTGTGTTAGTGAACTGTTAATCTGTGTTAGTGAACTGTTAATCTGTGTTAGTGAACTGTTAACTTGTGTTAGCGAACTGTTAACCTGTGTTAGCGAACTGTTAATCTGTGTTAGTGAACTGTTAAACTGTGTTAGTGAACTGTTAAACTGTGTTAGTGAACTGTTAATCTGTGTTAGTGACCTGTTAACCTGTGTTAGTGAACTGTTAACCTGTGTTAGTGAACTGTTAATCTGTGTTAGTGAACTGTTAATCTGTGTTAGTGAACTGTTAACCTGTGTTAGCGAACTGCTAACCTGTGTTAGTGACCTGTTAATCTGTGTTAGTGAACTGTTAACCTGTGTTAGTGAACTGTTAACCTGTGTTAGTGAACTGTTAACCTGTGTTAGTGAACTGTTAAACAGTGTCAGCGAACTGTTAACCTGTGTTAGTGACCTGTTAACCTGTGTTAGTGAACTGTTAATCTGTGTTAGTGAACTGTTAAACTGTGTCAGTGAACTGTTAACCTGTGCTAGTGAACTGTTAACCTGTGTTAGCGAACTGTTAAACTGTGTTAGTGAACTGTTAGTCTGTGTTAGTGAACTGTTAACCTGTGTTAGCGAACTGTTAACCTGTGTTAGTGAACTGTTAATCTGTGTTAGTGAACTGTTAACCTGTGTTAGTGAACTGTTAACCTGTGTTAGCGAACTGTTAAACTGTGTTAGCGAACTGTTAACCTGTGTTAGTGAACTGTTAGTCTGTGTTAGTGAACTGTTAACCTGTGTTAGCGAACTGTTAACCTGTGTTAGCGAACTGTTAACCCGTGTTAGTGAACTGTTAACCTGTGTCAGTGAACTGTTAACCTGTGTTAGTGAACTGTTAACCTGTGTTAGTGAACTGTTAAACTGTGTTAGTGAACTGTTAATCTGTGTTAGCGAACTGTTAACCTGTGTTAGTGAACTATTAAACTGTGTTAGTGAACTGTTAACCTGTGTTAGTGAACTGTTAACCTGTGTTAGCGAACTGTTAAACTGTGTCAGTGAACTGTTAACCTGTGCTAGTGAACTGTTAATCTGTGTTAGTGAACTGTTAAACTGTGTTAGTGAACTGTTAACCTGTGCTAGTGAACTGTTAACCTGTGCTAGTGAACTGTTAACCTGTGTTAGTGAACTGTTAACCTGTGTTAGTGAACTGTTAATCTGTGTTAGTGAACTGTTAACCTGTGCTAGTGAACTGTTAAACTCTGCTTTGGTCACAGCTTTTTTAAGCAGCCTCGCCCCAGAGAACAGAGGTTGGTTCCTCTGAGGACCTCAGCCTCATCTCCAGCAACACCTAAAAGAGTGAATCCGGCTCAGCTGAGGCTCATCTGCCTCAGAGTAAAGAAACAAAGACCCACTAAAAGCTTTTAGTCCAAACAGACTCAAATGATTTCCTTATTGATTAATCTGCAGACAGCGAGCTGGAAGCTCAGCGGAACAAACCATCTCAACACTTTCTGATTTCCTTCCAAATCAAACCTTTCATGTCAGCATCGTGTAACCGGCTCAACTTTCATCCTTAACTCCAAACCAACAGCTTCAGGTTCCAGCAGAGCATCCGGCTGCACACATAAATCAGTCTTTTTCCTGAAAAACAGGTTTTTAACAGTTGGATTCATCCAAACACATAAAGACAGACCAGAACCCAGCAGACTGAGCACATCCACCGCAGGTTATAGATATCTTTGAACACTGATCGCAGCCTCATGTCTGGTTACTACGTGGATGAGTCTGCAGCTCCGGACACATGATGCAGCCATGCGGGCAGCGTCCTGCTGCAGCCCGGCTCCACCTCCACCTGCTGCGGCCCCCCGGCCCGCCTCTGGCCGGGACCGGCACGTTTTTACAGTCACCAAACAGATCAATATCGCTCCGTAGTGGAACTCAGGGACGATCCGCGCCACATGGCTGCGTTTCTTCCACAGTCCGCGCGCAGCTAGCCGCTTGCTAACAGTTAGCCTGCTAGCTTTAAGACCTCGGTGTTTCCCAGCCTCTCCCCGCGGGCTTCCCACAGCACTCCGCGGCCGGCTCGGAAAGCGCAGGAGGCCGTGGACCTCCGGGGCCTAACCGCCCTGCTATAAAGGCTGGGAGAGGACGCTGGCGCGAATCACTGCGACGGCCGGGTTCGGGTTTATGTTCGGGGGACAATGTGCAGCCGCCCAACAGAGCGGACACTCACCCTCTGCCGCCGCCGAAACTACCGTAGGCCCGGTCCCGCTCGTCGTAGGTGTCGTAGTCCGCCATTACTGCTGCTGTGTCGGAGGTGGAGGTCCTACACGTCACAACAGAGCGGGTTTAGCTGCCCATAGAGCGCCTGACCGGGAATACCCACAATCACAAAGCTGTTCAGAAACAATCACAATGTGATCAAACAACAGGCTTTAGAGTCTCAGAGAATTAAAATATTTTATTGATATCATGTAAAACCTGTTATTATTATTTTTTCGGGGGGGGGGGGGGGCAAAATATTTAGACTATGATAGCAATGTATACTTTCAGGAGATTGTTTTATTGACTTAAAATAGATATAATAGAATTTCATTCTGATGCTCACTTTTTAATTATTTGAACATTTTAATTTTCAATATAAAACTACATTTTAAATGTTGTGAAATGGGTGATGCTGATTCATAAAAATGTAAAAACACAAACACTGAGGGAATGAATGGGTTGTTAAAGTGGTTGGTTATTCATAAGGCTGTTATTAACTGAACTCGCTGGTTAGAGGGTCCCCTCCATCCTTCAGTGCCCTCTGGACTTCATGGGGTGGGTTAGAGGGTCCCCTCCATCCTTCAGTGCCCTCTGGACTTCATGGGGTGGGTTAGAGGGTCCCCTCCATCCTTCAGTGCCCTCTGGACCTCATGGGGTGGGTTAGAGGGTCCCCTCCATCCTTCAGTGCCCTCTGGACTTCATGGGGTGGGTTAGAGGGTCCCCTCCATCCTTCAGTGCCCTCTGGACTTCATGGGGTGGGTGGAGGAGGGTGACGGAGGATGTTGGACAGAGAAATATCAGACCTATAACATTCGTCACTTCTCCATAAGAGCTACAGAGTAACAGCTCCGAGCTTCTTTTTTACCAACACACTCATTCCCAATATCAGACTTTTACACAATCATATAATCTAACCACTGCTGTTATTGGTCACTATTTGTCATCATGAATTGTCTTTTTATTCCTTTTCAGATGGTGGTTCGGTCTATCCCACACATATCTGTCTGGTCATTTATTTTTTATCTTATTTATTTATTTATTATTATTATTTATTTAT
The DNA here is from genome assembly GCA_036924055.1 of Leuresthes tenuis. Lineage (NCBI taxonomy): Eukaryota > Metazoa > Chordata > Actinopteri > Atheriniformes > Atherinopsidae > Leuresthes > Leuresthes tenuis. The sequence goes on from JAVGWW010000007.1 coordinate 783,910, forward strand.
TTTTCTTTGCAGTTAATATGGATCAATGCATTGATCTTTGATTATTGACTGATAACACCTACATTTTTAATATGGATAAACATGAAGCGGCTTCTGATCTTCGTTTATGAAATGGAATGAAATCTTTGCACCATAACATGCACACTTTGTACAGTTACTGTCATACACAGGAGGTCATTTTCCAGTTGTCCTTGTATGGTTGGTGATGATTTTCCTCTAGTTCTGTTGATATATAATAATATTATTAATAATATAATATGCAACAACATGCATTTAAACCCTAAAATGTCAGAAAAATCTGTTTCAGAAGAAAAAAAAAAAAAGCTGTAGATCAGTCATGACTTTTCCAACTGGAAGATTGCTGCTCAGATGCCAGACTTGTCTTGAGGGGGTGCCTGAATGCCACACCGAGCCTCCCGTGTGGATTAAAGAGCCACAGCTGTTGTGTTTGTTAAGATTTCTGCTTCTCCAGCTGAAACCATCTGAATAAAAAGAAAGAACCAACACATCTGACTTCGGTAAGAAATTTATTTACAGTAAATAGTCAACATTTTACAGAAAACATTGACATGAATTCATTTTTTTAGTACAACTCTAAATGTACAGGTGATAAAACACGTCTGTTTCGGTGTGTTGTTGAGCAGTAACTGGGTGATGGAGGACTGTGGCTTTGTTTCAATAGATCCTCAAACTGAGGCTGGAATTAAGAACCAAAACATCAGCATCAACAGAAACTAAAGTGTTCAAAAACATTCCAACAAAACATTAGAAAGAGCTTCCATTAAGCTGCAGCCTAACAGAAGCCCTAAATTAACATCTTTTGAACTCAATGTAGGATTCTATGCAGTTTTGGTCTCATCTGGATGCTTGGTGCAGTTGTTTTTGACGTCTTTATGCTCCCTGAGCTACTTTTATCAGACGTTTCGAAGGGTATTTCACTTTTATAAAGGTGCTCTGTTCATGCAGGGCACCGAGGCCTCAGTCTGGTTGGGCTCAGGGGAGGTTTGGGTGCTCTTCTGGATTCCTGGGAACACTGTAGAGAGCAGCTGTAGAGTCTAAAGATACCAAAGGAAGCTTTGACACAGCTGTGGTAGGTCTTTTAGAGGGCTTGGAGCTTGGAGGGTGTCGCAGTGTTTAGCGGTTGGATAAATGCCTGATAGAGTTCTGGTCCTACAGAGGTGGTGTAGTTGCTGAGCAAATACAGTAAACATCTAGGTCTTTTGGTCCAGAGGTTCATAACAAAAGGATATTTAAGGCAAACCTCATGCAAAGACATTCAGTTGTTTTAGATGCTGCAAAGTTACAGGAATACCTTTAAGGATACCATCCTGTAGATATTATAGAGGTCTAACAAAGTATCTGATAGATATTTGAGGTCGATAAGTGGACCAGGACCAGGTCTCAATCAGGTGGACTTGTGCCTCAGTAGCTGCCCGATGGGTCCGTTTCCTCTGGGATCTGCTTCAGATTTGGTGAAGGAGAGTCGCTCGGTGGAGGCGAGACTCTGGGTGCACGCTGTCGCAGGTCACCTGACACGGCGTCCTTATCACCTGGAATCATGGTTTTCCCCAAAGACTACAAACACAGAACACAACACTGGAACAAACCAAACTGGAACTGCTAAAAGAGGAATAATACCCGGCAGGGTACCACCACACAACAATATGACGTCAGCATTTGACTGTTTTCTCAAACCTGGTTCTCAGCCAGTGCCTCTTTCGCCATGTAGTGTTCCCTTTTTATCTTCATCTCCACCTCTTCAGGGATGTCTGGAACCATCATGTCAATCAGGCGTCCAATGAAGAAGACCACATGCTGAAGAAGAAAGAGAGTAAAAGCCTTCTTCACAGGACCCAAACCCGGATAAAGGTGGTTCTAACTCAGTCCAACACATTCATTCACACGCCTGCAAACCTTTCACACTCTGGAAGTTTTCTCAAGTTCGACACTGACCTCAAAGATGATAACAAAACTGAGCCGTATAGCGAGGAGGTGAAAGTACTCTGGCAAGAATTCCCCTTTCTCATCTCTGAAGCCCCGATACCTTCAGAGGCCAAACAACAAATTAAGGTCATGGATCCAGTGAGCAGCTCACTGGACTTTTCATGCTGTCAGTATCTGAGGTGGAGTCACCTGCAGGAGGTGTTATGGTGCTGTTGGCTGTAGCTCTGAGGCGACGTCGCCAGAGTGAAGTTGATGAATCCGCTCAGAGTGTCGTCTCTGGTGTAACGGTAGTACAGGCGAGGCACGAAGGAAGAGGTGAACGCTATGAGGAAAGCCTGAAAACACAAGTTAAAATCTCCATTTCCTGCTCTTTGGAAAGCTCTGGGACTGTAAAGCTGTCATTAGGCTGGAGACGGTTACGTTGCTGAGGACAGCCACGTGCGTGATGAACTGCAGGATGGAAAACCAGATGCCGATGTCCTGCACCCGCTCCACCACCGGGCGGCGATATTCAGTCACAAACTTCTGGGCGTCCAAACGGATCTCCACCCAGTTATTGATGAGAGCAAAGAGAGGAGCGAGAGGACAAGCCGCCACGAAGATGGTGATGAAACCAAACTGAATTACTGAGAGAGACAGAGGCAGTTTGGAGATAAAACACTTCATTTCCCAGCATCCCACAGCTCAGTACCCAGCAGCCCCAGGGAAGGCTGTGTTATCTCTGTAAAGCAGGGATGTCAAACTCCGGTCCTGGAGGGCCTCGAGATGTTTCCCTGCTTCACCCGATTCAGATTAAATGGATCTCTTGGGAAGATTAAGTCCTGCACAAGTCTGCCAATGAAGCATTGATCTGAATCAGGTGTTTTGGAGCAGGAAACATCTAAAACCTGCAGGACAGCGGGCCTCCAGGACCGGAGTTTGACATCCCTGCTGTAAAGACTCGCTTCAGGAGTTTAAATCCTTTCTGGAGAAAATCAAGTCACATGTCCCTGTGGTGTTTTAACATGAAACATGTCACTTGTGTCTGTTTTTGCCCATTTCTATCATTCCCTGAAGCTTTGAAATTATTATCATAAACACTGAAAACTATGAGCTTAAAACCGAGGATCATTTTCACAAAGTTGCCCCCAAAAAGTTCTTCCATCAGATGTGAATAATGAGTCTCAGAGTTGGATATAACCAGAGGGAAAGGACTCACCCATCTCCAGATATTCACTGAAAAGTCCCTCACAGACCAGCAGCTGGTAGTCCGCCTCCCAGGGAGAAACCCCCTCCTCCTTCTGCGAGTCCTCTCCTGCCTCCTCTTTCTTTTCTTTTAGCTGAGGACTCATCTTCCGCTTCTGCCACCACGACCTGACTTTCCTGCCAAATAATGACCCTGATTACAGCAGATTGTGGGGCAGGTAAGTTAAACACTTCTGGTTCAGCTGAGAACTGATGACAGATTTCTCAGATTAAACCAGTCTGAATTTAAGTCTTAAAGCCAGAGGTGCAGTCCATCCCTTAATCTTTACCTTGCTTGACTTCTCTCCAGCTTCGGACACAAACCACCACATTATACAATCTGCACGCTGTCTCAGGTGAGACACACTCTTATTCTGAATCCCACCTAACTGGGTGATTTTTCCAACTGTGTAATGGAGGACAAACATCCAATTTAGTCTTTGCAGGAGTTCCCCAAGGCTCAGTGCTGGGGCCCTTTCTGTCTACAATAACTCCACCACGGAAAATACCTCCTGGATCTGTAAGGAATGTCAGCTCAGCTCTCAGAGATTTCCACTTGGATGAAGGAATACACCTTTCAACTAAACCAATAGCGTCAATAATCAATAACACTTAATCCTAAAACGGAAATTATATTGCCATAGTATAGTTTATAGAATTATACAACACTTATGGATAGATGATAAAATATAAATCAGCTGAAGTGCAGCGGAGAGGAAGGTAGAAACCTTCAGAGGTCTCCATCAGTGGGTTGGGCTGCTGTTTCTGTTGCTTAGCAACAACTCAGCTGTGATCCTCCTCCTTTACTGTTAGCGCTCTGTCTGCAGTCTCTGTCTGCCCGGATAGTCTTAAAGCTGAGCAGAGAGCTGTTAGAGCTGTTCCTGCAGCCAGGTCCAGGATTCCACCATCTGTTGTTAACCAGCTCTGTGATCCTCCTCCTTTACTGTTAGCGCTCTGTCTGCAGTCTCTGTCTGCCCGGATAGTCTTAAAGCTGAGCAGAGAGCTGTTAGAGTTGTTCCTGCAGCCAGGTCTCTGCCTGATATTCCTGCTCCGAGCTCGTCCATTTTATCCACCAGAGATCTCACATTTCCCCTGATGATCAGGGGAAGAAATGCTTTAAACTTCCTCCTTTTCAGATCCAGAACCAGCTGCCAGAGCAGTCCCTCTGAGGACACACCTAACTAACACCGACTTTGGACTTCTGAACCAATTCTACTTAGATGTTGTGTGTGTGTGTTGTTTACGGGGAGATGAACTCCTGGATGTTGTTGATCAGCTGTTTTCCCACCATGATGACGAGCAGCTCCTGAGCCAGTTCGATGAGACATCCGCCTGCTCCACACTGAACTCACAATCAGGTGGAATGAGAATAATTAACAGAATTTCATCTTCATTTATACTGACGAAAACACACAAAATCTCCCAGTTGGAGATCTTATCAGAATCAGAATTCACTTTATTTATCTAGAGCAGCTTAAAACAAACAGAATCAAATAAAGAATATAAACTGTTTTAAAAGCCACAATGAGAATAACGACCAAACAATATTATTTTAATGAATAAAAACTTCCTTTAATCACCAAGTTATGACCTGAAAAAGATCTGCTTTGTTCTTCTTCTTCTTCAAATTAAAAAGACTTTATTCTCATCAGTGACACACTCACGTCTTCATTGCGAACGCCAAACAGAGTGTTGTAGTTGCCAGGGTAACCAACAAACCTGGTCAGACACAAACAAAAACAGGAGATAAATCTTCATAAAGAACAAATGCAACACGTTTCATTTGGAGGAAATATCAGTGTGCAGAGAAGAATGAAAAAGTAGCTCTGACCCCACACTGTGAGGACTGTTCTGATTGGCCGGAGCGGCTCTCACCTGCCTTTGAAGAAGGCGATGTAAACTGGAGACGAGTAGAAGTTCACAAACTGGAAGATGAACACTTTGAGGATGAACATGTCTTCATATTTGGTCTGAGTGCGATGCATTTCTGACAGGAAACAGGAGAACAGATGTACTTAACTACTATATATATATATATATATTTCCAACTTTGTGGGCAACAGTGTATCAGGATGAAGTCACCAGCAGATGTAAAACACAACCCTGGTATTTATTTAGTTCCCTTTCTTTGAAAGTTCCTCATTTAACGAGCCGTTCTGATTTTCATTTCTCAAGTAGTCACTCCTTAAGTTGGCCCCGCCTCCTCTGCTAAGCCCCGCCCCCTCACATCCACCCTGCTGGGCGGATGAAGCCAGCTTCTGGTGGAAATGTTCTGCTGTCAGCTGCACTGAGGAGCATGCATCTTCCATCCAGCAGCAGCCTCAGAGGATATAAGAGCCCAGTGGATAAACTATATCTGAGGCTAATGTTCCAGCAGAGTTAGCTAAAGACTGTGAATGTGCAGCAGCCACTTTTCATCCCACTGTTTTAACAACTTGGTCCAGTTCAACGCTGGACTGAAGGAACTGAGCCACAAAGAGGATCAGTTCCAGCTCTCAGAGCCTGAACTTCAGAGCAGGGAAATGGAAGCATCTGAGAAATAACTCCTAACGCTAGCAGCTAACGCTAACAGCTTAGCTAATGAAATAACTCCTCATGGTTTATTTATTGATTTATTTCTTCCTTTAGCAGCAGCTAACGCTAACAGCTTAGCTAATGAAATAACTCCTCATGGTTTATTTACTGATTTATTTCCTCCTTTAGCAGCAGCTAACGCTAACAGCTTAGCTAATGAAATAACTCCTCATGGTTTATTTACTGGTTTATTTCTTCCTTTAGCTGAAGCTAACGCTAACAGCTTAGCTAATGAAATAACTCCTCATGGTTTATTTATGATTTATTTCTTCCTTTAGCAGCAGCTAACGCTAACAGCTTAGCTAATGAAGATGACGTACACCAACTTCTAAGGAGTTACTGCTGTTCCTTTCTGAAAGATGAACATTATTGTTCCCACATTACTTTGTTAGCAGCAGCTAACGCTAACAGCTTAGCTAATGAAGATGACGGACACCAACTTCTAAGGAGTTACTGCTGTTCCTTTCTGAAAGATGAACATTATTGTTCCCACATTACTTTGTTAGCTGAAGCTAACGCTAACAGCTTAGCTAATGAAGATGACGTACACCAACTTCTAAGGAGTTACTGCTGCTCCTTTCTGAAAGATGAACATTATTGTTCCCACATTACTTTGTTAGCAGCAGCTAACGCTAACAGCTTAGCTAATGAACATGACGTACACCTTCTAAGGAGTTATTGCTGTTCCTTTCTGAAAGATGAACATTATTGTTCCCACATTACTTTGTTAGCTGAAGCTAACGCTAACAGCTTAGCTAATGAAGATGACGTACACCAACTTCTAAGGAGTTCCTGCTGCTCCTTTCTGAAAGATGAACATTATTGTTCCCACATTACTTTGTTAGCTGAAGCTTTCTAGCTGAACGGTTCCGTTCTGTAACTCAGACAACCTGCAGCTGTGTTTAAGGTGTGTTTCCAACACAACACCGGTCCTCTCCTCACTCTTGCTGTGTTAATGTTACATTATCGGCATGTTTCTGATAAAGATGGAGGTCTCCAGGTACAACTGTTTAATTTAAGATTTTTTTTTTTTAGATTAAGATCAGAATCATTGTCATGAACAGGAAAATACATGAAATTTCTCCTCCACATTTAACCAGGTATTCACTCACAGAGACAGATGCTACACACCGGAGCGGTGGGCAGCCAATCACAGCGCCCGGGGAGCATGGGGGTACGGTGCCTTGCTCAAGGGCACCTCGACTGTGGCAAGGAGGTGGACTGACACCCCTCCAGCCGTCAGTTTCACCAATCTTTGAGTGGCAAGAACCACCAACCTTCAGATTATTGGACGACCGACTCTAACCACTGAGCCACGGCCAGTTAATGAGGTTAAAAAATACAAAAGCTGCTGACCTCACCAAAAGGGCGGAGTTAAGCACCTGCTCCACCCTCCCTACAAACTGATAACAAAGAGGCGTTAAAGCAGGGCTGAGACAGAGAGCCGCTGAGCAGAAACCAACAGATATTTTAACCAAATCCTGTCTCAAACATCTCAATAAGACCTTTGTGTTAAATAGTTTAAACACCCATTTAAATTCTGATAACAGTGCTGCAGATCATCGACTCTGTACTTCTACCTGGATCAATGTAACATTCCCACCTGGAAAATCACTCTTTCTGACAGCTCAACACAAGGTGGAGAAACAGCTGATTGATCAGCTGATGTGCAGAACTCTTAGCCAAGCTTAACCACATGTTTTATCTAAACTAACGCCATGCAGAATTGAGTTAATCCATCCATCCATTTTCTGCTGCTTATTTCGCTCTGTGTCGGGGGGGCAACAGTCCGAGCAGATGTGCCAGACCTCCCTCCCTCTCTCCAGCCACCTCCTCCCAGTCCTGATTCCTCCCCCCTCCAGGCGGGACGAGTCCTAAACATCTCCCTGAGAGGCGCCTGGAAGGCTAATAACCAGATGCCTGAACCACCTCAACTGGTGACTTTTGCTGTGGAGGAGCAGCGACTATCCACCAAGTTATCCCTGGAAGACCAACCTCCTCACCCCATCCCTGAGGAAAAGGTACCAGAAACCTCTCCACGTGGAGACGCTGCCTAACCCACCCGTCAGTTCTCCCTTTGAACAAGCCCAGAGATACTTATCCACCTCCACTTAGGGAAACAACCCAACCTAGCTTTAGCAATCCGCCTTATTCCAGCTGAGGACCAAGGCCTCAGATCATTTTCATCCCTCATGCTTCACACTATCAGAGTAGCTGCTGGAGATTTCCATTCATAAGACCAATTGGACCACATCGTCTACAAAAAACAAAGACGAAATCCCAAGCTGACCGAACTGGAACTGAATTTGGCATCGGTCTGACGCCGGATACTATATCTATTAACTTAATTTAGGAAAGTCTGAGGGTGAACTACCCCAGCGGGTGAGGATGTGGGCCAGCGTGATGTAAACTCTGGACAACATGAGGATGACCAACAGGTTCAACACTGATCCTGAAATACTGGCTATCCGCCCAGCCTGAAACACACAGAAAAAACAGAAAAATCAGTCAAAAAGCCAAACGCAAACAAGAAAAAGCACGTGGCGTCCCTCAGGGAAGCGTGCTGGAGCCCCTGAAGAAGCACTTCAGTGTCGAGTTACTCACAGAGAAGCTGAAGAAGCTGAAGTCAGACTTATAGATGATGATGCTGAGGATTGTGCGATATAAAATGATGGCGATGAGGAACATCAGCACCACAGCAAGCTGCACAAAGACAGGTCATCTTAAAATAAATGGATGAACACAGCCTTTTCTTTACCCTCTGAGTGATTTCTCTTCTCAGTAGATAGTTTTTTCCACAGTTCAGGAATGAACAGTTATGTTGGTTTATTGGTTTACTGAGAGATAAATCAGCTCTTTGGTAGTCAGGCACCAGTTCTGGGATAAAGCTGGAAGTTTATTGACATCGAAGTAAACGACACCTTAAAACGCAGCTGTGTTGGACTCACCATGACGATGATGGCCATGCAGCCAGTCACGGTTCTGTTGAATCGTTTATTCTCAGGGAAGTAAGGCTCCTCGGCGCCGGTCACCGGGTTCCTCATGGTCATCGGCGCCATGGCGGTGAACTCTGGCCGCGGACGCTCCTGTTGAAGATGGAGGAACAACCATGAAGTCCCACAGAACAGTGAACGTTTAGCCTCGGGTGGCGGGTGGACAGCACCTCGATGTCCTGGAAGTCGGAGCAGTCCCAGCGGTGAGAGAGAGCCGAGCAGCTTCTCTTCCAGTACTCCAGGAAGGTGACGGCCCACAGAGACATGAAGACGCTGAGGAACACTGTTCCTCCATTATCGAAAAGGAGACCCGCCTGCAGAAAAGAGCGGAACTCACCAATGAAGGTTTCATTTCGAACAGGAGAAACAGCCCAAAAATAAATAAGAAACGTTAACATAACGCATCTGAAAGGGAGCAGGAGGAAGCTTATTTAATCCTGCACCTGGTGCTGCTTCAGCCTCCTGTTCCCTGTGAAAACCACAGAACGGGGTCATGCTGGGACTCCAGCTCCTCACCGACCCGCAGCTTCACTCCACGAATGGAAATACACAATTATTTTAATGCTGTTCGGACACGGAGATGCTTTAAAGTGTACTCGCCCCTCAGATTATAATCTGTTAAAAAACAAGTTTTGCATATTTCCAGGAAGCAGGTTGTTTATTGCTTTGCACATAATTTGTGCTGAAACTGAACTCAATGAATCTTAAGGTTTTTTCAGAAGAGTGCATTTGTGCATGATGATGATGCTTCTGTTTTGCAGTATTGATGCTTCTTTCATCTATTATGACACCAAGAAACTTATTTTCTTGAACTCTTTCAATATCCTCTCCTTCTACTTCCAGCTGCACTTGACTAAATAACATGAGTTTAGTTTTACTTAACTTTACTGATAACTTGTGTTTAATTTGCTCATTTCTATCGTGACCATCTCCAGTAGCTTCTTTAACAACAAAAAATATTTGTGTCATCTGCAAAAAATACTCCTTTTGATACGTTACAAATATCATTTATATAAAGGATGAACAGTTTCGGACCCAGTACTGATCCCTGGGGGACGCCACAAGCAATGTCCAAGCAGGACGATGTAAACTCTCCCATCTTCACAAACTGTTAACTCACCCTGTGCAAATTCCCCCCGATTCCATACGTCCCAGTTTATTAATTAATATGTTGTGATTGACTGTGTCAGAAGCTTTTTTAACACCCATCTGCATTCGGTTTGGCAAAAACTGAGGAAATTACAGAGATGTTGAGCCGTTTGATCTGAATCCGTACGGATGTAAAAAAAAAGTAATTTTTCAGTAAATTTGTCTGTGACTAAAACAGTTTTGAGTGAATGTGGAAGCAGAGAAACAGGCCTGTAACTCTAACTATCCCCAGTTTTACAACTTTAGTGTGGAAATTTACCAGTTTGGAATGATAAGTTACAGATAAATGTTATAAATGTCTGAAATACCCTTTTTTACCGTTTTTATATAAATTTCATTACAATCAGTGGATGTTTTATTTTTACATTCAATTACAATATCTGTTATTTATTTTCCTTCCACTGAAAGGAACATTGATCTGGGATCAGGAATTTTATCATTTACAAACAAATCATTAAAGCTGTGAACCACATCATCCTTTTTAATCTATAAAATATTGAGGGTAACTTTTGTCTGGAGCCACTTTTAACATTTCCCAGATTCCTTTAATATTGTCTTTGTTAATATTTAATATTTCACTGCAGCATTCCTTCATACTTCCCCTTTAATAATTAACTTATTTTTGTATTTATGTTGCATTTACTCTTTTATTACTTTGCATTTCTGGTTTCTATTGTATTGTTTTATTGGGCAGTTTTTATCATCATTTGGACACTCTTAAAACGACTCGTATGCAGGATCAACATCATTTTGAAGTCATTCCTCAACACTTTCCTGCTGTCGGTGGTTAATGAGCCAGTCGGTGAGGGTGGCACAGTGGGATTCTGCTGGATATCGGTCATTTTGTTCTTATTTGGATTTATCAGATCAATATTGGAATCAGCACAGATGAAAATAAGCTTTTGATTAGTTTCTGAAAACATTTCTTCAAAGCTTCAGCACCTGGTGCAGCTAATGATCCCATTCTTGTTTCTTTCTTCACAGATTTTAATTATTATGCATTCTAATAAGTTATTGATCACAGTTTTCATACGTTCCATCACCTAATAATTCATTTTTTATCCACAGCCACTCCTCCTGCGGTCTTCTTCTTTCTGTTTATGCAGTTAAATTCATAACCATCCAGGTCAAAATCCATTTATTTAATAGATCAGAACCATTGATCCATGTTCCTGATATTGTGATTATATTGAAAGGTTTTGTGAACAGACTTAAATATTCTTTGATGTTATTGAAGTTTGAAAACAGGCTTCTGCTACTGCGATGCATTATTGATAATCTGTCATCTGTACAGTCTGTTCATATCGCTTTGCAAGTCCAGTAATTTATGGCCGGGGTACTGAAACGTTCTCAGTTCAGAGTATTTATTGCAAACATGCAGAAGGTCAAAGGAAACTGGGGGAAATGACAGCGAACCATAAACATCAACCTGGAAGATAGAGCTTCAACATCCTGAGACACCGGTCTCATAAAACCTGCATGTGCAATAGATTTCTGGCTCAGTTTATACATAAAATACGGTATATATACATATATATGAGCTACCATACAGGAGCTACCACGTGGAACTAAAATGACTCTGACCCGCCCGGCCTGGACTCTTCCAGACCTTTAAAAGTGTGGTATTTGGCACCAGGATGCGATCTGGCTGCTCTCTTCTTCTGTATCCAACACAGTAACAAGAACCACGAGACTGGAAAACACGTCATTATCAAACAGTGCGACTGAAAGAAATGGAGAAACATCCAAATGTTTCGAAAGATCTGGAAATAACCGTTTCATTCAAGCAATTCTATTGGAAAATACGACAAACTGAGAATATAGCTGAGAAAAACCTGAAGAATCACGCTGAATCAGTCCACTTTCAGGCCTGCAAACATCTGACCAGATGCTGAGCTGTGAGCCACAGCGTCTGCTTAGAGTTACGAGCCCTTTTTACGCTGCCTGCTGAAAGAAAGGGCCGATGCTGCCTCAGAGTACGTCTGTTAGCCGAGTTAAGACTGATCCCCATTACCAGAGGAAGGGAGTTTGTCCTGCTTACATTAGAGTTACATCCACCAACTATCACCAGAACCCAGAGAACAAACCTGCAACTGCAAGGGATGACATCACCCTGAGATAATGCCAGACGTTAGCTCGTTACCCGCTCTTGCTAATGTTAGAGCACCTTTATTCCAGGTGGATTTACTCTATATGTCCCGACTGTGGAGGAGCTGCAGGTCATCAGGTGTCTGCTCAGCTTCTGGAGCTGTTTGATGGAGGTAAACAGGCTCTTTTCACATCACAATCCTGGTGAAATCTGGACCAAATGTACTCATTTTCATAAATTGTCTTCAAATAGACGCTTCTGAACTGTCACTTTTAACCAAATTTAGATGCTTGATTGCTAAAAGCTGCTCAGTGGAAACTGTGAGCCGTGTGCACCCCGGTGTTGGCCGAATGCCAGCTGTGGCGCCAGCTGTGGAGCCAGCTGTGGCGCCAGCTGTGGCGCCAGCTCTGGAGCCAGCTGTGGCGCCAGCTCTGGAGCCAGCTGTGGCGCCAGCTGTGGTGCCAGCTGTGGCGCCAGGAGCACAAAGACGTACACGTTTAGGGCCATGCTGCTGTCTTGCTGCAGAGTCCTGAGGCTGATTTGCAGTTTGAAAGCACACATTAACCCGAACGTACTCAATAAGGCGCAACCACAGCCTGAAAAGGGCCGCAGAGCCAAAGCCAGCCACCAGGGGGAGTAATCTGGACATGACGTTTCACACCGAGGTAACTTCATGAAAGTTTGGAATGAGAACCAAATGAAACTCATTGTTCAGCTGCAAACAGGAACAGTCTCAGAGCTGTGAGAGAAACATCCACCAGGTGTGGACGAGCTCTCAGAGAGCACCTGCCTAAGGTACCCACCTTATAGGTGACACAGATGCTGGAGTAGTTCCAGTGGGAGCAGATGTTGCAGGTCGGACACATGATGAATGAGCCTCCGCTGTCACACACCTCCTTCCTACAACACAGAGCCACCCAAAGCTTTTCAGGTATTTCAGCAGGTGTGCCATCAGCTGACCAGAGAAGCACCAGCTGCCCAGCAGAAGGCTGTTGTCACGGTAACCAGATGTGGTTTGTACGTACGCTGGGATGTCGGTGGTCACGAGCCAAAAGCCCACCAGGAAGACCAGAGTCCCAACCAGAGACGCCGGCAGGAGCCAGCCGGTGTAGAAACCTGCAGTCACACATTTTCACTGAAGAGACACTCAAAGCAGGGTTTGGGTTAGGGTTCAGTTTGAGAGTTTTTACTCAGCGGTCTCCCTCCTACGCAACCAGCTGGTTACCATGGAGTTTGGTGTAGAGACCAAAGGTGCACGCTGAACTCGTGATCTGGCTGGGAGCTGCTGCGTGTTGTGGCATGGAGTAACTCAGGAGGCCGTGGGAAACAATTTGAGTTGTGTAGCAATGTGGGTGCAATAGACTCAGGGTCCTTATGGCGTATGTTATGTGCTGCTAGGAGGGGGGGGGGGGGGGGGGGGGGGGTATGTTTTTGAGTGGTGGCTGTATGCAGTGGGCTCGAGACCCTTGGTTTGTGTATGTGGAGGAAGTGGGGGGGTTGGAGAAGGAGAGAGAGGATGGATGGAAATGAGGTAGGAAGTGCAAAAGAAATGGTTCTGGGAGACTTGGGTGTTAGGGCTATGGTCCTGTGACCTTAGGGTTAGGGTAAATGGAAGGGAAGGGCATACAGAAAGGAGTAGGTGGTTCAATTTGGGGGTAAAAAATTATTAACAAAATGGGAGAAATTATCAAAATGTAACCTTTTTTTTTTCTTCTCGGGGACTTATGGTTAGGGTCCTGTGACCTTGAGTGTGGGTAGTAAGGGAAGTGAAGGACAAGGGAAGAGGGCATGGTGTTCCTGTTGGGGACGAAGAACTGCACTCAGACACTTTGCAGACCATTAATCATCAAACTGGGCTTAACCCAATGTCAAATAGGAGTCCTGTACTCCAAAAACATCCAGGAGTGTATTCTAGGGATTCACTGAGATAATCAGGTTGTTCAGCAATCTTTGCATTAGCAAAGTGGCCCAAAATGAATCTGCTTAAATACTGACAACCGTGGAAGTTCATTCCGTCTGGGAAGATTAGAGAATCATGCCAAATAGAGGATAATACAGCTCCACCATCTCATGAACGGCCACCAGACTATGTGGCTGTGTGATACCATATCTGAGCTGAGACTACTCTGGAGTGTAGTTGGATCGCCTTCAACATGTTAGCAGAGAGTTAGGGTCAGGGTAGGGGTTAGGGTAGGTTTAGGGTTAGGGTAGGTTTAGGGTCAGGGTAGGTTTAGGGTCAGGGTAGGAGTTAGGGTAGGTTTAGGGTTAGGTTAGGGTAGGTTTAGGGTTAGGGTAGGTTTAGGGTCAGGGTAGGTTTAGGGTTAGGGTAGGTTTAGGGTTAGGGTTGGGGTAGGTTTAGGGTTAGGGTAGGTTTAGGTCAGGGTAGGGTTAGGTTTAGGGTAGGGTTAGGGTAGGTTTAGGGTTAGGGTAGGTTTAGGGTTAGGTTTAGGGTTAGGGTAGGTTTAGGGTTAGGGTAGGTTTAGGGTTAGGGTAGGTTTAGGGTCAGGGTAGGTTTAGGGTTAGGGTAGGTTTAGGGTCAGGGTAGGTTTAGGGTAGGTTTAGGGTCAGGGTAGGTTTAGGGTCAGGGTAGGTTTAGGGTTAGGGTAGGTTTAGGGTCGGGGTAGGTTTAGGGTCGGGGTAGGTTTAGGGTCGGGGTAGGTTTAGGGTCGGGGTAGGTTTAGGGTCGGGGTAGGTTTAGGGTCGGGGTAGGTTTAGGGTCAGGGTAGGTTTAGGGTCAGGGTAGGTTTAGGGTCAGGGTAGGTTTAGGGTCAGGGTAGGTTTAGGGTCAGGGTAGGTTTAGGGTTAGGGTTGGTTTAGGGTAGGTTTAGGGTTAGGGTAGGTTTAGGGTTAGGGTAGGTTTAGGGTTAGGGTAGGTTTAGGGTTAGGGTAGGTTTAGGGTTAGGGTAGGTTTAGGGTTAGGGTAGGTTTAGGGTTAGGGTAGGGGTAGGTTTAGGGTAGGGGTAGGGTTAGGGTAGGTTTAGGGTTAGGGTAGGTTTAGGGTTAGGGTAGGTTTAGGGTTAGGGTCAGGGTAGGTTTAGGGTCAGGGTAGGTTTAGGGTAGGTTTAGGGTTAGGGTAGGTTTAGGGTTAGGGTAGGTTTAGGGTTAGGGTAGGTTTAGGTCAGGGTTTGAGCGACAGCTCAAAGAGACGCTCATATACTTACCGAGCCAGGCAAAGTAGAGAGCTATCTTCTCCCCAAAGTACTCCCTGATGTGGTCCAGAGGTTGGTAGCGTCTCCAGCAGGACCATTTGGCCCAGTATGCAAACAGGATCTGTCTCAGACCCAAAGCCTGGGGGGGGACCGGGGGTGTCGGCAGCAGAAAGTCGCCCTGCAAACAGAGAGAGGGCGTCAGGCCGGGCTGATCCGGTTCCAGATCAGGGCTCGGGGTAGAGATCTCACCTCATGCAGCGGATAGGCAGCGCTGAAGACCTGTTCATTCACCAGCCGGTCGATTCCCACCTGTCCCTTCTTCACCGAGCCGTAGGGCGTCCGGGCCAGGATCTCGTACAGCTGGTGGGACAGAAAGGAAAGACGTAAGACGAGCTCCATGTGTCTGTTTGAGATGCTCAGCTGCTGAAGGCTTTGTACTGTCCCTTTAAGGAAACTTAAACTAAGTCAGCAAATTCTATCAAGAAGTTAATTTATTACATGAGAGAAAGCTTTAAAGTCGCATTCCTCTCGTAAGGTGAAGAGATGCCCCACAATGCAACAGGAGTACACTAAATATGTTATCAGTGTCCCATCAACTGTGGTGCTGGGTGATGTCCTGATTAGGAAAGCATTTCTCCCCTTAAGAAAGAGGAAAAAATCCAGCTGTGACCTGACAGGACCTGAGAGATGCATCTGGACCTTCAGCTGATCCATCTACTGTTGGCCCAAGCCTCATCAGAAATGGTCTCCATGGAAGGGTGGCTGTCAAGAAGCCGTTCTTAAGGAAGGGAAACAGGGAGAAAAGGCTGAGCTGTGCCAAATGACACAAGAAGTGGACTGAAAATCAGTGGCAACAGGTCTTATGGAGGGATGAATCCTCCCCAGAGCCCGGACCTCAACATTATTGAAGCAGTGTGGGATCATCTGACAGAGAACGGAACAAAAGGCAGCCCACATCCAAAGAAGAGCTTTGGGATGTCCTTCAAGAAGCCTGGAGAACTATTCCTGAAGACTCCTTAAAGAAATGACAGAAAGCTTGTCTCAGAGGGTTCAGGCTGTGTTGGAGAATAAAGGAGCTCAGACCAGAGATTCACTTTAAAGCTGCTGAGAACTGAGAAAAAACTGTTTCTGCCTCAGATTCTGGGTTTATGTTCAGGTTTGAACATGTTTCAGTGAATCTCTGCAGCTGCTTCCTGTTTTTATGCAGAAATATAAAGAAATGAGGCTGATCGGGAGTTTTGAACAGTTCTGTATAATATTCTATAATCAACTGGACAGATTGCAGAGTTTGTTCAGTTCTTATTTTCCTGCTTATACTGTATGTGTGTTGGACAGTGTGTGTGTTTGCAGAGTGTATTTGAGGAGGAGGCGTTGCCGCCTGCAGCATCCGTCTGTTGACTGAGACATCCTGGATGTTTGAAGCTCTGCTGGAACTTTGCATGACATCAAGTCTTCAGATCAGAACAGGATTAATATCTAATCAGGATCCATATCTAATCAGGATCAATATCTAATCAGGATCCATATCTAATCAGGATCCATATCTAATCAGGATTCATATCTGATCAGGATTAATATCTGATCAGGATCCATATCTAATCAGGATTATTATCTAATCAGGATTCATATCTAATCAGGATTAATATCTAATCAGAATCCGTCAGTTTCAGGATGTTGTGAATTCAGCAGCAGGCAGACAAATGATTTCACTGTTTTTGGGTTCAAAATAAATGTTTTTCTGTATTTTCTGGACATAAAAACCATCAGTTTTGGGAAGATGAAGCGAGTTCCAGAGTTTGGACCTCGGCTCTGACGTTGTTCAGAACTCATTTAAATCAGTTTAAGCTTCTCTGAGATTTCCTGAGTTGTTTTCTCCGCCTCAGAGACCTCGGTGCTGTTAAGTGCTGCGTCTCTTTGCTAAATCAGTTTTACTGTCGTAAACCAGCGGATAATTCTGGGAAAAAGTCCTTTTCCAAGTAGAACCGGTCCACAAGTCCAAAGAGGGACGCCTCCTGCTGGTTCCACCATCATGGAAACACCAGTGAGAACAGGACGGACTCAGGCTGCCCTGTTTGTAGGGCTGGCAGAACCAGAACCAGAACCAGACTAGGTTCCTGAGAGGAAACCAGAGGTCCAGAAGGAGCATCAGCCGGTTCTGTTCTGGTTTCAGTCTGTTTGCAGAGTTCTGGTTTCAGTCTGACTGCAGAGTTCTGTTCTGGTTTCAGTCTGATTGCAGAGTTCTGTTCTGGTTTCAGTCCGACTGCAGAGTTCTGTTCTGGTTTCAGTCCGACTGCAGAGTTCTGTTCTGGTTTCAGTCTGTTTGCAGAGTTCTGGTTTCAGTCCGACTGCAGAGTTCTGTTCTGGTTTCAGTCCGACTGCAGAGTTCTGTTCTGGTTTCAGTCCGACTGCAGAGTTCTGTTCTGGTTTCAGTCCGACTGCAGAGTTCTGTTCTGGTTTCAGTCTGATTGCAGAGTTCTGTTCTGGTTTCAGTCTGACTGCAGAGTTCTGTTCTGGTTTCAGTCTGACTGCAGAGTTCTGTTCTGGTTTCAGTCTGACTGCAGAGTTCTGTTCTGGTTTCAGTCTGATTGCAGAGTTCTGTTCTGGTTTCAGTCTGACTGCAGAGTTCTGTTCTGGTTTCAGTCTGTTTGCAGAGTTCTGTTCTGGTTTCAGTCTGTTTGCAGAGTTCTGGTTTCAGTCTGACTGCAGAGTTCTGTTCTGGTTTCAGTCTGTTTGCAGAGTTCTGTTCTGGTTTCAGTCTGACTGCAGAGTTCTGTTCTGGTTTCAGTCCGACTGCAGAGTTCTGTTCTGGTTTCAGTCTGATTGCAGAGTTCTGTTCTGGTTTCAGTCTGTTTGCAGAGTTCTGGTTTCAGTCTGACTGCAGAGTTCTGTTCTGGTTTCAGTCTGTTTGCAGAGTTCTGTTCTGGTTTCAGTCTGACTGCAGAGTTCTGTTCTGGTTTCAGTCTGTTTGCAGAGTTCTGTTCTGGTTTCAGTCTGTTTGCAGAGTTCTGTTCTGGTTTCAGTCTGACTGCAGAGTTCTGTTCTGGTTTCAGTCTGTTTGCAGAGTTCTGTTCTGGTTTCAGTCTGACTGCAGAGTTCTGTTCTGGTTTCAGTCTGTTTGCAGAGTTCTGTTCTGGTTTCAGTCTGACTGCAGAGTTCTGTTCTGGTTTCAGTCTGTTTGCAGAGTTCTGTTCTGGTTTCAGTCTGTTTGCAGAGTTCTGTTCTGGTTTCAGTCTGTTTGCAGAGTTCTGTTCTGGTTTCAGTCTGACTGCAGAGTTCTGTTCTGGTTTCAGTCTGACTGCAGAGTTCTGTTCTGGTTTCAGTCTGATTGCAGAGTTCTGTTCTGGTTTCAGTCTGACTGCAGAGTTCTGTTCTGGTTTCAGTCTGTTTGCAGAGTTCTGTTCTGGTTTCAGTCTGTTTGCAGAGTTCTGGTTTCAGTCTGACTGCAGAGTTCTGTTCTGGTTTCAGTCTGTTTGCAGAGTTCTGTTCTGGTTTCAGTCTGACTGCAGAGTTCTGTTCTGGTTTCAGTCCGACTGCAGAGTTCTGTTCTGGTTTCAGTCTGATTGCAGAGTTCTGTTCTGGTTTCAGTCTGTTTGCAGAGTTCTGGTTTCAGTCTGACTGCAGAGTTCTGTTCTGGTTTCAGTCTGTTTGCAGAGTTCTGTTCTGGTTTCAGTCTGACTGCAGAGTTCTGTTCTGGTTTCAGTCTGTTTGCAGAGTTCTGTTCTGGTTTCAGTCTGTTTGCAGAGTTCTGTTCTGGTTTCAGTCTGTTTGCAGAGTTCTGTTCTGGTTTCAGTCTGACTGCAGAGTTCTGTTCTGGTTTCAGTCTGTTTGCAGAGTTCTGTTCTGGTTTCAGTCTGACTGCAGAGTTCTGTTCTGGTTTCAGTCTGTTTGCAGAGTTCTGTTCTGGTTTCAGTCTGTTTGCAGAGTTCTGTTCTGGTTTCAGTCTGTTTGCAGAGTTCTGTTCTGGTTTCAGTCTGTTTGCAGAGTTCTGTTCTGGTTTCAGTCTGTTTGCAGAGTTCTGTTCTGGTTTCAGTCTGTTTGCAGAGTTCTGTTCTGGTTTCAGTCTGACTGCAGAGTTCTGTTCTGGTTTCAGTCTGACTGCAGAGTTCTGTTCTGGTTTCAGTCTGTTTGCAGAGTTCTGTTCTGGTTTCAGTCTGTTTGCAGAGTTCTGTTCTGGTTTCAGTGTGTTTGCAGAGTTCTGTTCTGGTTTCAGTCTGACTGCAGAGTTCTGTTCTGGTTTCAGTCTGTTTGCAGAGTTCTGTTCTGGTTTCAGTCTGACTGCAGAGTTCTGTTCTGGTTTCAGTCTGACTGCAGAGTTCTGTTCTGGTTTCAGTCTGTTCTGGTTTCAGTCCGACTGCAGAGTTCTGTTCTGGTTTCAGTCCGACTGCAGAGTTCTGGTTCTGGTTTTAGTCTGTTCTGGTTTCAGTCTGACTGCAGAGTTCTGTTCTGGTTTCAGTCTGATTGCAGAGTTCTGTTCTGGTTTCAGTCTGATTGCAGAGTTCTGGTTCTGGTTTCAGTCTGTTCTGGTTTCAGTCTGTTTGCAGAGTTCTGGTTTCAGTCTGACTGCAGAGTTCTGTTCTGGTTTCAGTCTGACTGCAGAGTTCTGTTCTGGTTTCAGTCTGTTTGCAGAGTTCTGTTCTGGTTTCAGTCTGTTTGCAGAGTTCTGTTCTGGTTTCAGTGTGTTTGCAGAGTTCTGTTCTGGTTTCAGTCTGACTGCAGAGTTCTGTTCTGGTTTCAGTCTGACTGCAGAGTTCTGTTCTGGTTTCAGTCTGTTCTGGTTTCAGTCTGACTGCAGAGTTCTGTTCTGGTTTCAGTCTGACTGCAGAGTTCTGTTCTGGTTTCAGTCCGACTGCAGAGTTCTGTTCTGGTTTCAGTCTGACTGCAGAGTTCTGTTCTGGTTTCAGTCTGATTGCAGAGTTCTGTTCTGGTTTCAGTCTGTTTGCAGAGTTCTGTTCTGGTTTCAGTCTGACTGCAGAGTTCTGTTCTGGTTTCAGTCTGATTGCAGAGTTCTGTTCTGGTTTCAGTCTGATTGCAGAGTTCTGTTCTGGTTTCAGTCTGTTTGCAGAGTTCTGTTCTGGTTTCAGTCTGATTGCAGAGTTCTGTTCTGGTTTCAGTCCGATTGCAGAGTTCTGTTCTGGTTTCAGTCTGACTGCAGAGTTCTGTTCTGGTTTCAGTCTGACTGCAGAGTTCTGTTCTGGTTTCAGTCTGACTGCAGAGTTCTGTTCTGGTTTCAGTCTGACTGCAGAGTTCTGTTCTGGTTTCAGTCTGTTTGCAGAGTTCTGTTCTGGTTTCAGTCTGATTGCAGAGTTCTGTTCTGGTTTCAGTCTGATTGCAGAGTTCTGTTCTGGTTTCAGTCTGTTTGCAGAGTTCTGTTCTGGTTTCAGTCTGACTGCAGAGTTCTGTTCTGGTTTCAGTCTGTTTGCAGAGTTCTGTTCTGGTTTCAGTCTGATTGCAGAGTTCTGTTCTGGTTTCAGTCTGTTTGCAGAGTTCTGGTTCTGGTTCCTTCAGCTGAGATCCATTCAGCGGCAGGTCACGGCCTTGAACAAACGCCGCCGTCCTTCACATTGAACTCGTCCGACTCTCTGAGGACGCAGACATGCTGTCAAACACTGAGACGTCGTACAGCACTTGAACTCACCACCTGGTGTCTCTGGGTCGTCTTGAAGAACGTCTCTCTGTCGCCGCTGCCCAGAAACCTGCAGACAGAAACAGGTGAAAGCAGCCGGGCGCCAGAACTCGCCGCAGAGCAACACCTGGACAGGAAGAGCCAACCTCTGCAGCTTGTTGGTCCTGAACTGGCAGGTGTAGTAGTCCGGGGGGGGGCTGGGCACGTCCTGGGACAGCGGGCTGGGGAGGGACAGCTTGGACAGAACGTGGGCGGACCAGTTCACGATGGAGGCGTTGACCACCTGCAGGAGGACAGACGGCGTGCTGTGAGGGGGGCGGAGTCAGGGCAGCAGCAGAGGGTCAGAGGTTACCTGCAGAGGGACCCTGAGGCTGATCTCCTCAGCGTAGAAACAGAGGAGGCTCCACGGAGCGCTGAGCAGCACGAAGCAGATCCTCTTCTTCGCCTGAAGGACCTCCCTCTGTGGACAGAAACACAGACCTGCCTTCAAGGAGCCGAAAGACCCCCAACAACAAGTTAACTCCTGAAACCGGTTCCAGCTGCTGCTCCTTAATGTTTCCACTGGACAGAGAGCTGTTCCTCACCCAGAATCCAGGAGGAAGACCAGGTGTAACACCACCTCATCACCACATGACTGCGAGGGGTCAGAGCTCCAGGGGCCCCATGTTCAAAGACTTCCTGCAGAAACAGGAACGCTCAAACCCAAAAGCCCAAAAGCCCTATCTGCACGTATGAATCTGAACCCAAGCCCATGTCCTCTGTACATCCCAATCATCGTGGAACTGAGCGCACGTGTCGGGGTACCCGACTCCTCCCTGTCCCTACTTAAATATGCAAATCATATGTAAATGAGCCTGCGGTTCGTCTCTGGAGGACCAGAAAATAAAGAAAAAAGAAGGAGTAAGATGGGAAAAGGAATAACAGCAGAAAGTGAGGTGCTACTTTCTGAAGTGGAGGCGCAAAAACGTGCTCTTTGGCTCGCTGTCCTACGATATAAGCAGCAAACGTAAGAGGAGTGGGGGGGTCTGAGACGCTGAGACAGCTCAGTTAGCATGCTAAAGGTTAAAGGTCACCCCAAGGTGAAAAAGCCCAGAGCTACATCTCAGACTCTACAGGCCTCAGTTAGCATGCTAAAGGTTAAAGGTCACCCCAAGGTGAAAAAGCCCAGAGCTACATCTCAGACTCTACAGGCCTCAGGTAGCATGCTAAAGGTTAAAGGTCACCCCAAGGTGAAGAAGCCCAGAGCTACATCTCAGACTCTACAGGCCTCAGTTAGCATGCTAAAGGTTAAAGGTCACCCCAAGGTGAAGAAGCCCAGAGCTACATCTCAGACTCTACAGGCCTCAGTTAGCATGTTAAAGGTTAAAGGTCACCCCAAGGTGAAGAAGCCCAGAGCTACATCTCAGACTCTACAGGCCTCAGTTAGCATGCTAAAGGTTAAAGGTCACCCCAAGGTGAAGAAGCCCAGAGCTACATCTCAGACTCTACAGGCCTCAGTTAGCATGTTAAAGGTTAAAGGTCATGATAGCACAGTTAGAAAAAGACTGAACAAGGATGGCTTGTTTGGAAGGGCTGCAGGAGAAAGCCTCTTCTCTCTAAAAAGAACATGGCAGCACAGCTTAGGTTTGCAAAGCTGCATCTGAACAAAGCTCAAGACTTCTGGAACAATGTCCTTTGGACAGACCAGAGCAAAGTGGAGATGTTTGGTCCTAATGCACAGCAGCACGTTTGGAGGAAACCAAACACAGCAGATCAGCACAAACACCTCATACCAGCTGTCATGCACGGTGGTGGAGGGCTGATGATCTGGGCTGGTTCTGCAGCCACAGGACCTGGGCACCTTGCAGGCATTGAGTCCACCATGAACTCCTCTGGATACCAAAGTATTCTAGAGTCAGATGTGAGGCCATCTGTCCCACAGCTAAAGCTGGGCTGAAACTGGCTCATCAACAGGACAAAGATCCCAAACACAGCAGCAGATCTACAGCAGAATGTGGGAAAAAGAGAAGAATCAAGGTGTTGCAACGGTCCAGTCAGAGTCCAGACCTCAGCCTGACTGAAATGCTGTGGTGGGACCTTAAGAGAGCTGTGCAGAAACCAAAGCTGCAAACCTCAATGAGCTGAAGCAGCGCTGGAGAGAAGAGGGCCGAGATTCCTCTGGTCTGCTATGGCAGGACATCACTGACAGTTCTCAGCACATTTGAACCTCTCTCAAGGTTTTGGTTGGTTTTTAGGGTCCAGCTCACATCTGGTGTTTGAGCAGCTCGATGTCAGTCAGAACCAAAGACAGAAGACCCTGCGGTCTCATTAAAAACCTCTGCTCTGTAGCTGGCAGTCTGGACTCGGATGATTGAGTGTTTTTTTGACCCAGCAGGTTATTAGTGCAGCAGCTGAGCACATTTACTGTTTTATTACAGGTTCTGCTGCTGCTGGTGGCCTCAGCTGAATTCAGGAGGAAGCATTAAATCTG
Source organism: Leuresthes tenuis (assembly GCA_036924055.1). Classification (NCBI taxonomy): domain Eukaryota; kingdom Metazoa; phylum Chordata; class Actinopteri; order Atheriniformes; family Atherinopsidae; genus Leuresthes; species Leuresthes tenuis. The sequence continues at coordinate 807,125 of JAVGWW010000007.1, forward strand.
TGCTGCAGGTGATGACTTTAGTTGAGATGATTGTTAGACTTCATTCAACGCTGAGGGAAGATGATTTTAGATATGAGCAACCTTGGAATTTTCTTCTTTCTATGACTCAGTTTGTCTGAGGATACTTTCAGTTTCTCTGCCAGTTCACCTGTTTGTCCTCCACAGTTCAGCCCTTCTTCATGTTGGTTTTGAAAGGTTAAACCTCTGAGTTCTGTGTTTTTACCTGAGTAAACACACCTGTTGTCTTAGGACTGCTGGCTTTAACAACAGAAAGAACAGCTGATCCTTCAACGTTTGTTTTTCCCACCTTCTCCTGCAGGAGTCCCGCACGTCTCAGTCTGGTCAGAAACTCCTCTCTCCACTTCCTGTGGGCGGGGCTAACGCCAGAGCCGTCCTCCTGTGAGCTCCGAGGCTCCTCCCACACCAACACAAAATCTGATCAAATAGCACCAAATCCACTCAGAATAGAGTATTTTACATTTTATAAACACTGAAAACATTCTTCAGAAAATGTCAAACAAATGCTGAACGTATTTCTGAATTTCATTAGTTGTGTTATGAAGTGATTAAGCACCAATATCTGGTTTAAGTGGGTCACTTTTGTCAGATTTGACTTTCAGAAACTCAGAAAAACAACCAGTTTTAACTGATTCAGCAGATTTTACACAGTTTGTCTGATAAAAGCATGAACAACCATCTCAAAGTCCTGTAGGAGGAGGACCTGAAAAGCTTGTTCTGATTGGTTCGTCACAGTTAAAGGTTCTTTACAGCCATGGAAAGGTTTACCCAAACACAGTTATTCCCTTTTTGTTCACGTTTAGCTCCATCCTTGAGCTCTAAGACAGTTTAGGCTGAATCTGAAGATAAATCTGTGAAGGAGGAAGCAAAAGAGATGAGAACGGGGCCCAAACCGGAGCCTTGAGGAACCAACAGTCTCACCGACTTTCGTCGCTCCGTCGCTGAACACGTTCCTGTCCCGAGGCTGGACTGGTGCATTCTGGGAAAAAAACAACAAAAAAATGACATGAAAGTAAAGATTAGCACACGAATAGCTGAAAATGACCCTTTTTGCCACTTTAAAAGCATTCCAGCCTCATTACTGTTGATTTCAGTCTGTTTTAAGACTGAAATCAGACATCCGGTTTAACGGCTGATGGCGTCAGCCTCGCTGGATCTGCTGTTTGTGTTGTTAATGAGGGCAGATTTCACACTTCCTGGCATTTCAAGCCTCCATTGTTGCTGATGAGGCTGATGACAAACATGGAGATGAGGAAGACCAGAACAAACATCTGGAGCCGCCGTGTCTCACGCCGTCGCACTTCCTGTTTCCCGCAGCAGCCAAACAAACTCAATCGTCTTCGTTAAGATAAAGAACAACATAAAGAAAACGGCTTCAGCCTCCCAGACTTTGCATGAAGCTGCACTGAAAGAACGGAGTAAATGAAATGTTAAATATGGAGCTGTGCTGCTCAGCAGCGGCGCCTCACAGCAGAAGGTTCCAGGTTCTGATCCCGGCTGGTTCTCCCTGTGTGCCTGGGTTCTCTCCGGGTTCCAAAAACATGCTGTTGGGTTAACTGGTGACTCTTAACTGTCCTTAAAGTGTGAGCGTGTGTCTCTGTGCGGCCCTGTGACAGCGACCTGTCCAGCTATGCCCCGCCCCCCGCCCAACGACAGCTGGGACAGGCCCCGCCCCCCGCCCAACGACAGCTGGGACAGGCCCCGCCCCTCGCCCAACGACAGCTCGGACAGGCCCCGCCCCCCGCCCAACGACAGCTCGGACAGGCACCGCCTCTCGCCCAACGACAGCTCGGACAGGCACCGCCTCTCGCCCAACGACAGCTCGGACAGGCCCCGCCTCTCGCCCAACGACAGCTGGGACAGGCCCCGCCTCTCGCCCAACGACAGCTCGGACAGGCACCGCCTCTCGCCCAACGACAGCTCGGACAGGCCCCGCCTCTCGCCCAACGACAGCTCGGACAGGCCCCGCCCCTCGCCCAACGACAGCTGGGACAGGCCCCGCCTCTTGCCCAACGACAGCTGGGACAGGCCCCGCCCCTCGCCCAACGACAGCTCGGAGAGGCACCGCCTCTCGCCCAACGACAGCTCGGACAGGCCCCGCCTCTCGCCCAACGACAGCTCGGACAGGCCCCGCCCCTCGCCCAACGACAGCTGGGACAGGCCCCGCCCCTCGCCCAACGACAGCTGGGACAGGCCCCGCCCCTCGCCCAACGACAGCTCGGACAGGCCCCGCCCAACGACAGCTCGGACAGGCCCCGCCCAACGACAGCTCGGACAGGCCCCGCCCAACGACAGCTCGGACAGGCCCCGCCCAACGACAGCTCGGACAGGCCCCGCCCAACGACAGCTCGGACAGGCTCCGCCTCTCGCCCAACGACAGCTCGGACAGGCCCCGCCTCTCGCCCAACGACAGCTCGGACAGGCCCCGCCTCTCGCCCAACGACAGCTCGGACAGGCCCCGCCTCTCGCCCAACGACAGCTCGGACAGGCCCCGCCTCTCGCCCAACGACAGCTCGGACAGGCCCCGCCTCTCGCCCAACGACAGCTCGGACAGGCCCCGCCTCTCGCCCAACGACAGCTCGGACAGGCCCCGCCTCTCGCCCAACGACAGCTCGGACAGGCCCCGCCTCTCGCCCAACGACAGCTCGGACAGGCCCCGCCTCTCGCCCAACGACAGCTCGGACAGGCCCCGCCTCTCGCCCAACGACAGCTGGGACAGGCCCCGCCTCTCGCCCAACGACAGCTCGGACAGGCCCCGCCTCTCGCCCAACGACAGCTGGGACAGGCCCCGCCTCTCGCCCAACGACAGCTCGGACAGGCCCCGCCTCTCGCCCAACGACAGCTCGGACAGGCCCCGCCCCCCGCCCAACGACAGCTGGGACAGGCCCCGCCCCCCCGACCCTACAGCTGGACACAGGTCACACACAGCGGATACCTCGGTGATGCTGCCATAGTTGTTTTCCAGGTTTGTTTCCATGGCGATGAGAGTAGCGCCGTCCTCGCTCTGCTCCCCGCTTCTCCTCATCCTCCCTCACCTTCGTCCTCCTGTAGAGACAAAAATTAACTCGTGTTTTTCCTCGGGTTTGATTTATCTGCCCGCTGTGAACCATGTGAGGCAGGTGTTGGGATCTGGTTATGTTTCTATTGTTGAGGTAAAGCTGACCAATCAGAACCCGGAGAGATGAGCGCCCGGTTACAGTAGGAGGAGCCTCTGAATGTTCCTCAGAAACGGTTTCAGTTGTCCTCTGAGTGAGTTTCACTGTGAGCATCATCTGATGGAGTTTAATCCGCCGAAACCTTTAAATCAGTGAGAATAATTCTTATTGGTTTAAAGTTCCAGAGGAAATCAGCCGTGTTTGAGGCTCCGAGGATCAGGGACCATGTGGTCAGGAAGCAGGGCTTTCACATGTATTGATCTCTGATCGGGAGATCAAAGCTGTGCCTTCTGGGTTTCCCTGAACAGCATCAGCAGCTCAGCAGAGGAAGAGGAGTCTTCAGGTGATGAAATCCTGGATAAGAAGCAACCAATCGGAGCCACAGCACCGACATGTTGGAGGCCCAAAGTCGGCCTGGCGTCGCTTTAATGAACCGATGAAGCTGTTAAAGTTCTGTTTGTAAACGTGTAGGAGTTCATATTTCGATCTGCTTTTGATCAATAGATCCCGATCATGTTGGATATAAAGAGGAAAACAATCCATTTCTGTGATAATGAGACTCTTTTTCAGCTCTATTTCTGATATAAAGTCTTTATTCCTTCTACTAATTGTTGTTTTCAACCTTTTATGGTTTTTAGATTAGTTTAAACTTTTAAAATATTTCTTCTTTTGCCTAAAATGTGCTGAATGGGTCACAGTTTTAACCCAAGTCTGTTTGGATGAATAAAGTTTGGTCCCTGGAAGCTAAAAGCACCCGTTTATCAGAGATTAATAATAGTAATTATTGTGTTTGATATGCTGATCGGCCCTCAGTGTTTAAACTTCCCAGAACAGAAACACTGAATAAAAACAACAGTTCTGGTAAAAACTTTTCAGCAGTTTGATCTGAAACAGGAGAACAAACAGCTGAAACTTTCAGTGGAAGCTTTAATCCAATAAAATAAGGAATTAATCATTGTTCTCTGTCACATTTCAGCTGATTTCACACAAATAAAAACATCAGAATCCGTGTGATCTGAGTGGTTTGACTCACCTGTGCGTGCAGACGGTTCAGGTGCAGCTCGGCTCTTCTCAGCAGCTGATCGAGCTTCTAACTGTAGACTCTGAGTCTGAAGCCACGCCCCTTTGTGTAAGCCACGCCCCTCCCCCTGAGAAGGCTTTGTCACGCCTTCACAATAAAGTTCAGACTAAAAGTGAACCACAGCTGCAGTTGCTGCGGTTACAGAACAACATTAAAGTCACAGGTGATGCTGCCACCTGCTGGTTCTGACCGCAGCTGCAGGTCCAGTTCAGGCTGAGACGGACCGGTCTGGAAATCCCATCCAGAGACTTGATTTTAAACTTTAAAAAGGTAAACTCACAGCAAGTAAAGATGCTTTTTTTCCTGTGAAACATTTCTCTGAGCTGGTTTGGACGCTGCGCTGCTGGAAGGACTTTCTACGTTTGTTGTGATGCGTAACCATGGCAACGAGTGAGCCGTTAACCTGCTGGAGCCAAGAAAGGAGGAGGAAGTTCAAAGCGTTTCTTCCCTGGATCATCAGGGGAAATGTGAGCTCACGGGTGGATGAAATGGAGCTCGGAGCCCGGCTGTCTGTGATCTGATTGGTTAGTTTCTCACAGCTTTAGTCTTTGTTTTCAAACAGAACATTTTCTTTTAAAATTGTACAAAAGTTGTGGATTTAACAAATTTATCTTTAATCAGGACCAGCAGCAGCGTCTTCAGCAAATAAACCAAATATATTCTTTACAAAAGCAAACATTGAGCTGAGAGCAGTTTGTACTTTTATTAAAGTACCGGTGACAGTAAGTAAAGTGCATCATGGGATGTGTAGTTTTTATAATCGGAGCAGAGCTGAGTGCTTCTTTGTGTTTATTGTTTTTTTCCATTCTGATAGAAAACATCTGATTTTACAAGTTCTCTGACATCAAAATTAAACCATAAAACCTCCTTCAGACCTTTAACGACAGCCTGCAACGCCGCTCTCTGATTGGACGAGCAGGAGGCTGGCGCCCCCTTCAGGACAGACACAGATTACAACAAACTAAGTTAAACCGACATCATTTCTACGGTACAAACACATGATTACACAGCTCTGACCTCACATGTTTGTCTGTACTTGTGAGGACCGTCACAGACTTGAAGTCTTACCTGAAACTAAACTTTCGCCTTCCACAGAGCAGGTGGAGATACTGAGAAATGCTTCCTGGATGGTTTAAAACTCAAACAGGACCTCACAAAAATATCTGTTCACCACAGGACTATTTTTCTGAGGACCTTTTTGAAGCCGAAGCATCCTCTGGACCCTGAACTGAACCCGACTGTAGAGGCCCTTAAAAGATGCGACTCAGAGTGGGGACCGAGTGAAATGTCCCCACAAAGATACCTGTACCTGTGTACACACACACACACACGCTAACATCTTTGGCAGGAAGCAGCTTCTTCAAACAAACACCAAAACACAGGGTATTGAACAGTGATGTCATCGGGAGGCAAAGCGTGCGCACACACACTCTCACACACACACACATATACACATTATATAGTGTTTCCTGGGGTGAAATGCAGGTTCCTGAACGCACCACATCCATTAGTTCTTAAGGACTCTTAACTCTTCCTCACGGCTCATACTTTTATTTAGTTTTATTTTGAAAAGCCCCATGATTCACCCAGTAGCTCAGCTCTTAAACGCCTCACTGATTCCTCACTCTAAACTCACTCTAAGTTGGAAATTATCTACGTTAATTTTAGTTCCTGAATGTCTCACACTTATTAATATCCAAACATTCCATGTTTACTTTGAGTCCTTGAACAGTCTCGGCTCATTATGCCCCCTGTTGAGCTCTCAAAAGAAGACAAACCTCTCCAGGCTCTGAATCTCAGACTCTTATTCCAGCTCCTGGATCTCTCAGGTTTGGTTTCAGGTCGTTGGATGTTCTGGGTTCGGTTCAGTTCTGGCGTCAGGTTTGGTTTTAATGGCACACTGTAAAGGTTAATCTGTTATCCTACAAAATAAACTGTTTAAAATGTTCCAGTTTTCAGGTTTTAAGGCAAAATTGTTTATTCGGTTTGAAAATAAAGTCTAATTTGAATGAATTAGTTGCTTCTAACTGTCATCGTCTGGCTTTAAAAAGGATGAGCGGCCGTCTCTCGGTTATAATAACAGCACTAACTACGGATTCGTGTTTATAAGCTGAAGTTCAAGCAAACTGGAGGCAGAGTCCTTCTTTACCTTAAAAACAGTGATGTGATCTCTCCTGACAGCTGAATTAAAGGGCTGTAACATTTACAACATGGGGACCAAAGAAATGTGTGAATATCGAGAAGTCTGGTTCCCTTTCATTGTTGGTCATCACTGAGAGGATTTTAACACATTATTTACAAGGTTTAAGACATAAAACCTTAATGGAACCGTGCAAATAATCAATTTAAACCTTCCGACTTTGATAAACCATTAATTTAATCTTTAGTGAGTTAAGCCAGTAATATTCCACCTTAACCAGGTCAGCTTCCTCACACATGGGAGGGATGTCACAGGTGAGCTTGGTATGAGGTCATCACAGTGATGTCATCAGATAGACAAAGTTACAGAGCTCTTACACACTCACACAGACTAAAGCCCATTAATATTAATAATCAATAACGGTGAAAACAGAAATCAGCGACACTGTCCCGCGAGGCTTCACGCCATCAGTCCGCCACGTCTGAAGTCCACTGAGTCCGTTTAGTTTCCAGACAGGAAGTGAGTCTGATCGTCACTAATTAACAACCCAATCAAACCTGTCAATCAGCAGACTGACCTAATTACCCCCCCCCCCCTTCCCCAGGTAAGATAACAAGCCGGCCCTCTTCACTTCGTCTACCAGACCTCGCAGCGCCTCCCGGTGTTCATGGGCGTTCCCTCTGGACAGTTGAAGTGGCGGCTGAAGTCCGGAGAGTTGGCCAGCGTGCCGATGACTCTGTACCTGGGGGGGCTGTGAGGGTCGGTCACCAGGCCCTCATGAGCGCTCTCTGGAGTTCGGACGGAGCACCACACCTGTAAGATACAGCAAAGTCTGACATTCTGAACCTTTAACGGCCTTTTGGCCGGGCAAATAGCCTCATTTCAGACAAGCCTGCGCTGGGACCAAAGGTGGGGACCAAAGGTGGGGATCCCAGGTGGGGACCACAGGTGGGGATCCCAGGTGGGGACCAAAGGTGGGGACCAAAGGTGGGGATCACAGGTGGGGATCACAGGTGGGGACCACAGGTGGGGATTACCTGTGGGGATCCCAGGTGGGGACCAAAGGTGGGGATCACAGGTGGGGATCACAGGTGGGGACCACAGGTGGGGATTACCTGTGGGGATCCCAGGTGGGGACCACAGGTGGGGACCACAGGTGGGGATTACCTGTGGGATGGATGGACTGGCTGCTTAGGAACCGGGGAGTTCTGCAGCTCACCAACCCATTCCTCCAACTGGTTTCTCTGAGCAGCAGCTGGGCTTCTTACCACCTGGCCGCTCACACCAAAAGCGGCGTGAGCGGCCAGCTGCCGTTCATTTTCAATGTAAGCTGGCGTCGATGAGCGGCCGGCGTTCTGAGCTTCAAGAGTTGAGAAAGGCTCAACTTTATGCAAATGAGCAGTGACGCTACGCGACGACAGCCAATTAGGGCCGATCTGGATTCAGAAGGCAGAAAAAAGGCAGAAAAAAAGGCAAAAAAAAGGCAGAAAAAAGGCGAAAAAAGGCGGAAAAAAAGGTGGAAAAAAAGCGGAAAACAGCAGAGCGCAAACACAAAGAAAGCTGCCAAGAGTATGATCCATGGTGAAAGAGGGAACCGATGTATGGATGGATTATTATATACATATGCTAGTTGCTATACATATAAGCCCCGCCCCTTTGGTTACCGGTTACTGGTTCTAACAGACGGTGTCACATCAGCCCAGTCCTGGCTGCCCTGCACCGGCTCCCTGTGCACTAGAACCGATTCTAACATTTTACTGATCACCTTTAAAGCTCGTATGGGCCCCTGAACATATATCAGAGATGTTGGGCGGCGCCTTCCTGGCAGCTCCAAGAGCCTCAAATCTAAAAGAGCCTTTGCTATCAGGACCCTCGACTTGAGGACAAAAACCAAAACACTTACTGGTGGTCTGAGGAAACCAGGACTCTGCTCAGTATCTGGGCAGCAGTCCAAAGACAGATCAGTGATGTCTGCCGCGATAAACACACGATAAAGCACAGATCTGTGGAACTTGTGATGCTGGACATCCTGCAGAGACTCTACAGGTCCATGAAAGAGCCACCAACCCCCCCCCCCCCCCCCCACAGGAGGGAATCCCAGGGGTATGACATAAAAACCAGGAAGGACTGCTGGGACTCTGCGGTTCTGTTCTGCTGCATTTTTTATTCCCTATAAGTTATTTCCTTATAGCCTGGTTCATGTTAGCCACAGCGTCACATTCTACGAACATCTGTAACTGGACGATGCAGCTGTTTGCAGCGTATTCTGGGCAGGTTTTAGGGCCCTAACCCACAGCCAGTGGTTCTTTTGGGGGGATCTCGGCTCAGAGCTTTAAGGTCGAGGCTAAGTGACTGAGCTGGACTGAAGCTAGCTTCGGTCACAGTGGCTCTCTGAGGTGGAGAAAAGACTTGGCGAGTCTGTTTCAGGTGGTGAAGAGGTGAGGACTGGGTCCGATGGCAGGAGTGTCCTCTGACAGGTACTGTTGGGTGACCATAATGAACAGAAACAAAACTGTCCTCTTGCTAAACTCGGAGGGATGCAGTTTTATTTTAAAAACAGCGGCGCTGTTACACCTCCTGCTGAACAACTCAAAGTTCCCGGTCACATGGCGTGCATGAGGCCACCTCATGACCTTCCAGTGAAACACCGGGTGCCTCGTGTTGAAAACTTAATGAGATAATTAAGCTGCTATTGGTCGCCGGTGCCAGCTCACCTGGGCGAATCCCACGAAGAAGAGCTGATCATTGGTGAGGTTGACAGCAGGGAGCCTTTTCTCATCCCCGTTCCTCTGCATCCAGGACCGGTACGCCTGAAGGGTAAACATCAGCTCTGAGACGCTGTGATGCACAAACAGTTTGTGGAGTACTGTAACGGACCGGCAGTACTGAGCAGTACCGCTGGGGTGCATACTAACATGGTACGCTGCCTTCAGGCCTCCGTTGTCTGCAATGTTTTCTCCCAGCGTCTGCTTCCCATTGACATGCTCTCCGTTGACGGTGTAGTGGCTGTACTGGTCCACCATGCACTCTGTTCTCTGACGAAACGCCTCCACCGAAGAGTTCTGCCACCATGGCCTCAGGTTGCCCTCTTTATCGTACTCACGACCTGTCGGACAGAGAGATAATGTCAGAAACAAAAGTCAATCAGTAAAGACGATCAGTCTGACAGCAGCCTTTACCCACAGCTGCCAACTCAAAGGACAGAAGACGTGAATCTCAGGCTTCCTGCCGTTAAATAATGTTTCTGTTTTTATCAGACCAAAGCTACTTACAAATGAAGCTATAACAGCTTTATAAAAGCTAACAATAAGCTACATAGAAGGAACCCAGGAGTCCGACTCTGTCAGAGGGGACAGAGTAGAGATAGGGTGCAGGCATAGAAGGAAGTGCAGAAAGATAAAGTGCAGAGATAGAGGGGGGAGGGAAGTACAAGGTAAGTGCTGGGATAGGAGATGCTCTCTTAGAGCTGGGTTTTCAGGAGCTTCTTGAAGATAGACAGGGACGCCCCTGTTCTGGTAGCGCTCGGTAGGTCATTCCACCATCGTGGGACGACACATGAACAGAGTTTGGATTGTCTTAGGCGTGGTGTAGGAGCTGCTAGACGACAATCCTGGGACCAACGGAGGGACCCAGTTGGGACAGAAGCCTTTGCAAGAGCATTCAAGTAGATGGAGCCGTTCCATTAAGCTCTTTGTAGCTAACATCAGGGACTTGGATCTGATGCTAAGGGCAGCCAGAGGAGCTCAATGAACAGAGGGGGGGCGTGTTCTTTTAGGCTGATCCAAGACCAGACAGCCCAACATGTCAGCAACCTCCTGTAGAAAGGAGGGTCTGATGTTTATGTCAGGAAACTGAAGAGGGAGCTGCTTCCCATTTACTATTAGATAAACCCAAACTAAAGGAAGTCTGCTGGTGGAAGTGATCGTATCAATGATCCGACTTCCTCAAGCGCTCACATCATAAATCACTACGACCACCAGATGGAGCTGTGGGGTAAAAGTAGTTCCTTCCGTCTTCCTTCAGAGGAAAGTCTCCTCGACACAAACAGACGCTGGAAAAACACTTTTTGTTCTTTTCTACGGTCTCATCAGGACCTCCAGAGAGGACAAAACAAAAAAGGTTTAGACTCACCCTGATCATCGAAGGCATGCGTGAGCTCGTGTCCCATCACCACCCCGATGCCACCAAAGTTCAATGCCCTGAAAACACAACAGCACACAGTTTAAACTCGGTCTCCCCAAAGAGCCGAGGAGCTCACAGCAGCTCAAAGCTTTAGACTGAACATCATCAAGAAGGTGACCTTTGACCTTTCCTCGGTCAGAGGCCACCGAATCAAAACAGGTTACAGAGCAGCTCTAACATCACGATTATCATCACTACAGGTGGTGCTACAGCAAAGATATTGTTGCCATGAAGGAGTTAAATAATGGAGTCATCACACAGGTGGGCACAGACAGGTAGATGTGGAGGTAAACAGACTTGGGGTGGTCGTGGGCGTAGAAAGGAGCCTGTAGGATCCCAGCAGGGAAGACGATGCCGTTCTTAGTGGGCATGTAGTAGGCATTAACTGTAGGAGGAGTCATGCTCCACCTGCAGGAGGAGAGGAAACAAGGAGGGGAGGAGGGGAGGAGTTAATATGAGGTTTAAACACAGCATCCAAACATACAGGGGTCGGATCCACAAATACTGTTTTTAACATCTTTAACAGGTTACATCAGAGCAAGACGACCCTCCAGATCAGAGATGCTGCTACGAGTCATCCAGAAATACTGAATTATAACTACAACACGAGGGGATGGGACCCAACCGATGTATGGGCTCGGGTGGAGTCAGGGGCTCGGGTGGAGTCAGGACTCAACCGTTGTACGGGCTCGGGTGGAGTCAGGACTCAACCGTTGTACGGGCTCGGGTGGAGTCAGGGGCTCGGGTGGAGTCAGGGGCTCGGGTGGAGTCAGGACCCAACCGTTGTACGGGCTCGGGTGGAGTCAGGGGCTCGGGTGGAGTCAGGACTCAACGGTTGTATGGGCTCGGGTGGAGTCAGGACTCAACGGTTGTATGGGCTCGGGTGGAGTCAGGACTCAACGGTTGTATGGGCTCGGGTGGAGTCAGGACCCAACCGTTGTACGGGCTCGGGTGGAGTCAGGACCCAACGGTTGTACGGGCTCGGGTGGAGTCAGGGGCTCGGGTGGAGTCAGGGGCTCGGGTGGAGTCAGGACTCAACGGTTGTATGGGCTCGGGTGGAGTCAGGGGCTCGGGTGGAGTCAGGACCATAAACGTTGTATGGGCTCGGGTGGAGTCGGGGGCTCGGGTGGAGTCGGGGGCTCGGGTGGAGTCGGGGGCTCGGGTGGAGTCAGAACCAAACCCAGGATGGATGGTTGATGGAAAACACCACTCAAGGTGTAGTTTCTGTACTTGTGTCAAACACTTTCCAAATACTTGTGTCTGTGAGTAAAATCAGACTCGGAGGACAGTGAGGTGCGTTTTCTTTAACTCCTTAAAGTCTGATAAACTAAACATTTCCAGCTCAGTTCCCAGGACAGTTTGTGAATACGACCCCTGTGGAGGTGTGTTGGTGTCAGCCGGCTGTCTGGATTACTGGTCTTTGTTGGGAGTCTTCCTCAGCTGGTCGGCCATCACTCTGGCTGAGAAGTTGTAGAAGTTCAGCATGTTCTGGAAGAAGCTGTCGTCCGACACCTCGTACTGAAACAGAGAGGAGATGTTGTAGTGACGCTGTTGGCCAGCAGGGGCAGCAGCCTGCCTGCTGAGCAGAAGTACAGCAGTTCCTGTAATATCATCTGAGACTCACCCCGTCATAAACATCATCCAGTTCTTTGGAGTCCAGGATGAATTCGGGGAAGCCGATCATGTCGTATATCGCATCTGCCTGAGGAGAGAGCAAAGAAGAGGAAAATCATAGTTTTAACGGTTTGGCTGATAGTTCCAGCCTGTTAAACTGTGTTTGATGCAGGCAGTTAAGGGGCAGCTTGTTTCACGTACCTTGTCTTTCGCAGCTTGTCTGGTTTGGTCGTCCATCCAGCTGAGTCGGTCCAGAGCGTGTTTAAACGCTGAGCGGATCTCATTTATCATTTCCTCAGCCTGATCAAGGAAGACAGGTGAGCTAAAGTTAACCAGAGCAGATCCAGGACCAGCTGGAAGTGCTGAATGGGATTCCTGTTTATGCACATGGAGGCAGGACAGTAACTTACAATCTCTTTACTGTGTTTGTCGAACGTTGCCTTCACGAACAGCGCTCCGAGAGCGAAGCCCAAAGTGTCGTCAGTGTTCCCGATGCAGGTCTGCCAGCGTGGGGTGCAGGACTGCAACAAAACATTACCAGTTACAGCCAGCTACAGCTAGTTAAAGCCAGCTACAGCCAGCTACAGCTAGTTACAGCCAGCTACAGCTAGTTACAGCTAGTTACAGCCAGCCACAGCCAGCCACAGCCAGCTACAGCTAGTTACAGCCAGCCACAGCCAGCTACAGCTAGTTACAGCTAGCTACAGCTAGTTACAGCCAGCCACAGCCAGCTACAGCTAGTTACAGCCAGCCACAGCCAGCTACAGCTAGTTACAGCTAGCTACAGCTAGTTACAGCCAGCCACAGCCAGCTACAGCCAGTTACAGCCAGCCACAGCCAGCTACAGCTAGTTACAGCCAGCTACAGCCAGCTACAGCTAGTTACAGCCAGCCACAGCCAGCCACAGCCAGCCACAGCCAGCCACAGCCAGCCACAGCCAGCCACAGCCAGCCACAGCCAGCCACAGCCAGCCACAGCCAGCCACAGCCAGCCACAGCCAGCCACAGCCAGCCACAGCCAGCCACAGTTAGTTACAGCCAGCCACAGCCAGCCACAGCTAGTTACAGCCAGCCACAGCCAGCTACAGCTCGTTACAGCCAGCTACAGCCAGCTACAGCCAGCTACAGCCAGCCACAGCCAGCTACAGCTCGTTACAGCCAGCTACAGCCAGCTACAGCCAGCCACAGCCAGTTACAGCCAGCCACAGCTAGTTACAGCCAGCTACAGCCAGCCACAGCCAGCTACAGCTAGTTACAGCCAGCTACAGCCAGCTACAGCTAGTTACAGCCAGCCACAGCCAGCTACAGCTAGTTACAGCTAGCTACAGCTAGTTACAGCCAGCCACAGCCAGCTACAGCTAGTTACAGCCAGCTACAGCCAGCCACAGCTAGTTACAGCCAGCCACAGCCAGCCACAGCCAGCTACAGCTCGTTACAGCCAGCTACAGCCAGCCACAGCCAGCTACAGCTCGTTACAGCCAGCTACAGCCAGCCACAGCCAGTTACAGCCAGCCACAGCTAGTTACAGCCAGCTACAGCTAGTTACAGCCAGCTACAGCCAGCCACAGCCAGCTACAGCTAGTTACAGCCAGCTACAGCTAGTTACAGCCAGCTACAGCCAGCCACAGCCAGCTACAGCTAGTTACAGCCAGCTACAGCTAGTTACAGCCAGCCACAGCCAGCTACAGCCGGCCACAGCCAGCTACAGCCGGCCACAACCAGCTACAGCCAGCCAAAGTCAACTTCAGCCAGCCACAACTAGCTACAGCCAGTTAGAACCAGTCAAGACCAGTAAGAAAGAAACAGAGACAGTTTAAGGGTGTTCACACCAGCCAGATACAGCCCCGACCACCTCACCATAAGAAGTTAGATTGTTTGCCGTGGTTAAGGAGAAGCAGCAGGTCCTTTAGCACTGGAGTAATAAATCCTACCAGTTTTATCCAGCCACTAGTGTAAAGCATAGAGAGAGGAACCTACTTCTGTTTCAGTGCAACATGTTGAAACCCAAATCAGATAAACCCCTTTAAAGAAGACCAAAAGTAACGTAGGTCTGGGCTGTGGTAGACCCTTCAGAACCAAATGAGAGTCAACAGGGGTTCAAATAACCAGAACACAAACAACAGGAAGCACGTCAGCCACTGTCACTAAAAATGTAGCTTCATTGGGTTCAAAACCAGTTAAAACCATTTCATGGAGTAAGAACCAGTGTTCCACGTGTAGAACCAGCTTCAGCCAGAACTAGCTTTAAAGAGTTTAAGCCAGTAAGTCTGTTAGAACGTCATACAAACCAGTTTAAACCAATTACAACCTGCTTTGACCAGTTAGAACCGGTCTGAACCAGTTAGAACCGTTTAAAACTTGTTACAAAAAGGGCCCGTTACAGCAGGCCACAGCCAGATAGACCTGTGAGAAACAGTTTACCCATTAACACACATTACATACAACTGTCCAGGATCCATAACCAGTCAGAACCAGTTACAACATTAACCAGCCACAGTTTGGTAAAACCAACGAGAGTTAGCAGAAGAGTAAAACCGGTACAGAGAAAGCTTTTAATCAGAACCAGAATGATGCTTTACATCTGGTTTAAACCCACTGGATGTCATCCAGGACCATAAAGAACCAGTAAGAACCAGTAAGAACAGTAAGAGGCAGGTGCAGCAGATTAAAACCCAGCATGCCCAGTAGCCCCAGCACAGACAGACAGCCAGAACCAGTCGGTACCACCAACCCAGAACCACTACAGCCAGGTGGAAAAACTCCACACTGGTTATATTAGGGCCAGAAGCAGCTGAGGGTGCTCCATCAGCAGAGAGGAGGATTACCAACCCCAGGAGCTGTACCTGCTGTAATCAGAAACATCTGCATCAGCATCAGTCAGAACGCTGGAATCTGTAACATTTAGGGCAGAAGAGGAGGTACCTTCTTGGTCCCGTAGAGACTCTCCAGCAGCTTGTCCTGAGCGTTCTCGAAGCGCTGATCCAGAGTGGCGACGTTCTTCTGAACCAGCGTCCACATCATGTAGTTGTTCAGCAGACTGCGGAGACGACATGAAAGCGAGCGAGTAGCAGGATCAGTTTCAAAAGGTACCCCTAACCCTAACCTCGTTTCAAAAGGTACCCCTAACCTCGTTTCAAAAGGTACCCCTAACCTCGTTTCAAAAGGTACCCCTAACCTAGTTTCAAAAGGTACCCCTAACCTCGCTTCAAAAGGTACCCCTAACCCTAACCCAGTTTCAAAAGGTACCCCTAACCCTAACCTCGTTTCAAAAGGTACCCCTAACCTCGTTTCAAAAGGTACCCCTAACCTCGTTTCAAAAGGTACCCCTAACCTCGTTTCAAAAGGTACCCCTAACCTCGTTTCAAAAGGTAACCCTTACCTAGTTTCAAAAGGTACCCCTAACCCAGTTTCAAAAGGTAACCCTAACCCAGTTTCAAAAGGTACCCCTAACCCTAACCTAGTTTCAAAAGGTAACCCTAACCCAGTTTCAAAAGGTACCCCTAACCTCGTTTCAAAAGGTACCCCTAACCTCGTTTCAAAAGGTACCCCTAACCTCGTTTCAAAAGGTACCCCTAACCTCGTTTCAAAAGGTACCCCTAACCTCGTTTCAAAAGGTAACCCTTACCTAGTTTCAAAAGGTACCCCTAACCCAGTTTCAAAAGGTAACCCTAACCCAGTTTCAAAAGGTACCCCTAACCCTAACCTAGTTTCAAAAGGTAACCCTAACCCAGTTTCAAAAGGTACCCCTAACCCTAACCCAGTTTCAAAAGGTACCCCTAACCCTTACCTAGTTTCAAAAGGTAACCCTAACCCAGTTTCAAAAGGTACCCCTAAACTAGTTTCAAAAGGTAACCCTAACCTAGTTTCAAAAGGTACCCCTAACCTCGTTTCAAAAGGTACCCCTAACCTCGTTTCAAAAGGTAACCCTTACCTAGTTTCAAAAGGTACCCCTAACCCAGTTTCAAAAGGTAACCCTAACCCAGTTTCAAAAGGTACCCCTAACCCTAACCTAGTTTCAAAAGGTAACCCTAACCCAGTTTCAAAAGGTACCCCTAACCCTAACCCAGTTTCAAAAGGTACCCCTAACCTCGTTTCAAAAGGTACCCCTAACCTCGTTTCAAAAGGTACCCCTAACCTCGTTTCAAAAGGTACCCCTAACCTCGTTTCAAAAGGTAACCCTTACCTAGTTTCAAAAGGTACCCCTAACCCAGTTTCAAAAGGTAACCCTAACCCAGTTTCAAAAGGTACCCCTAACCCTAACCTAGTTTCAAAAGGTAACCCTAACCCAGTTTCAAAAGGTACCCCTAACCCTAACCCAGTTTCAAAAGGTACCCCTAACCCTTACCTAGTTTCAAAAGGTAACCCTAACCCAGTTTCAAAAGGTACCCCTAAACTAGTTTCAAAAGGTAACCCTAACCTAGTTTCAAAAGGTAACCCATACCCCTTACCCTAACCCTGCAGAGACGACATGAAAGCGTGCGACCGGCTACGATCATCAAATGAAAGAGACCCAAGTCACAGGATCACCTTCAAAGGTTAATCAGTAAATATCGCTCAGATGTTCGTTGTTCACTGACCGTCTTCCTCTCTAAGACCCTCCTCACCAACGCCTCCACCTCCTCTGAGGAGAGCTGGAGCCCCGCCCCCATCAGGGGGGCGATCAGCGGGGTCTCCGGCCAGGACCAGCCACTGAGGGACAGCTTCTACCACCAGGCTGTCCGCCCCCCCCTCTCCAAGGACTGTCTATGCTTCCTGCACTTTAACCAGCTTTAAGCTGCGGTGACAAACTGCTAAACTTTAACCTTTTTACTTTGCATTCATCGCTGCATCCATGGTCTGTTATTTAGATTTTATAGTTATTGTTTTTGCTACTTTTTTGTACATAATAGCATTTACTTTATATTTCATACTTTTTATCCTTATACTATAGCATTTTCTTATATTAAGATTTTCATTCAGTGTTAACTGTTCAGAAAGGTCAGCCCGGCGCTGAACCTCGGCACGCTGCCCGCCGGCAGCAGCATCTTTTCTGCTGTCGGATGGTTTCTGAAGCTGGCGGCTGACCTGCGGTCGGTCTTGTTGATGAGCTCGGACACCTGCTGCAGGTACTCTCTGGCGTACAGGACGACGGGTTCGGTGTCATTCAGCTCCAGAGGAGACAGAGAGAAGGTCAGGAACTCCAACCAGTTCACGGCCGGCGCCAGCAGCTGCAACGACAAACAGGAAGAGGCATGTGAGCAGGAACCAGAGGCCCGACCTGGAGCCAAAACCAGAGGCCCGACCTGGAGCCAAAACCAGAGGCCCGACCTGGAGCCAGAACCAGAGTTCATACAGTTACACGGACTCAGTTATCGTGTGAACATCTGTCCGACTCCACCTTCTCTTCCTCTAAAGCAGAACTATGGGATGTTTGAGGCTCACCTGAGCCATCCCTAACTATAAGCTTTATCACAAAGGAAAGTTTCAGCCTGATCTTAAAGGTAGAGAGGGTGTCTGCTTCCTGAAGCCAAACTGGCAGCTGGTTCCACAGAGAGGGGCCTGATAACTGAAGGCTCTGCCTCCCATTCTGCTTTTAGGGGCCTGATAACTGAAGGCTCTGCCTCCCATTCTGCTTTTAGGGGCCTGATAACTGAAGGCTCTGCCTCCCATTCTGCTTTTAGGGGCCTGATAACTGAAGGCTCTGCCTCCCATTCTGCTTTTAGGGGCCTGATAACTGAAGGCTCTGCCTCCCATTCTGCTTTTAGGGGCCTGATAACTGAAGGCTCTGCCTCCCATTCTGCTTTTAGGGGCCTGATAACTGAAGGCTCTGCCTCCCATTCTGCTTTTAGGGGCCTGATAACTGAAGGCTCTGCCTCCCATTCTGCTTTTAGAAACTCTGGGAACCACAAGGAAACCTGCAGCCTGAGAGCAAAGTGCTCTGTTGGGGAAATATCCAACTGTGAGATCTTTAAGATGTGATGGAGCTCGGTCATTAAGAGCTTTATATGTGAGGAGAAGAACCTTAGATTATATTCTGAATCTAACAGGGAGCCAATGAAGAGAAGCTAAAACTGGAGAAACATGATCTCTGCTGTTAGTTCAGCAGACAGCAGTTCTGAGTCATCCAGGTCTTTATGTCTTTAAGACAGTCTGACCAACCTATTGGTTTCATCTGGTTTCATAGATAAGTAAGGTAAGATTTTGTGGATAATCTCTTAAGGTCGGTGCCCATCTGAAGCCTCAGAAACCTTATTCTGGTTTCTCCTTCCTTCCTTTTTACCAAAAGCTTCCTGTTCTGCACTGAACTCTGAGACAAGCAGTCATCAGTCTTCAGTTACGCTTCATACGCGTCACAGTTCCTCAGATTACTCTGACCTGATTCAGGTTAAGGTGATCTTTGTCTTCTTCGGAGTCAGATAACCATCAGGTTAATACCTGTAAAGCTGGTGTTATTGCTCCTATTCAACTGACTTTAACTTAAGAAACCTGCTGCTGTAACACTAAGGAAAAGCTTCACAGCACCATGCCCCAAGTCCCTTCAGCCAGAACACAAAGTGATGCTGAATTAATTTAAAGAACACTGGCAGATCCAGGAAAGTGACATGGCAGCTTTTATTAAAAACAGCTGAGGGAGCTGCTGAGGAGTCAGGATCCCGCCTGGATCAGTATATCAGGGGTCCCTTACGCTGCTCCAGTCCTACCCAACCAATGGGAGCGCCTCCTCCAGCATGGCTCCTCCCACCTGTGGAGTCCCACAGGGATCTATTTTAGGTCCATTGCCATTTTCTTCATACGCGGTACCCCTGTGCTCCATTTTCCGGAGGCACAATATTTCCTTTCACTGTTATGCAGATGACCTTCAGATTTACCTCCCTTAAGTACAAACTGCAGTCATCTCAAGTTAAATAACAATAAAACTGAGGTGTGTGGATGCCATTAAATCTGTTGTCAGTATGGGCCCCTCGCCTCCAGAACCAGCCTGCATATAAAAGGTGATTGAAAGCTCCTTTCAGCAGCTTCGGCTCCTGGAAAAAGTGAAGCTACATTTGTATTTCGATGACCTGGAAAGGGTCATTCACGCGTTTATTCTCTCCAGGCTTGCTTTTTGCAGTTCTTTACACATTGGAGTTGGTCCCTTGGTGCAGATTGTTATGTGTGATGGTTTTTCTGTTGCATTCATTCTTATTCTATGAATCTTTATTAATATCTGTGTAAAAGCACTTTGATATACTCTGGTTGTTTAAATAAATGTGACCGGTGACCTTGTGACAGGACCAGAGGTAGGGGTACAAAAACAACTGATATAATGATCGGTGCAGAGGCAGTGAAGGACGACAGGTGGAGCAGCGAGCTGCAGACAGCTGCAGACAGCTGCAGAACAGCTGCAGACAGCTGCAGAACAGCTGCAGACAACTGCAAAAAGCTGCAGACAGCTGCAGAAAACTGCAAATAGCTGCAGAAAACTGCAAATAG
Organism: Leuresthes tenuis; assembly: GCA_036924055.1. Classification (NCBI taxonomy): domain Eukaryota; kingdom Metazoa; phylum Chordata; class Actinopteri; order Atheriniformes; family Atherinopsidae; genus Leuresthes; species Leuresthes tenuis. The sequence goes on from JAVGWW010000007.1 coordinate 826,766, forward strand.
CTGCAGAAAACTGCAAAAAGCTGCAGACAACTGCAAAAAGCTGCAGACAACTGCAAAAAGCTGCAGAAAACTGCAAAAAGCTGCAGACAACTGCAAAAAGCTGCAGACAACTGCAAAAAGCTGCAGACAACTGCAAAAAGCTGCAGACAGCTGCAAAAAGCTGCAGACAGCTGCAAAAAGCTGCAGACAGCTGCAGAAAACTGCAGACAGCTGCAGAAAACTGCAAATAGCTGCAGAAAACTGCAAAAAGCTGCAGACAGCTGCGCAACACAGGAAGTAAATCCAGGACAAGAATAAAGATCTGCTGGATTTACCTGCTGGAGAAAAACAACGTGATGCACAGTTAGCTTCATTGTTGCTGTCAGTCAGCAACAACTGATCAGCTCTGTGGTTTTGACCCGTTTGCTTTGCTCGGTCCAGATTTAATTCAATAACCCGATCGTTTCTCCCTTGGTGTCGGCTGTAAATCAGGTTCCTGTAATGAAGCTAACGGCACATTTACTTCAGTGCTCTGAATCAGAAACAGCAGCAGCTGCTCATCGATCAGAGACGGAAACACGGGTCAGAACCTTATCGTCATCGCCTCTGACTCAGAGCCGAAGCCTCGGTTAGCTCCTCGGTTCTGTTCCACTCCGACATGGGAGGAAGTTCTTCTCTTTGCTCGGTTTTGGTTTCACATTAAGAATAAACCAGCTGTTCTCCAGATAAAGGAGTTCGCTCATCACTGACATCACAGAATAGAAATATGTGCAACAGCTTCACGTGCACGGCTGTACAGTACAGAGCCCAGAGGAACATCTGTTTATGCAACAGTGTTGTTCCATCCCACAGCTGTAGGGGGCACCAGGGAGCACAAAGCTGCCGGACCCAAACAGCCTCACTGGGAGCAGCAGCAGATTCATGTGATCGTTCTACCTGAAGTCCGAGGATCGGGTTTTAAAAGATGAGACCCCCCCCCCCCAGCAGGTGGGGTCACACCTTACGGCAGAAACAAGAAGCAGCTACATTTGACCTTTTACTGCTCCTCTGAAGAATAAAACCTGAGGAAGAGTTAGTTCTGCATCCTTCTATCTGCCTCCATGTTTATGTAACAACCTGTTATCTAACCCCCACCACTCAGAGATGCAGGCACATAGCAACGGCTCATGACAACAGTCGCCATGGTGACCCCTGAAGCATCCGCAGCCTTGAAGGACAGAGAGCTGCTGCAGAAAGGCTGAGACACACACACTGATAACACACACACACACTGATAATACACACACACCACACACACACTGATAACACACACACACCACACACACACACTGATAACACACACTGATAATACACACACAGCCTCTCTGACCTTAAAATCTGGACATGACTCATCACTTCATCCCATGACTCTGATCTCTGACTCGTCACTTTCTCCGTCTGCCTCCACACACATTTTCCAGATTCTTCTCCTCACATAAAGCTCTCAGTGAGCTTCTGTCCTTCTGTACCGAGAGTTCACCTGAGCTACCTGCTGTGTGACATCATCAGCTGAGCTGTTGCTACAGAAACAGCAGCCCAACCACTGATGGAGACCTCTGAAGGTTCCTCTCTGCTGCACCTCAGCTGGTTTATGTTTTATTCTGTAGCAGCTGATCTTTAATAATAACTAGAAAAAGCTGTTCCTGCGAAACAGCTGTGAGAATGCTTTTTAAGTTGAATGGGATTAGTTGAACATGCTCAAAAAGCTGAATCTAGTGAAAATTTATCAGAAATCAAGTGAGCAATAGTTAAAATGGCTTCAGTGTAATATACAGCAGGGAGTGGAAGAGTGATGTCATCAGTGATGTCATCAGTGATGTCATCAGTGACAGGAATGTTTGTCAACAGCTGCAGCTCTCTCCCTGTATAACCTGCAGAAATTGCATTTTGGATACTATGACCTCCTGTGAGAAAACCGGAAGAGCGAGGAAAATAATTTGAAGACCGTAAGAAGCAGAAGGCTTGGAGGAACGCAGCAATGTAGTTTTTATTTCAATGGAGTGAAAAAAATTTAAACGGCAGCAGGTTGAACACAGTTGAACCTGTCTCTGGTGTCAGACCAAGTTTCCATTGGAGTTAGTGAGAGAAATTGAAAGGTTTCTCTCGCTTCAAGGCTCATAGCTGAAATTCTGTAAATGTGAGCTCTTTAGTAGTTACATCAGCTGAAAGAGGACAAGTGTACCTACATTTTAAGGTATAACTTCTTTGTCTGAGTTAAACAGCATGAAAGTTAGAGGAATTTGTTTGAAAATCAGAAAAAGTTAAAATGATCAGTCTGCCACTCTAATCTTCTCATTCATAAAAATCAAGAAGGAGCAAAAATTTTCATGTTTTTTAAACTGTCATATTTCAAAATTGGCTTAATATTTTAAAAAGCTGAATAATTTGGTAATAGCTTAATGTCTTGTGAACATTTTACAGTTTGAATGGTGTCTCCAGCTGAATGTATGTTGAACTAGTTAGGTTGGAAAGAGGAGGAAGTTTTTAAAGAGTTGAAAGAAATTGCCATTCATTTGAATGACGGGAAAATTTGAATTAAAAGTTAAATAGTTTAAAAAGTGTAAAAGATATCAACACCAAAAGTCATAGCATAAATCTCCTGAAGGAGCTGAACGTTTGATACCAAAATTGTTGAAATCGGTGAAAGATTGCAGGAGTAGTTAAGTGCCAAAAAAGAGAAACAGGAAAACAATAGTGAGAATGCCTTAAAGCATTCTCACTATTAATCCTGCAGGGACATGATTCACCTTCAGGGATAATAAAGTTGTTCCTGAGCAGGTTTCAGGTTCCACAGCTTCAGAGTTAAACCGGTTCAGGACTGAAGGACCCCCCCGCCTCACCTGCAGCTCGGCGATGGTGACCTTGTGGTAGATCTTCTCCTCATCGCGCCGCTGGTCCTGTGGGACGGTGATGTTGGCGAGCGCCGTCTCAAACTCCAGAATCTGTTGCATCTGAGCCTGAGTGGCGCTGCGCTCGCCGCCCAGCAGCATCCCCAGCTCCACCATGTAGTCCAGGTACGCCACCAGAACCTGGAACCAGAGCCAGGTGAGTCCGGACCGGCAGGCAGCGAGGCCCCCCCAGCACACACTCACCAGCACGGCCTCTCACCTTCTCATTGGCCGTCTTGTTGAGGTAATAGTCCCTGGATGGCAGGAAGAGCCCTGATTGGTCCACCTGCAGAGGAGATTGACAGGTGGGTCGCACCTGAGGCCCAAACAGCCGCAGGCCCTCCGAACAAACATCAGATCTGACGGATCACGTGTTCTGGATTTTCCTGTCGAGTCGGCGCTTATTTTTCAGATTTTACAGAACTTTGTTTCATCAAACTCTCATTTTAACCATAAAATGGTTCTCTATTCTAAAAAATGAACCATTTTCAGGTCTTTTTATCGTTTCTGAAGCATGAAAATGACTCGGATTCATCCGAAGGAGCAGGAGTCCTTTCTGCCTGGGGTTTGGACGCTCTTCCCTGAACCCCCGGTCCCGGTTCCCCCGAACCTCCCCCCGGTCCCAGTTCCCCCGAACCTCCCCCCGGTCCCGGTTCCCCCGAACCTCCCTCAAGTCCCGGTTCCCCCGAACCTCCCTCAAGTCCCGGTTCCCCCGAACCTCCCTCAAGTCCCGGTTCCCCCGAACCTCCCTCAAGTCCCGGTTTACCCGAACCTCCCCCCGGTCCCGGTTCCCCCGAACCTCCCCCAGGTCCCGGTTCCCCAGAACCTCCCCCAGGTCCCGGTTCCCCAGAACCTCCCCCCGGTCCCGGTTCCCCAGAACCTCCCCCCGGTCCCGGTTCCCCTGAACCTCCCTCAGGTCCCGGTTCCCCTGAACCTCCCCCCGGTCCCGGTTCCCCTGAACCTCCCTCAGGTCCCGGTTTACCTGAATGACGTTACTGTTGGAGTTTTTGGGGTCGGCGCTGACCCCGACGCTGAAGAACGGCTGAACCCTGTAGGGACCCGACACCACCATCAGAACCTCCAGGAAGTTGTCTTTGTCCCAGGGGCCCGTCATGTTCCAGCCGCCGATCTGCGGACAGAACACAGGAACCCATCTTTGGGTTTTGTGCTGCTGCTGCAGGACTCGGCCTGAGGAGATGAAAGCGGCGGTTACCTTGGCGATGAGGTTCATCAGAGGCTGCGCTCCCAGCTCTTCGATCCTTGCCGTGTTGAGGCAGGACAGATAGTACGACTGCGTCTTCCTCTCCGCCTCGCTGCTGCCGTTAAAAGTCCCGTTTTCTGAGGAGGAGAAGAAGAAGAGACCGACTGATAAGAACCAGCTCCACCCGAATGTGCCTCCATCCTCTGCCTCCACCTGCCTCTGTCTCCTCCCGCCTCCTCCCTGTCTCCACCCGCCCCCCTGTCTCCACCCGCCCCCCTGTCTCCACCCGCCCCCCTGCCTCCACCCGCCCCTGTCTCCACCCGCCCGCCTCCCTGCCTCCACCCGCCGTACCCAGCAGGTGCTTGAGCAGCGCCTGGTTCTGCTCCCAGATGCTGTTGAAGGTGGACCAGCGCGAGCGTCCGTCCGGCAGCGGGTTCTTCCTCATCCAGCCGCCGCAGGCGAACTGGTAGAAGTCCTGGCAGGGGTCGGCACTGCGGTCCATCGCCTCCACCATCTGACTCGCCACCGTGACGCACGCCTCCGACAGACACAGGCCACGCCCACTGTCTGAAAACAGAACAACAAGTGTAAAGGAGGTAGAGGAGGGGGTACAGGGAAGGGAAGAGAGGGTGAGAAAATAAGGGAGAAGAAGAAGAAGATCAGAAAGATCGGTACGAAACGAGGAGGGAAGCTGAGAATGAAGGAGATGAGAAATGAAAGCCGGGTGAGAAGGAAAAGGAGTGGGAAGGAATAGAATCATAGGTGAGGAGGGCAGAGAGAAAGGAAAGGAGGAGGCAAAGGAGGAGGCAGGAAGGTTTGAGAGGAGAGGAAAGGAGGAGGCAAAGGAGGAAAGGAAAGGAGGAGGAAGGAAGGTTTGAGAGGAGAGGAAAGGAGGAGGCAAAGGAGGAAAGGAAAGGAGGAGGAAGGAAGGTTTGAGAGGAGGAGGCTGGAAGGAAAGCAGAGCAGAAAGAAGAAAAGAAAGAAAAGAGCGACATCGGGAAGGAAAGTAACAGCAGCGAGTGATGGGAGGATGGAAGAAGACGGAGGAGGACGGAGCTCTGTTACCTGAGCTGAATCCCAGTCCCAGAACCACGAGGCAGGCCAGCAGAGCCAGCAGGGCGGCCAGCAGCATGACGCCGAGCAGAACCTCCAGCTGAGTCCTCCTGCCCAGAATGTCCACGCCCCCCTTCCTGAAGCCCACCTGAGACAGAGACACACTTCTTCTGTCCTCAGATCATCCACCCCGTCCCACCAGAACCCGGTTCTGTCCTCACAGAGCAGCAGTTACCACCCAGCTTTATGACCCAGAAAGGAAAGCAGGGCCAGAGGTGCATTCAGGGTCAACATCTGGAATAAACCGGCTTCTTTTTTTTGTTTAAATGGAAAAACAGGAAACGTTCAAATTGAGTTTCTTGAAGCAGAATTCATGTGAACCGTTTAAGGCAGCAGCAATAATCCAATTAGGATCATTTGGACACCGTTAACTGACCAAATGGGTCTCATTATGGTCTAGCAGCACATTTCCTGCTGGGAAACGGGGCGCCGCCTGCATCCAGGACTGAAAAAGCTCTGGAAGGGAAGAAGTTTTATTCTCCTTTCATGCATCGGGTGTTAAAACTCAGCAAATCCAGCCTCAGATCAACACCAACTTATTATCTACAGACCGAAAAGTTCTTCATCCAAAGAAAGCTCCCCAAAGAAACAAAAGCCCCCCCACAAAGAAACAAAAGCCCCCCCCCCCCCCAAAGAAAAGGGTTAAGGTTTCATTTCCTGCTGACTTTGCATTAATCACACGTTGAATTTTTGTCTTTTCTGCTGCAGACATCAAAGGTTTGATGTGTCGGACTCCTGTTTATGGGTCTGATCCCCCCCCTCAGCCTCTGCTCTCCCCCCCCAGCCTCTGCTCCCCCCCCCAGCCTCTGCTCCCCCCCACAGAGCTCATATTTGTCCTGGGAACCCTGAAGGAGCAGCAGAAGCAACTCGTGTTCACTGCAGCCTGCCTGGCAGCGCTCCAGCCCCCCCGCTGCTCCTCTTTGTTGGTGGTGGAGCCCCACTGAGGGCCCCCTGTGGAGGCCCCCTGTGGAGGCCCCCCAGGTTTGGCTCCAGGAGCAGGTTCTGTCCTGGGACTACTGAGAGTTTACTGAAGTTTAACATGTGTGCTGCGTTCACTGACCTCCACTCGGTCGGGAGACGAGGCCGCCTCAGCCGCAGTGTCCGACGCCTCCTCCTCCTCTAAAGTAGCTCGTTTGTAGCTGGACATCTGCAGGCAGAAACAGATCTGAGGTCAGCCGGGACAAACCTGCAAACAGCTTCTGTCGGGACCAGAACCAGAACCAGCGCTGGTTCTGAGGAGGCGTTCAAATGATGGCTGTGACAGCGAAAACTTTCCCATCGATCACCTCTCTGCATCCATTATTCAAAATGAGGCAGAACCTCTGAGATGTTAAAGATTTCAGGTTTTATTCTGCAGACGGACCGACCCGCTTTAAAGCAGCCGTTTATCTGGCTTTTATCTAACTTATCTAACTTTTAACCAACTGCGAGCTGAGAAGCTCCAACAGAACAGTTTGGTCTGGAACTCGCCCGCAGGGTTCGGTTCAGACCAGCAGGGATCGGTTCAGGTCCGCAGGGTTCGGTTCGGTTCAGACCCGCAGGGATCGGTTCAGACCAGCAGGGATCGGTTCAGACCCGCAGGGATCGGTTCAGGCCCGAAGGGATCGGTTCAGGCCCGCAGGGATCGGTTCAGACCAGCAGGGATTGGTTCAGGTCCCGCAGGGTTCGGTTCAGGCCCGCAGGGATCGGGTCAGAACCGCAGGGTTCTGCTACATCGCCCGTTATCAGCCTCCACATCTTCACACCGCGCTGCATTCACGCACGGCTCCGAACACACGGCTCCGGACGCACAGAACATGAAACGTTGGACACTTTTCTGATCAGGACGCATCTTCTTCTGATGATGGCGCCTCATCTGAGAGCCGCCTGCCTCCGACCAGGAAGGTTCGAGGAGCTCTGACCCGAGGCTCAGCGCGACCAGATAAAGCTTCCTGTTTACGCTCCCTGCAGGTCTGTCTTTGGGTCTTCAGGCTCCACCCTCAGACGCTGGTTCAGCCGAGCAGCTTCACCACAACAAGCCCTCGGGTTCTGCGTTTGGGTCGGAGTTCTGGGCCTGCGCTCAGGTCCTGGGGCAAAAGTATGGTTTAAAAAAAACTTTAACGTTTCCTGAGTCTGAACAAAGGAGAGCTTTACAAACCACGGTTGGAGCTCCAGACGCTCCCACGGCTCACAGCACTCGAACACAGCACCATCTCATCCTGGTGCTGCGGTTTCTCTCATTTACAGCAGATGTGTGCGAGCGGCGCAGTTTTAAACGGTTTCATCGGGTTTCAGACCACGAACAACGCTTTTATCAGCGCTGATGAACACGAGGGCAGCAAGTCAAAGGTTCAGGGTCTTTACATGGTTTTTACCTCTAAAAAATAAAAGTTTGGTGATGGTTGAAATAAGTTTTTTAAATGAAACTTTTAGGTTTTCAGAAACGTTTTGATGACTCGGCGTTTTATTTAGTTTTCAGCTGAAGGGAAACGACTGCGGATGTCAGACAAAGAAAGCAGATCTAACAGCTGCAACTCGTCACAAACACAGATTATTGCTGTTAAATCCTAATTCAGCTGTTAGTTTGTGGCTTTTCTGTTTGTGAGACGGATTATCTACAGCAGAATAGTTTTAATCAGGATTTCTGTCTCAGAAATCTGAAGCAAACTTCAGAAAAACAAACGTTTCCGATGGTTTGAAGTGAATAAACTCAGCTGAGGGGCCACACCAGAGGGGGCGCTGTAGGCTGCGCTGCAGTGGCTGTAACTCAGTAGAAGAAGAAGCAGTTCTAACAGGAAACAAACCTGAAGGAGGAAAAAACAAAATGGTGGAATATCTGGGATATTATAGCATATCTGGGAAGACCCCGGTCAGTTTATCGGATCTGAGTCACATCATTTTAATCTTTGTAGGCCAGCTGAGATTCAAAGTTTTATCCTAAAGTGTATCAACTCTTTTTTAAAATCAGACAAAATCCTCCTCAAGACAGCATCATTTTCTAGCTTTACTGTTGGTCTAAAGCTAGACCAAAAACAGCCAAAGAAACCCTGATTAGAGGCTAAAGAGGCTCCTCCCCTTCCAGAAGGCCCAGTTTGCTCTGATTGGTGGACTGAAGTGGTCTGACCAGGCTCCGCCCACCAGTCTGCCCACTTCCACATTTCAAATAATTCCACAGAAAAGAAGCTTACGAAGTAAACTTATCAGATGGCGGGTTAGGTTAGTTAGTTAATTAGGTTCTAACCGGTAAAGTAATAACTGATCTATTGAACTACAAATGTGAACAAAAACAAGACAAAAAAGTTCTAATTTCCCACCCCCGAGGTTCAGTGAATGCAGCATAATATAAAGTTACAGGTCATTCTTCTTGGAGCTGGTTCTGTGATGTAGCAGAACCAGCTCCTTTTGGGCTGCTGAAGGTCAGATGTTCAGACCCAGACAGGGTTCTTATGGAGTTCTTCAGAACCTCGGAAACCCACATTTGTGCTCAAAAGCACAGATATGTCACCTGTAAGAAAACCGACCCAGAGGTCATTTCATGGAGCCTTTAAGGCTCCGTTGGACATCAGAGTGCTCAGCTGTCAGAGTGGTTCTGCTGAACCTCCTGAGCTCGGGCCGGTTCTGATGGTTCTGCAGCTGCAGGCCGGCCTCAGAGCCCCAGAGTGGAAACGCCTGCAGAGGCTCAGTGTCCTGCAGGAAACCAAAGGTTTCCAACTGTTTCCTTCCTCAGGACCGGCTCTGAAACCCGCTTCCCTCCCCGCCTCCCTCCCCGGCAGCCTCCCTCCCTCCCCGGCAGCCTCCCTCCCTCCCCGGCAGCCTCCCTCCCTCCCAGGCTGCCTCCCTCCCAGGCTGCCTCCCTCCCCGGCAGCCTCCCTCCCTCCCTCCCCGGCAGCCTCCCTCCCTCCCTCCCTCCCTCCCCGGCTGCCTCCCTCCCTCCCAGGCAGCCTCCCTCCCCGGCAGCCTCCCTCCCCGGCAGCCTCCCTCCCTCCCCGGCAGACTCCCTCCCTCCCAGGCAGCCTTCCTCCCCGGCAGCCTCCCTCCCCGGCAGCCTCCCTCCCTCCCAGGCTGCCTCTCTCGCCGCCTCCCTCCCTCCCTCCCTCCCCGGCAGCCTCCCTCCCCGGCAGCCTCCCTCCCTCCCCGGCAGCCTCCCTCCCCGGCAGCCTCCCTCCCCGGCAGCCTCCCTCCCCGGCTGCGTTCTCTTTAATTGATGACGCACGCAGAGGGGGAGGAAGGGGGAGTCGGAGCGGTTGCCAAGAGACGGAGTGTGTGTTATATCTGTGAGTGGAGGGTGATGTCACTGTGTGTGTGTAATTAGATAATGTGTGTGAATCATCTCCATTCAGCTCTAATGGAGTTCACTGCAGCTTATATAACATCTGTCTGTGTGTCAGGCTGCTCTTTTGTCTCCTCTCAGCCTCCGTACTCCGAACACCGTGACCTGAAACATACCGGCTGCTGAAAACAAACCAGCAGCCGGGCCAGAACCAGGCGGCAGCGTGGAAACCTGCCGTTACTGAGCAGGAAACCTTCCAACAGGCGTCTCTGCTCGCTGAACAACAACACGACCGTTAAAACAGGCCGATTCAATCGCTTCCCATGTCCAGGAGCAGCGTGTTTTCCCTCAGTGGAGAATACAACCTGCTCAGAACCGGTCCAGCATCTACCGATACCTCCCATGGAGGGATACATACTGTGCAGACAGAATACCAACTGGACTCAGGTGTGGGCCACGCCTCCCACATATGATCACCTGGGCCACGCCTCCCACATATGATCACCTGATCAGACAGTGGAGGTGTGGGCCACGCCTCCCACATATGATCACCTGGGCCACGCCTCCCACATATGATCACCTGGGCCACGCCTCCCACATATGATCACCTGGTCAGAAAGTGAAGGTGTGGGCCACGCCTCCCACATATGATCACCTGGGCCACGCCTCCCACATATGATCACCTGGGCCACGCCTCCCACATATGATCACCTGGGCCACGCCTCCCACATATGATCACCTGGGCCACGCCTCCCACATATGATCACCTGGGCCACGCCTCCCACATATGATCACCTGGGCCACACCTCCCACATATGATCACCTGGTCAGAAAGTGAAGGTGTGGGCCACGCCTCCCACATATGATCACCTGGTCAGGAAGTGAAGGTGTGGGCCACGCCTCCCACATATGATCACCTGGGCCACGCCTCCCACATATGATCACCTGGGCCACGCCTCCCACATATGATCACCTGGGCCACGCCTCCCACATATGATCACCTGGGCCACGCCTCCCACATATGATCACCTGGGCCACACCTCCCACATATGATCACCTGGTCAGAAAGTGAAGGTGTGGGCCACGCCTCCCACATATGATCACCTGGTCAGGAAGTGGAGGTGTGGGCCACGCCTCCCACATATGATCACCTGGTCAGGAAGTGGAGGTGTGGGCCACGCCTCCCACATATGATCACCTGGGCCACGCCTCCCACATATGATCACCTGGGCCACGCCTCCCACATATGATCACCTGGTCAGGAAGTGGAGGTGTGGGCCACGCCTCCCACATATGATCACCTGGTCAGGAAGTGGAGGTGTGGGCCACACCTCCCACATATGATCACCTGGGCCACGCCTCCCACATATGATCACCTGGGCCACGCCTCCCACATATGATCACCTGGTCAGGAAGTGGAGGTGTGGGCCACGCCTCCCACATGTGATCACCTGGTCAGACAGTGGAGGTGTGGGCCACACCTCCCACATATGATCACCTGGGCCACGCCTCCCACATGTGATCACCTGGGCCACGCCTCCCACATGTGATCACCTGGGCCACGCCTCCCACATGTGATCACCTGGGCCACGCCTCCCACATGTGATCACCTGGGCCACGCCTCCCACATATGATCACCTGGGCCACGCCTCCCACATATGATCACCTAGGCCACGCCTCCCACATATGATCACCTGGTCAGGAAGTGGAGGTGTGGGCCAAAGTCTCTGATCTTGCAGGGTCACAATTTCTAAGACCCCAGCTCGATTCTTCTGGACTATTTCCCATCATGCATCTGGAGTCTTATCCTGTCCTGTAAATCCTGTGTTGTATGGCGAGCCAAGTCTCAGGGCTCTAAGGACCTGTTGTTCTGCTCCTCGTCTTTTTTTGTCTGGCGCCACATGAGGCCAACCAGAGGGGACCCCCACAGGGTGGTGTCCCACAGTGCCTGCAGACAAATGGAGGCACAAACTGTGGACCATGCAGCATCCTCAGTGAACATTAAAGGGTTCCTTTTCCCTTAATGCTGATCAGAGCCGTAGCCAATAAATATCTGTGACGACTACAAGCGATTTAAAACGGGACCAAACGCTAATTTAACACTTTCTTTGAGTGTTTACATCACAGGGAGTTACAGAAGTACCAGGAATAACATTAACTTTACAGAAACGGATGCAAGAACCCATACATTTCCAATTATGAGGACAACGATAAAGCAAAAATCTGCAAAAATCACAGGTGAACAGAAGTTTTAAAGTAGAAAAACATCTGTGCAGCCCAACAGAAAACAAGAATGATGTTCCATCCTGTAAAGTTCCAACTCTTACAAAGGGAAAACACCTGATTTACAGTTTCCACATCAGAGCAGATTGTTACACATCTGAAAACCACTTTTCTTTTTATGATTCAACACGACGTACCACAGGATTCTGTCATTTTTCTACTCACTTCAGACAGTAAAATGACTGGTTTCAGGTAAAAAAGGATCATGATGACAGCTAAAAGAAACTTTCTCCACATAACAGAACTGGACGGTTTCTAAACGCAGTTCCTGTCTCGACCACTAGGATGTCACATTATTTAAATAAAAGGACATTTTCCTCATTAAATCACTGCAAATATTTCCCGTTTTCCTCTCACTACATGAAGAAATTAGTTTTTTGCACATTTCTTTCTGAAGGAGCAGTATGTGAGGAGCGGGAAGCTGCTCTGATTAAATCACAATCAAACTTTTCTCAAGCTTCTTTCAATAAATCTGTTCCAAATACTCGGAATCGGGATTAAGAACGTGAAGGACACCAGCAGAAAATAAGATAAAAACAACCGTGTTTCAGCTCCACGTGACGCGCCTGTGCGCGTTCATTAATCAGTTCGGATCATTTGTTTGAACAAACATCGAAACGAACCAAACCGCCTGAAAATCGGTGGAAAGATTCCGCGCGTTGCGCTGGGCTCAGCTGTGCACGAGCCTCGCGCCTCTCGGTGCGGTGGATGCACGCAGAGGCTCAGAGAAACCTGCGCTGTGTCCTAAAGAGAAGAAATCCGTGACACACTAAACTTCTGCAGAGGAGATACTCACACGCCGGGACACCCCGCTGACGCGCCTGCACGCTCACACTCTGAGAGGTGCGCGTGTATCCTGGGCTGTGGAACAAACGTCTGTCTGTGAGACAGACGAGAGTAACAATGGCTCCCATTTAGTTATGCATCCATCTTATTGGCAGACATCCTTAATGACGTCACGCCTCCTGGCCCCACCCCGGAAGGAGATCAGACTCTACAAAGGTGCCCCTGCCCTCCTTCTGTTTGTTCTGTTCTGCTGATGCTGGACCGGACCTCACCTGGGTGGGTGTATCAGGGTCTGCTTTGACGTGGTTCCCCCCCTCTTCCACGTCTCTATCCTACGGTGTCCCGCAGGGTTCAGTTCTGGGGCCTCTATGGTTCCTGATATATCTGCTCCCTCTTTAAGGACGAATCCTCTCACTATGCAGATGACATCCAGCTGTATTTCTCTTTAAGATGTTTCTAAGCAGCTGAGACTCTGATGGATGTCTGACAGCTTTCTCCACCTTAATGAAGAGAAAACAGAGCCCCACAGATCTGTGTCTAAGCTCAGGGAATCTCTGGGTCCTCTGAGTCCTCACATGTCCCACCATCAACCTCAGAGTCCACCTTAAGATCCTGGTTTGGACCTTTAGGACTCAGCAGGTCCCTGAGATCATGTGATCAGGGCCTGAGATCTGTGAGCTTTTTAAACTTTGGTTCTCATGTTCCAGCTTTGTGTTTGAAGCTCTTTGGGATGTTTATCCTGAAAGCTGCTGGACAAAAAAAGTCTGTGTGGCGACCTGTCCAAATGTGCTCAGCCTCTCGTTCAATAACAGCTGGAGTATAGAAAATGGATGATGGATGGATGATGGATGGATGGATGATGGATGGATGGATGATGGATGATTGATGGATGGATGATGGGTGGATGATGGATGGATGGATGGATGGATGGATGATGGATGGATGATGGATGGATGATGGATGGATGGATGGATGGATGATGTTCTGGTGAAGCACACAGCAGTAAATGTCCGGTGTTTCCTAAAGGAGATCCTTAAGGAAAAGTCGGAGCTCCTTTCCTTGCTATTTGGAGGATTCAAACAGCTCTGATCATGGCTGCTGCTCCTTACTTCAGGGTCACATCACCTGAGCTCCCGGTGGTCCGACATGTGCAGGAACAACAGTGTCATTCAGAGTTTTCACGGTCCCATGTTCCTATCCCTTAAAGAACTGACAGAAGGGTTCAGGCTGGTTGGTTCGGGTCGGAAATGAAGCTGATTCTGCTGCTGTCAGATGGACCCAGTTCTGTTCAGCTCTGAAAACTGAAGAAGGAATGCTGCGACTGGATCAAAAGATGCTGAATAAAGAGCACGCTTCCCTGTGAACTGTGCAGGTTAAAGTCACAGTAAAGGAGGGTCCCAACAGCACCTCAACATGTCTGGTTCTGTTGCACGAGCCACGCTTCAGCGCTCATCTTCAGTCATAAATGGATGCTGAACAGCATCTGCACCACAACAGACCAAACAGCTCCATCTCAGCTCCTCTGAGCTCAAAAAGAACCGGAACCATGAAGTCCAAACAGACGCCGAGTGTCCACAGGAACAAATGATGCCAATTATGTGACAAAAACTGATATTTCTGCTGTTTCAGCCTCAGTTTGAACCCATTTTAATGATATTTATGTAACTTCATATGATCTGTTTATTCATTTATCATTTACTGTTTTAATAAACTGAGCAGTAATAAAAACCAGAGTCAGTTATTTCTGTATTTAACTGAATCGCTTGTTGTTAAATTCATATTCATGTTACATTAAAGACATGAAACATTGATGCAACACCTTCAGAGACGTTTCACCCTGTAATGAGTTCACTTTTAACTCTGAAGAAGGTGTGAAGGACAGACGTAAAAACTCTAACTGAGGCTCTAACTGCAGCTGGTTTCTAACAGGAAAAACTCTAACTGAGGCTCTAACTGCAGCTGGTTTCTAACAGGAAAAACTCTAACTGTGGCTCTAACTGCAGCTGGTTTCTAACAGGAAAAACTCTAACTGAGGCTCTAACTGCAGCTGGTTTCTAACAGGAAAAACTCTAACTGAGGCTCTAACTGCAGCTGGTTTCTAACAGGAAAAACTCTAACTGAGGCTCTAACTGCAGCTGGTTTCTAACAGGAAAAACTCTAACTGAGGCTCTAACTGCAGCTGGTTTCTAACAGGAAAAACTCTAACTGAGGCTCTAACTGCAGCTGGTTTCTAACAGGAAAAACTCTAACTGAGGCTCTAACTGCAGCTGGTTTCTAACAGGAAAAACTCTAACTGAGGCTCTAACTGCAGCTGGTTTCTAACAGGAAAAACTCTAACTGAGGCTCTAACTGCAGCTGGTTTCTAACAGGAAAAACTCTAACTGAGGCTCTAACTGCAGCTGGTTTCTAACAGGAAAAACTCTAACTGAGGCTCTAACTGCAGCTGGTTTCTAACAGGAAAAACTCTAACTGAGGCTCTAACTGCAGCTGGTTTCTAACAGGAAAAACTCTAACTGAGGCTCTAACTGCAGCTGGTTTCTAACAGGAAAAACTCTAACTGAGGCTCTAACTGCAGCTGGTTTCTAACAGGAAAAACTCTAACTGAGGCTCTAACTGCAGCTGGTTTCTAACAGGAAAAACTCTAACTGTGGCTCTAACTGAGGCTCTAACTGCAGCTGGTTTCTATCAGGAAAAACTCTAACTGAGGCTCTAACTGCAGCTGGTTTCTATCAGGAAAAACTCTAACTGAGGCTCTAACTGCAGCTGGTTTCTAACAGGAAAAACTCTAACTGAGGCTCTAACTGCAGCTGGTTTCTAACAGGAAAAACTCTAACTGAGGCTCTAACTGCAGCTGGTTTCTAACAGGAAAAACTCTAACTGAGGCTCTAACTGCAGCTGGTTTCTATCAGGAAAAACTCTAACTGAGGCTCTAACTGCAGCTGGTTTCTAACAGGAAAAACTCTAACTGAGGCTCTAACTGCAGCTGGTTTCTAACAGGAAAAACTCTAACTGAGGCTCTAACTGCAGCTGGTTTCTATCAGGAAAAACTCTAACTGAGGCTCTAACTGCAGCTGGTTTCTATCAGGAAAAACTCTAACTGAGGCTCTAACTGCAGCTGGTTTCTAACAGGAAAAACTCTAACTGAGGCTCTAACTGCAGCTGGTTTCTAACAGGAAAAACTCTAACTGTGGCTCTAACTGCAGCTGGTTTCTAACAGGAAAAACTCTAACTGAGGCTCTAACTGCAGCTGGTTTCTAACAGGAAAAACTCTAACTGTGGCTCTAACTGCAGCTGGTTTCTAACAGGAAAAACTCTAACTGAGGCTCTAACTGCAGCTGGTTTCTAACAGGAAAAACTCTAACTGAGGCTCTAACTGCAGCTGGTTTCTAACAGGAAAAACTCTAACTGAGGCTCTAACTGCAGCTGGTTTCTATCAGGAAAAACTCTAACTGAGGCTCTAACTGCAGCTGGTTTCTAACAGGAAAAACTCTAACTGAGGCTCTAACTGCAGCTGGTTTCTAACAGGAAAAACTCTAACTGAGGCTCTAACTGCAGCTGGTTTCTAACAGGAAAAACTCTAACTGAGGCTCTAACTGCAGCTGGTTTCTAACAGGAAAAACTCTAACTGAGGCTCTAACTGCAGCTGGTTTCTAACAGGAAAAACTCTAACTGAGGCTCTAACTGCAGCTGGTTTCTAACAGGAAAAACTCTAACTGAGGCTCTAACTGCAGCTGGTTTCTAACAGGAAAAACTCTAACTGAGGCTCTAACTGCAGCTGGTTTCTAACAGGAAAAACTCTAACTGTGGCTCTAACTGCAGCTGGTTTCTGTGAGGAAAAACTCTAACTGAGGCTCTAACTGCAGCTGGTTTCTAACAGGAAAAACTCTAACTGAGGCTCTAACTGCAGCTGGTTTCTAACAGGAAAAACTCTAACTGTGGCTCTAACTGCAGCTGGTTTCTAACAGGAAAAACTCTAACTGAGGCTCTAACTGCAGCTGGTTTCTAACAGGAAAAACTCTAACTGTGGCTCTAACTGCAGCTGGTTTCTAACAGGAAAAACTCTAACTGAGGCTCTAACTGCAGCTGGTTTCTAACAGGAAAAACTCTAACTGAGGCTCTAACTGCAGCTGGTTTCTAACAGGAAAAACTCTAACTGAGGCTCTAACTGCAGCTGGTTTCTAACAGGAAAAACTCTAACTGAGGCTCTAACTGCAGCTGGTTTCTAACAGGAAAAACTCTAACTGAGGCTCTAACTGCAGCTGGTTTCTAACAGGAAAAACTCTAACTGAGGCTCTAACTGCAGCTGGTTTCTAACAGGAAAAACTCTAACTGAGGCTCTAACTGCAGCTGGTTTCTATCAGGAAAAACTCTAACTGTGGCTCTAACTGCAGCTGGTTTCTAACAGGAAAAACTCTAACTGAGGCTCTAACTGCAGCTGGTTTCTAACAGGAAAAACTCTAACTGAGGCTCTAACTGCAGCTGGTTTCTAACAGGAAAAACTCTAACTGAGGCTCTAACTGCAGCTGGTTTCTAACAGGAAAAACTCTAACTGAGGCTCTAACTGCAGCTGGTTTCTAACAGGAAAAACTCTAACTGAGGCTCTAACTGCAGCTGGTTTCTAACAGGAAAAACTCTAACTGAGGCTCTAACTGCAGCTGGTTTCTAACAGGAAAAACTCTAACTGAGGCTCTAACTGCAGCTGGTTTCTAACAGGAAAAACTCTAACTGAGGCTCTAACTGCAGCTGGTTTCTAACAGGAAAAACTCTAACTGTGGCTCTAACTGCAGCTGGTTTCTGTCAGGAAAAACTCTAACTGAGGCTCTAACTGCAGCTGGTTTCTAACAGGAAAAACTCTAACTGAGGCTCTAACTGCAGCTGGTTTCTAACAGGAAAAACTCTAACTGAGGCTCTAACTGCAGCTGGTTTCTAACAGGAAAAACTCTAACTGAGGCTCTAACTGCAGCTGGTTTCTAACAGGAAAAACTCTAACTGAGGCTCTAACTGTGGCTCTAACTGCAGCTGGTTTCTATCAGGAAAAACTCTAACTGAGGCTCTAACTGCAGCTGGTTTCTAACAGGAAAAACTCTAACTGTGGCTCTAACTGCAGCTGGTTTCTAACAGGAAAAACTCTAACTGAGGCTCTAACTGCAGCTGGTTTCTAACAGGAAAAACTCTAACTGAGGCTCTAACTGCAGCTGGTTTCTAACAGGAAAAACTCTAACTGAGGCTCTAACTGCAGCTGGTTTCTAACAGGAAAAACTCTAACTGAGGCTCTAACTGCAGCTGGTTTCTATCAGGAAAAACTCTAACTGAGGCTCTAACTGCAGCTGGTTTCTAACAGGAAAAACTCTAACTGAGGCTCTAACTGCAGCTGGTTTCTATCAGGAAAAACTCTAACTGAGGCTCTAACTGCAGCTGGTTTCTAACAGGAAAAACTCTAACTGAGGCTCTAACTGCAGCTGGTTTCTATCAGGAAAAACTCTAACTGAGGCTCTAACTGCAGCTGGTTTCTAACAGGAAAAACTCTAACTGAGGCTCTAACTGCAGCTGGTTTCTATCAGGAAAAACTCTAACTGAGGCTCTAACTGCAGCTGGTTTCTAACAGGAAAAACTCTAACTGTGGCTCTAACTGCAGCTGGTTTCTAACAGGAAAAACTCTAACTGAGGCTCTAACTGCAGCTGGTTTCTAACAGGAAAAACTCTAACTGAGGCTCTAACTGCAGCTGGTTTCTATCAGGAAAAACTCTAACTGAGGCTCTAACTGCAGCTGGTTTCTAACAGGAAAAACTCTAACTGAGGCTCTAACTGCAGCTGGTTTCTAACAGGAAAAACTCTAACTGAGGCTCTAACTGCAGCTGGTTTCTATCAGGAAAAACTCTAACTGAGGCTCTAACTGCAGCTGGTTTCTAACAGGAAAAACTCTAACTGAGGCTCTAACTGCAGCTGGTTTCTAACAGGAAAAACTCTAACTGAGGCTCTAACTGCAGCTGGTTTCTAACAGGAAAAACTCTAACTGAGGCTCTAACTGCAGCTGGTTTCTAACAGGAAAAACTCTAACTGAGGCTCTAACTGCAGCTGGTTTCTAACAGGAAAAACTCTAACTGAGGCTCTAACTGCAGCTGGTTTCTAACAGGAAAAACTCTAACTGAGGCTCTAACTGCAGCTGGTTTCTATCAGGAAAAACTCTAACTGAGGCTCTAACTGCAGCTGGTTTCTAACAGGAAAAACTCTAACTGAGGCTCTAACTGCAGCTGGTTTCTAACAGGAAAAACTCTAACTGAGGCTCTAACTGCAGCTGGTTTCTAACAGGAAAAACTCTAACTGAGGCTCTAACTGCAGCTGGTTTCTAACAGGAAAAACTCTAACTGAGGCTCTAACTGCAGCTGGTTTCTATCAGGAAAAACTCTAACTGAGGCTCTAACTGCAGCTGGTTTCTAACAGGAAAAACTCTAACTGAGGCTCTAACTGCAGCTGGTTTCTAACAGGAAAAACTCTAACTGAGGCTCTAACTGCAGCTGGTTTCTAACAGGAAAAACTCTAACTGAGGCTCTAACTGCAGCTGGTTTCTATCAGGAAAAACTCTAACTGAGGCTCTAACTGCAGCTGGTTTCTAACAGGAAAAACTCTAACTGAGGCTCTAACTGCAGCTGGTTTCTAACAGGAAAAACTCTAACTGAGGCTTTAACTGCAGCTGGTTTCTAACAGGAAAAACTCTAACTGAGGCTCTAACTGCAGCTGGTTTCTATCAGGAAAAACTCTAACTGAGGCTCTAACTGCAGCTGGTTTCTAACAGGAAAAACTCTAACTGAGGCTCTAACTGCAGCTGGTTTCTAACAGGAAAAACTCTAACTGAGGCTCTAACTGCAGCTGGTTTCTAACAGGAAAAACTCTAACTGAGGCTCTAACTGCAGCTGGTTTCTATCAGGAAAAACTCTAACTGAGGCTCTAACTGCAGCTGGTTTCTAACAGGAAAAACTCTAACTGAGGCTCTAACTGCAGCTGGTTTCTAACAGGAAAAACTCTAACTGAGGCTCTAACTGCAGCTGGTTTCTAACAGGAAAAACTCTAACTGAGGCTCTAACTGCAGCTGGTTTCTAACAGGAAAAACTCTAACTGAGGCTCTAACTGCAGCTGGTTTCTAACAGGAAAAACTCTAACTGAGGCTCTAACTGCAGCTGGTTTCTAACAGGAAAAACTCTAACTGAGGCTCTAACTGCAGCTGGTTTCTATCAGGAAAAACTCTAACTGAGGCTCTAACTGCAGCTGGTTTCTAACAGGAAAAACTCTAACTGAGGCTCTAACTGCAGCTGGTTTCTAACAGGAAAAACTCTAACTGAGGCTCTAACTGCAGCTGGTTTCTAACAGGAAAAACTCTAACTGAGGCTCTAACTGCAGCTGGTTTCTATCAGGAAAAACTCTAACTGAGGCTTTAACTGCAGCTGGTTTCTATCAGGAAAAACTCTAACTGAGGCTCTAACTGCAGCTGGTTTCTAACAGGAAAAACTCTAACTGAGGCTCTAACTGCAGCTGGTTTCTAACAGGAAAAACTCTAACTGAGGCTCTAACTGCAGCTGGTTTCTAACAGGAAAAACTCTAACTGAGGCTCTAACTGCAGCTGGTTTCTATCAGGAAAAACTCTAACTGAGGCTCTAACTGCAGCTGGTTTCTAACAGGAAAAACTCTAACTGAGGCTCTAACTGCAGCTGGTTTCTATCAGGAAAAACTCTAACTGAGGCTCTAACTGCAGCTGGTTTCTAACAGGAAAAACTCTAACTGAGGCTCTAACTGCAGCTGGTTTCTATCAGGAAAAACTCTAACTGTGGCTCTAACTGCAGCTGGTTTCTAACAGGAAAAACTCTAACTGAGGCTCTAACTGCAGCTGGTTTCTAACAGGAAAAACTCTAACTGAGGCTCTAACTGCAGCTGGTTTCTAACAGGAAAAACTCTAACTGAGGCTCTAACTGCAGCTGGTTTCTATCAGGAAAAACTCTAACTGTGCTCTAACTGCAGCTGGTTTCTAACAGGAAAAACTCTAACTGTGGCTCTAACTGCAGCTGGTTTCTAACAGGAAAAACTCTAACTGAGGCTCTAACTGCAGCTGGTTTCTATCAGGAAAAACTCTAACTGTGGCTCTAACTGCAGCTGGTTTCTAACAGGAAAAACTCTAACTGAGGCTTTAACTGCAGCTGGTTTCTAACAGGAAAAACTCTAACTGAGGCTCTAACTGCAGCTGGTTTCTATCAGGAAAAACTCTAACTGAGGCTCTAACTGCAGCTGGTTTCTACAGGAAAAACTCTAACTGAGGCTCTAACTGCAGCTGGTTTCTAACAGGAAAAACTCTAACTGAGGCTCTAACTGAGGCTCTAACTGCAGCTGGTTTCTAACAGGAAAAACTCTAACTGAGGCTCTAACTGCAGCTGGTTTCTATCAGGAAAAACTCTAACTGAGGCTCTAACTGCAGCTGGTTTCTAACAGGAAAAACTCTAACTGAGGCTCTAACTGCAGCTGGTTTCTATCAGGAAAAACTCTAACTGAGGCTCTAACTGCAGCTGGTTTCTAACAGGAAAAACTCTAACTGAGGCTCTAACTGCAGCTGGTTTCTATCAGGAAAAACTCTAACTGAGGCTCTAACTGCAGCTGGTTTCTAACAGGAAAAACTCTAACTGAGGCTCTAACTGCAGCTGGTTTCTAACAGGAAAAACTCTAACTGAGGCTCTAACTGCAGCTGGTTTCTAACAGGAAAAACTCTAACTGAGGCTCTAACTGCAGCTGGTTTCTAACAGGAAAAACTCTAACTGTGGCTCTAACTGCAGCTGGTTTCTAACAGGAAAAACTCTAACTGAGGCTCTAACTGCAGCTGGTTTCTATCAGGAAAAACTCTAACTGAGGCTCTAACTGCAGCTGGTTTCTATCAGGAAAAACTCTAACTGAGGCTCTAACTGCAGCTGGTTTCTAACAGGAAAAACTAACTGAGGCTCTAACTGCAGCTG